>SJYX01004893.1:19974-60957 GCA_006410675.1 Oreotragus oreotragus | reverse complement strand
CCTTTATCGAGCCCATCTTTGCATGAAATATTCCCTTGGTATCTCTAATTTTCTTGAAGAGATCTCTAGTCTTTCCCATTCTGTTCTTTTCCTCTATTTCTTTGCATTGATTGCTGAGGAAGGCTTTCTTATCTCTTCTTGCTATTCTTTGGAACTCTGCATTCAGATGCTTATATCTTTCCTTTTCTCCTTTGCTTTTCATTTCTCTTCATTTTGCAGCTATTTGTAAGGCCTCCCCAGCCAGCCACTTCACTTTTTTGGATTTCTTTTCCATGGGGATGGTGTTGATCCCTGTCTCCTGTACAATGTCATGAACCTCAGTCCATAGATCATCAGGCACTCTGTTTATCAGATCTAGTCCCTTAAATCTATTTCTCACTTCCACTATATAATCATAAGGGGTTTGATTTAGGTCGTACCTGAATGGTCTAGCGGTTTTCCCTACTTTCTTCAATTTAAGTTTGAATTTGGCAATAAGGAGCTCATGATTAGAGCCACAGTCAGCTCCTGGTGTTGTTTTTGCTGACTGTGTAGAGCTTCTCCATCTTTGGCTGCAAAGAATATAATCAGTCTGATTTTGGTGTTGACCATCTGGTGATGTCCATGTGTAGAGTCTTCTCTTGTGTTGTTGGAAGAGGGTGTTTGCTATGAGCAGTTTGTTCTCCTGGCAAAACTCTATTAGCCTTTGCCCTGCTTCGTTCTGTATTCCAAGGCCAAATTTGCCTGTTACTCCAGGTGTTTCTTGACTTCCTTCCTACTTCTGCATTCCAGTCCCCTGTAATGAAAAGGACATCTTTTTTGGGTGTTAGTTCTAAAAAGTCTTGTAGGTCTTCTTAGAACCGTTCAGCTATATACATATACCTATTCTTTTTCAGATTCTTTTCTAGATTGTCATGAGATGTTGAATATGGCTCCCTGTGCTATAAGCTGGTCTTTGTTGTTTATCTGTTTTTTACATAGTAGAGTGCGTTCATGAGAAGTGAGGTTGCTCAGTCATGTTGCAACTCTTTGCGATCCCATGGACTGTATAGCCTAGCTGGCTCCTCCATCCATGGAATTTTCCAGGCATGAGGTCTGGAGTGGGTTGCCATTTCCTTCTCCAGGGGATCTTCTTGACCCAGGATCGAACCCAGGTCTCCCATGTTGCAGGCAGACACTTTATCCTCTGTGTCGCCAGGAATGCTCCAGTAGTGTGTGTATGCTAATCCCAAACTCCGAATTTATCTCCCCCCTCCCCATCCCCACAACTGTCTCTTGTGGTAACCACAGTTTGTTTTCTCTGTCCACGAGTTTATTTCTGTTTCGTGTGTGCTGTGCGAAGTCATAAATAAGTTCATTCTTGGAGCAGAATTTTTTTAATGTTAAGAATAAAAGGCATGTAAGAGAATATATTTTAAGATATATAATGAGAGGCCTGATGTGATTTTCAAATTATGAAAGACAGAATGCCGTGAGGTTCATCTAAAGAGTGATTAATTCCTGTGATGTAGTGTCTCTTATCACTTGGTAATGTTCACAGTGTATAACCCACTGAAAAGAAAAGAGAAGGGAAATCACCAAAATGGGAGGGTAGACCAAGGGAGAGTGAACTGAAGAAAAACAGCAACGAAAAACTCAGACCGAAGCTTTGTCTGCCTCTACTTGCGTCCTTCTTTTGCTCCATCTGTTGCCATTCTTTACCCCACGGGAGGGCAAACATTTCCCTGGAAAGGACCAAGCAGATAGTCAGTATCTTAGGCATTGTTTGCCATGTAGTGCTTGGCCAGGTTATTTTCGACTACAGCTTCATCTGTGGACACTACGTTTGAACTTCATGTAATTTTCATGTGTCATGAAATGTTATTTTTCTTTCAAATTTTTTGGAGCCATTAAGAGGTAAGGACCATTCATGGACTGTCCTAACAGGTGGGAAGGCAGCCTGGGATCCTGGCCGTGAATGGATGACCCCCTCGCCAGCCTGACCACTCCTCTCTCATTTCCAGACACATTGTTTATTCTCTCTATGGGCATTTCTTTTACTTCCACCATTTAAATGTTGTTTTAGGCTAAGAACTTAATCCCAGAAGAGACTTCAGAGGACCAAATAACAGACATAGCTCTGCTCAGATTATGGGGGGAAAAAAAAAGGCAGACTTTGCAGAGCTGCTACAGCCAAATCAAGTTCCTGAAACAAATAGAAGCCACAGTGGCTGTCTAAGAGGATTTAACATAAAATGGAAAATTCTTGGCATACTCTGTTAATTTCATTGAAGATTAAAGGATAAATGCAGGACTTTGAATCATCCACAGAAGCTATTTAGTTCTAAATTGATGCTAGCAAATATGAAAATTCTTTGTGGGTTTTAACACCATGAGTCATTGCTAAATTTTAATTTTTTTCTCACCAGGGAATCTGGCCTTAATGTGATAGGAAGACTCTTGATCTTGGTGTCCAAAAGACAAAGGTTTGAATTTCAGCTCTGTTAGTTTTACTGTGATCGTGGGTAAGTTAACATCACCTAAAAGAATCTTAACTTCTTTATTAGTAATATGAAATTAATAATACTACCTCACTGGGCTTTTATCTCATTTTTCTAGCTCTTTACTATTTCAAACAGGAGCACAATGGTAGAGAGCTATAGAGAATCCCACTGTACAATTCACTACATTTTATCAAACTTCTTTCATCTTTATCTCACCCCATTTTTCCCTCTCTTTAAACACTAGAGTAAAATATTCTCTTTAAAATTCCAAGTATAATATTATTTAATCTTCAAATATTTCAGTATGTATGACCAACAGATGAGCTCTTTTAAGGGAAAATCATAATTCCATCATCACACCTAAAATGACAATAATTGCAAATAATGCTTTGCAAAATTGCATTAATTCTTTAACAGCATCTGTTATCCAGTCAGTGTTAAAATTCCCCTAGTTTTTAAAAAAATGTCTGTATAACTGGTTTATTTTAATCAGGAGTCAAAGAAGACCTGGGCCTTCATTGGTGGCTCTGTAAAGAATCTACCTGCCAATGCAGGAGACACTAAATTCTTGGCTTGGATCCCTGGGTTGGGAAGATCCCTTGGAGTAGAAATGACACCTCACTCCCATATTCCTGCCTGGGAAATTCCCTGTACAGGGGAGCCTGGCAGGCTGCAGTCCACGGGGTCACAAAGAGTTGGACACAACTGAGTAACTGAGCACGCACGCACTCACACAAAGATTCATGTGTTGTATCTAGTCGTATGTTTCTTAAAATTCAAAATTAATGAACATTTCTCTTCTCATCGTTCTTCATGTAATTATTTTGTGGGAGGAATAATAATTTGTCTTGAAGAATTTTATGTGATCCGGATTTGGCTGTTTGCAACCTTCACCCTTGTAGAGTCATTGAACAGTTTCTTCTTTTTCAGATATTCCCCATTGGTAGATAGAGGGACTTCACATGCCACAGGTGGTGTTTCTACTTGTGATTGTACCACGTCTAGAGAGCATAATGCCCGGTTGCCTCTTTTCCACTTTTCTGTTACGATCGATTAGTGGAGTCCCTGGGATTGATGCATTCTTCATCAACCTCTTGCCTAGTGTTTTTAGCACTGGTTGATGACTGTTCCTTAGATCTATCACTTCATAAGGGGTTGCAAAAAGTAGGTTTTCTAATTCTACCAGTCCTTTTGGATTTATTGGCAGGAATTCTTTAGTACACTTTTCATAATCAACTATATGGTTACTATGTGGTTAACTATATGGTTAAGAGATATAGGGTAAATTTGTATCATAAAGACAAAATAGATATCTGCTTGCATTCCCCCTTGCTCTCTTTTCTGGGCTAATTTTTAGTGTAATGGTGGCCTGTCTCTGGTGAGTTTGAGGATTGTTGGTGATGGTGGTGGTTTTTCTCTTGTTAACATAATTTCAAGAATTAAAAAATGTTTGATATGTTTTAATCACTCATAGTCATTCCTCTTCAGGTGGGCTCTCTGTGTCCTATACAAGTAGTATTTGACACTTTTCCACTTTCTGATACAACGAGATATCTCAATCTCACCTTCTGCACTTCATGCCTCAGATCTAAATCAGTAAAGAAGCCCTGGTTGCATTTTCATATTCATAGAAAATTGTGTACTAATACCACAGTCTAAGCACTGGGAGTGTTAATTGCTTCTATTTCTAAATTTTCAGTGGATAGACTTGGAATATACATTTTTAAATGAAGATAAATATTTTATACTCATGGTTTCAGTTTGGATTATAAGATTTTTACAGAATGTTTTTGGTTCTAATTTAGAATTTTTTCTTTTATGATAAAAATCTTGGCTCTTAAGACATTAAGGCAGTGACTTCTTCATTCTACGTTTTCTGTCATGTGGGTGTCTCGCATGCATGCATGCGCACACATATAATAGTTTCAAAATAGCAGTGTTTCCACTGACAGTATTATTAGTGAGTACAGCTTAAGATTGCTTTGTGATGTGGAGTGGGAGGTGGGAGGGGGGTTCATGTTTGGGGGTTCATGTTTGGGAGTTCATGTACACCCGTGGCGGATTCATGTCAATGTATGCCAAATCCAATACAGTACTGTAAAGTAAAATAAAGTAAAAAAAAAATAATAAAATAAAAATAAAAAAATTTAAAAAAGATTGCTTTGTGATTCTTTTTGTTCTTAGGACATAGCACACCTGAGAAAATCAGTCCCAGGATTCTCAGGTGACTCAGTGGTAAAGAATCCACCTGCCAATGCAAGAGACGCCAGAGACTCGGGTTCAATCCCTGGGTCGGGAAGAGCTCCTGGAGTAGGAAATGGCAACCCACTCCAGTATTCTTCCCTGGGAAATCCCACAGACAGAGGAGGCTGGGGTTGCAAAGAGTTGGACACGACTGAGTGAGCACACATGTGTCACTTTAAATGGTTCGTGTGGATATGCCACCAATTTGGTAGGCAGATGTATTTGTTTCTTGTTTTTTATTTTGGAAGATATTTTTCCTTTTAATTTAGTTATATTTTATAATTAGGTAAAATAATTACACTGTTCAGTGTCAAAACTATAAATCACAGATTTTCTCCTTCCATCCTTCTCTCCTTTCTTAGAGAAATTATGATGCTGTGCATCCTTTTCTGCCCCATGCTTTTTTTGCTGAAGAAATATATCCTAGAGAAGATGTAGGCAGTTCATTTAATCAGTTCTCTTTTTGTGGGCTTCTGCACTTTTCTAGATATTTTCTTATTGCAAATAGTTCTTTGGTAAGTGGCCTTTACAGGCTTTCGAGAGGTAAATAAAGTGTTCAATAGTAAAGGTCTCTGTGACGTGTGAAATGACATACTTACAAGCTTGTAAGTTATACACGTCCTGTGTTCCCGGTCGTGTCCGACTCCGGGACCCCATGGACTGTAGCCCGCCAGGTTCCTCTGTCCGTAGGGTTTCCCAGGCAAGGATACTGGAGTGGGTTGTCATTTCCTTCTTCAGGGCAACTGCCCTGGCCCAGGGATTGAATCCAGGTCTCTTGCATCTCCTGCACCGGAAGGTGGATTCTTTACCACTAGTGTCATCTGGGAAGCCTTTACTGTACGTTACATATATGTGTGTGTGTGTGCATTTTTATATACATATGATTTTATCTTATTTTAGCTCTATAAACATGTATTAAGCACTTACAATGTGCTAGAATATGAATATGAATAAGGCATAGTCTCTACTTTGAGGTGTTATAGTCTAATTAATATGGAATAAGAAAAATTCCATATTTTTCTATCTCAGTTTAATTTTTAAAGTTCTAATCAATGATTGTTTCAATTGGTGGTGTTTTAGTATTAATTCCTGGATCTTAGATACATGCAGATTTCAATAATTTATAATATTTTCTAGTATTACTATATTTGATTACAGTGCCAGTACAGAACTCCGTTCAGTTTACAACCACAGAATTATAACATCAGAGGAATTAGTTTTGTCCAACTGATTTATGTTTTCCTAAAGCTGGATGTCACGATGACAACAGTCACGGGGACCGCAACAGTGCCCCAGAGGGGGAAGACGGAAGATGATTCTGCCTTGTACGAGTCCCCATCAGCTCACATTACTGAAGAGACTGAATACGTGAAAAAGGTATGTGGGCGCTTGAAATCATGTTAGCACGCTGTGAGTTTTTACAGTAAAGTCCGCTGCAAATTAGCGGGCTTTGTTTCTCCCTCCCTAGGGTATATGAGGAAGCACAAACCAGTTTGGCAAAGGACAGCCTTGATAGCTGACATGCAAGCATGGGTGCATTTCTCTGGAGTGTGTAACCGTTTCTCTTGAGGGTATGAGCCTCTGTTCTTCACTTGGAATAAAACCGAGTAAAGGGCCAGGAGGATCTGGAACACCTGTCAGCACTGACTTTGCCCCCTCCTGCTCAGCCCTGCATCCTCCTGGGATTTTTGCCGTGGTTGCTGGTTTGCGCCGCCCTGGGTCTCCACTGCTGTGCGTGGACTTCCTCTAGATACGGGGCAGGCGGGCGCTTTTCTTCACTGTGGTGCGGTCCTCTCCTTGGGTTGGCATCTTTGGTTGCGGCGCACAGGCCCCCGAACGCTGGGTCTGCAGTAGTTGCGGGCTCAGAAGTCGTGGCCCGTGGGCTCCAGGGCTCAGGCTCAGTAGCTGTGGAGCACAGATTTAGTTGCTCTGCGGAATGTGGAATCTTCCTGGGTCAGGGATCAAACCCGTGTCCCCCGCATTGGCAGGTGGACTCTTATCCAGTGCACCACCAGGAGCGTCCTATCCTGCTGTTTCATACATTTCTTAGTTCTTTCATAAGAGTGGAGACTGTGTTGCCAGCTAGATGTTTATCTTTCCTGCTGAGTTCCTGTCTTTCCTTACCCAGCAAGGAACACCTTCTTAAGCAGTTCAGAGTAACTATCACCATTGGAATCATGTTGCACATGATTCCAATGTGAAATCTTACTGAGAATCCAGTGATAATGGCTGACAAAAGTATGTATTCTCATAAAATGTGGTTTAGAACAGATGGAAGAATTTGGACACAGCTAGTTTATAACTCCAGTACTCTTGCCTGGAAAATCCCATGAATGGAGCAGCCTGGTAGGATGCAGTCCATGGGGTCGCTAGGAGTCGGACACGACTGAGCGACTTCACTTTCACTTTTCACTTTCATGCATTGGAGAAGGAAATGGCAACCCACTCCAGTGTTCATACCTGGAGAATCCCAGGGATGGGGGAGCCTGATGGGCTGCTGTCTCTGGGATAGCACNGAATGGAGCAGCCTGGTAGGATGCAGTCCATGGGGTCGCTAGGAGTCGGACACGACTGAGCGACTTCACTTTCACTTTTCACTTTCATGCATTGGAGAAGGAAATGGCAACCCACTCCAGTGTTCATACCTGGAGAATCCCAGGGATGGGGGAGCCTGATGGGCTGCTGTCTCTGGGATAGCACAGAGTTGAACATGACTGAAGCGACTTAGCAGCAGCAGCAGCAGTTTATAAATTATTCAGGTCAAGTAATTCATCTTTGAGTGTCTTGCAGTTCCATAGATCACCAAGACATGAAGCTAATATTTCATGTATAAATTTGTACGATCTCCTCTGAGTAATTATTCTCTAGTAATTGCTAAATAGTAGTTATTCTCTAGTAATTACTAGATAGTAATTATTTTGTAGTAATTATTGGATAGTAATTATTTTGTAGTAATTACTGAATAGTAATTATTTTGTAGTGATTACCAATAGTAATTGTTTTATAGTCATTACCAAATAGCAAATTAGTAGGAAATTACTATTTTAAGATGTGTATANTAGATAGTAATTATTTTGTAGTAATTATTGGATAGTAATTATTTTGTAGTAATTACTGAATAGTAATTATTTTGTAGTGATTACCAATAGTAATTGTTTTATAGTCATTACCAAATAGCAAATTAGTAGGAAATTACTATTTTAAAAAAATAGAACTAAATAGTATTAAACACTAATTACTAAATAGCAATTACTTTGTGGTATAACATTCATTTGGGTTATATTTTAGGTTTGCCTAAGGAATAGTTTTAAAGACAAAAATGCTCATTTTCTGCAATCTAAACAATATTAGCATAAACGTAAGTTAAGTTGATGGCAGTTGTTTAAATATGATATCAGTATATATGTACTACTTTCAGATAAATTTGGTACCCTGTAACTGGTATAGAAAAAGAAAGTTTGTGGGATTAAATGCCTTTGAAAAAAATATTCTTTTTTTTCTTTTAGATTCGAACTACTCTGGAAAAGATCCGAAATCAAATATTTAGAGATGAAGTAAGACATAGCAGTACAAATCACAACCTAGATGCAAAGGTAATGAATTTATCAAAATGTACCACTTTTAAAGTAAAATAAAATAAAAATAAATTTAAAAAAAAGAAAAAGAAAATAAAAACCTAAAAAAAATGTACCACTTTTATTCCTTCAGTAAGTGAACATAAAGCCATATAGACTTCATTTAAATAACTTTGATATTATTAAATTATTCTTTGCATGTCAAGTATTAAGTCTTTTGTTGGTATCTAAAGATATTAATGAGCATATGTATGAAATATTTAACCACAGATGTCATTAGTAGGATTAGACTGGAGTGGCCAGATCTTACTTGAATATTTTAAACTTGACTTACTCATCTAAAGTATATGGAAAGATTTTGGCCCAGTTAGGATAAGTGGAAGCAACATGTTACAGTGAGAGACAAAGGTACAGATTTTTCGATTTGCCTGGGTCACACCAATTGACACCCAGTTGGAGCCATTAGGCTGAGTGATCAGACAGTCCTTCCCCCATGACCAGCCTTTTATTCATAATTTTAGGCACTCTGCAATTACCCTAGTCTGGGTTATGCCAGGTTAAACCTCATCTGAACCACATGTACCTCATCAATGACAGTGCCATCTGCTCGGTAGAATGGCCACAGAGAATACTAGAAAGTACCATACCATGATGCATAAACATAGTCTTTATCATTTTTATTTCCCAAACTAACACAACCAGCTCCAATTATTTTAAGTGCTCTAAAACTGGAAAAATGATTAATGTTGTGAATGATAGTAAAGATCAAACATTCAGTTCTGACTATGCTGAGTTGCTTTGTAGACCTCCACGTGAAGGTTCTAATGGATGGTTGGATAGCTGATTCTGGAGTTAAGGGCAGAGGTCTGTGCTAGAAGGCTCAGACTATGGGGTAGAGATTTGGAGAGTAAGGATGGCATTTAAAGTTCTGAAACTGGAGGAAATGACCAAACACATGAGTGTGGATAGAAGTGAGAGAAAACCTAAGCGCGGAGTCCCGAGATTTCCAATATTTAGATACTGGGAAGAAGAAGAAGAGGAATCATCACAGGAGGGGAAGAAGTAACGCTAGTGAATAAAGAGGGTGGGAGAGAATGGAGCCATTGAAGATGATCAAAAAGGGGTTCAGAAAGCGAGCAGGAACTGTTGTATCATATACTGTTCATGGGTTGAGTAAATCGAGGGCTGGTCATCAACCCCTAGGGCTTCCTAGGTGGTTCAGTGATAAAGAATCTGCCAGCCAATGCAGGAGACCCAAGAGATGCCGCTTCAATCCCTGGGTCGGAAAGATCCCCTGGAGAAGAAATGGAACTCACTCCAGTATCAACCATTGGCTAGAACAGTGGGGAGGTTGTTGGAGCTATTCCTAATGGGAATAGCTTCTTGGGGATGTAGATGAGCTGTGTTTCCAGTGGGTCTGCCTCAGGCATCTCAAACCACAGAAGGTCAGCAAACAACATAGATACAAAAAAACAAGCCGGCTGGCTTTGTGGATATCATCGATCTCCTCAAAGGTCTTAATAGTATATGTGAAACTGTAGAGAATGTAAAAGGCATGAAAGATGTACTTCTTCTCTCCTTTCAATATAAGAATCTATTCAAATGTGTGCAAATATAGAGGCCAGCTGCTTCATCTAGAATTTCTCATTGAAATTTTAGAGTCAAAGATGTATTTGTGTTGACCTGAATCTTCCTTGATATATGTGCTGTGCTGTGCTATGCTCAGCGGTGTCTGACTCTTTGTGACCCCTTGGGCGGTAGCCTGCCAGATTACTCTGCCCATGGGATGTTCCAGGCAAGAATACTGGGGGTGGGTTGCCATTTACTACTCCATTGACAGAAGTAAGACTGAGCGATAATTACTGTTATCAAAGTTAGTAGAGTAAAAGAAAAGTCAGGTGTGTGATTTTCTTGTTTGTTCATTTCAGCGCTGTGGAAACATTCAAAATGGCTCTGACTCTGCAGCAGATTCCTCTTGTGGCAGTTTGGATCCACTCATGGAAAGGATAAAGGGAAAAGACCTACAGCTCTTAGAAATGAACAAAGAGAATGAAGTGCTGAAAATCAAGGTATGACCAGTAGGAGGAAGTTCTCCTTTTGTACTTTGAGCCTTTGAGCCTATAAGATAGAGTCATGCTTCTGTGAAAGCAGACAGACATCCACATATACCCATAAATCCACACAGTGTGCTCACAAACTTAGTGAAGCAGTTTTACACTTGATAAATTTAATCTCACTGTTTTATTTGGAAGATAATTCTTATTATTAAAATGATTTTACAGAAGTTCAATGGGTGTAGTTTCAAGATGTACAAGATGAGTGAATTCTAGAGATTTACTGTATAATATTGTGCCTATAGTTAATACTGTATTGTACACTTAGAAATCTGTTAATGGGGCAAGTCTCATGTTAAGTGCTTTTACTGCAATAAAATTTAAATATCTTTACACATACAATAATTAAATATTAATAATTGCATACAAACTAGAGTACTCATAGTGAAATGTCTCATTGTTTTGTTTAGCTAATTACTTGTTGGTGCCTTATAGTTTCCTTTTTTTGGCTTATTTTATATACAGTTTTATGGGGCTTCCCAGGTGGCGCTGCTAAAGAACCCACCTGCCAATGCAGGAGACATAAGAAACACGGGTTCGATCCCTGGGTCGGGATTCGATCCCCTGAAGGAGGCCATGGCAATCCACCCTAGTATTCTTGCCTGGAGAATCCCATGGACAGAAGAGCCTGGCAGGCTACAGTCCATGGGGTCGCAAAGANTGCAGGAGACATAAGAAACACGGGTTCGATCCCTGGGTCGGGATTCGATCCCCTGAAGGAGGCCATGGCAATCCACCCTAGTATTCTTGCCTGGAGAATCCCATGGACAGAAGAGCCTGGCAGGCTACAGTCCATGGGGTCGCAAAGAGTCGGACACGACTGAAGCAACTTGGCACATTTACAGTCTTAAAGTAATTTAGTAGGTAAATCTTTGTAGTCATCCTTGATTATTTCTTAGGTGAAATCCTTGAAAGATTCATGACACTTTATCTTTATTGCCCCTAGTACTTCAATCTTGTCCAGCTTCTATTTCAGGAAATACATTTTTAGTACTGTCGTGGCCACTGAGGATAAAACGCTTGCAAATTCGGGTATAGGCCAATGGGGCACCAGGGAACACTTTACAAGGTGTGGTCTTTAATGCAGGGTGTTGTTCTTTGCTCTTGCTTGGCTGCCCAGTGCTAACCACTTTCTTGACAGCCCCAATAAATAGGGCCTTCTCATTTTATGTTTTCTTCTTACCAGGTAACAGCATCTTTCCTCCTAGCCATTGGCTATGAAGGTGCATATGGTATGGACCTTCTTTAACCGTCTTTAACCCTTCTTATTGTACATGTCAGAGCGTGCACAGTGACCTTTCGTTTCTAGCTCGAAGCCTCCAGAGAAGCAGGAGCAGCGGCTCTGAGAAATGTGGCCCAGAGATTATTGGAAAACTATCAAACACGGTCTGAAGAAGTTAGAAAGAAGCATGAGGACAGGAGGCACCTCCTCCAGGTACTGAGCCAGCAGCTTGCACACTGGTGAACTAACCTCCAAGTCGTCCAAGTCTCCCTTTTAGGGAGGAGTTAGATGTGAAACAAGCAATGGCCACGTGACCAGGCAGGCCCCGGGAAGGGCAGTCTGCCCGTCTTCTGCTCTGATCTCCCCCGAGCCCTGGTACTTGGTACCTGGATGTCACCAAGCTTCTCTGTTACCACCGTTGCCCAGAGCCCTGCAGGGCGCCGGTGGGGGAGAGGACATGCCACTCAGCCTAGAAAGCAGGCATGGCCCCATGACGCTAGCCAGCGGCTTCTCTTCTCGCTCTGCCTTTGACTAACTAGGTGACCCAGTTTGAGTCATTCTGTCTCTCTGGGCTTGACTCTAAAATGAAAAAGTTGGGGGACTTCCCTGGGGGTCCGGTGGCTAAGACTCTGCACTTCCAATACAAGGGCCCCAGGTTCGATCCCTGGTCAGGGAACTTGATCCCACGTGCTCACCTGCAGCTAAGAGTCCACGTGCCACAACTAAAGATCTTGCATGTCACAACTAAGACCTGGCACAGCCAAATTAATTAATTAGTTTAAAAAATTAATATAAAAAAAATTTAAGTGATAAAGTTGGGCTTGATAAATAGGTTCAAAATTGTTTTGGTCCTGGAACGATTCTTCAGAGGAAACAAACAAAAATCATGTATATGTACATGTATATTTCATATTAAATTATATTTTATATTTCTATATTTTAATATATGCATATATACATTAAAATCATATAATATTGTATGAATGTCTGTGTATCATACACATACACTTTTTGTTCGTTTGTTTTTAAACCTGAGTTATGTATCCTAAGACCAATAAGACTGTATCTGGAAAATGTATCCAGGACTGGGGAAGAGGGGAAATGTGTGTATGTGTGTTTGTCAAAACTCAAAACAGGAAGGCTCATTCAGGCTTGGGTGGGGCATCTGGTGTCTGCCAGCTCCAGCCCTAGGAGGGTCCCCAGGGAGCACGGTAGGAAACCCACTGCCTAGGTGACACGCCCTCAAGCTTGCTCTGGGGTGATGGTCACAGATTGGTAGGCATAAGGATGCAGGTGAAGTACCCAAGTGAACGAGTGAGCAGGTGGATGGAAGTGCCCATGTCCCTGCAAAAGGGACTCTGCCCAGCCTGGGGTTCTGGGGCAGGAGTGCCCACCTAGTGTGTTCAAGGGAAATCAGACACTTTTTTTTTTTTAAACAAAAAAATCTCAAGTCCTATTAAATACAGAAGCAGATGTGTGTGCTCATGTCCATTGCAAGTCAGTTGAAACCCTCCCACGTGTGGCCTAGGGCCTGCCTGCTAAAGGCGTCTCTCCTGTTAGTATAACTCCTAGGTTTGGTGATGAGAGAAAACCCCCTGACACCGTGGAGATGAGTATTCTGGTTTTATGACATTTTCTGATTAAAAATGAAACATTTTTTACTTGAAGACATAAAATCTTGGTTTTGTTCTATGTAAGTTTTGTTGAGAAAAATTCAAAAGTTTTGCTTTTTTAGAATTACTTTCTTTTCTTTCTGTCCCTCTTTCAGAGAGGATGCTTTTTAGTAACAGATATCAACTTCTAGAAATAATATTTATGTATTATTAATTCCCCGTTGATTTAGTGTTGCTGTAGTCTATCAGGTTTATTTTAAAGGAAGATTGAATTCACAGAAGTAATTCTAAATATGTGAAAATTATTAACTTATATATAGATATATAAATTATAGCAAGAGGTAATATCTGTATAAGTTTAGTTAAACAATGGTCTGACAACTACTTTTCTAACCAAAGGTTGACAAACTTGAAAAAGAACAGAAATTGAAACAACATGTTGAAAATCTGGATCAAATTGCTAAAAAGCTGGAAGAAAAACATAAGCAAATCACAGAGTTGGAGAATCTGGTACAAAGAATGGAAAAGGTAGGTGCTTGGAGAATTAAAGGCACTTTTTCCTGATATGGTTAGAATGAGAATGAATGAAAATAATATGAAAATAAGTAGCATTAAGTGAAAGTGCACTTTGTGGCTGAAGATCTTGGAATGCGCTCAATAATGTTCGTTTCTTGCCTTCCACATTTATATGAAGTGTGTTGTGGTTACTGATTTACCTTTTTACAAACACTGCAGTCATATTATGTCACTTTTCCCCCCTAGTAAATGTATGGCTGAGAAAGGGGAACTACGTGAGGCCATGAATAGAAATAATGGAAAGGATCACAAAGTCCATCTGCTGCTATAATAGTGCAGTGAATCCCTGCAATCGTAGCACTGTGTACTAGTCAATGGAGTGTTTATTTTTGGCCAACCGTGTTTCTTTTAGGTTTATAAAAACCTATGCCTGCCATAGGACAGACATAGTTTACAAATAAGAAAAGACATTCTGTGGAAATTGTAACTTTCAAAAGAGACAATTTAGGGAAGAATAATAATAGAACAAAAATTATTGAAAGTTTCACGCAGCACTCCTTTAAGTAGCCGGCCCTCCGAATACACACAAAAAGCAAACACGTGCATTTCATTTGGCATGCCTTAGAATTCAGAATTGAGACAAACCAAGGAATATTTGTTAATAATAAGTAGACAGTTGGCATCTTTGAAACTGAGTTGGAGTAGATAATACAGACTTTTTTAACTTCTCGTAAATATTGCCCAGTGTGGTTGTCGTTTTCCAGTCGCGACTCTGACCCCACGGACTGCAGCGTGCCAGGCTCCTCCGTCCTTCATCCAAAGTTTGCTCAAATCTGTGTCCACTGAGTCTCTGTCCTTCACGCTTTCCTGGAATTTGCAGATTCATGTCCATCGACGGCGGTGCTGTCTCGCCATCTCATCCTCTGCTTTCCTCTTCTCAGTGCATTTTTATATTTATTGTATGAATTTGTCGATTTGCCTCCACTCTTCTCAGCCTTATTTTTAGTTTGCTCAAATCTGTGTCCACTGAGTCTCTGTCCTTCACGCTTTCCTGGAATTTGCAGATTCATGTCCATCGACGGCGGTGCTGTCTCGCCATCTCATCCTCTGCTTTCCTCTTCTCAGTGCATTTTTATATTTATTGTATGAATTTGTCGATTTGCCTCCACTCTTCTCAGCCTTATTTTCTTTTATGAATCTGCTTGAATTGAGGCTATTTTAGAAATGTCAGGGCTTCCCTGGGGGCTTGGTAAAGAATCCACCTGCAATGTGGAAGACCTGGGTTTGATCCCTGGGTTGGGGAGATCCCCTGGAGAAGGAAATGGCTACCCACTCCAGTATTCTGGCCTGGAGAATTCCATGGACAGAGGAGTCTGGCAGGTTACAATCCATGGGGTTGCAGAGTTGGACGTGACTGAGTGACTTTCCCTTTCCTAGAAATGTCACTTCCAAAGCATCACATTTCAACATTCAGGCTATTTGCCTGAGAAAAGTTTGATCAATTTTATACATATTTCCTAAGAATTTAATTTATAACTGTGAGTTTGGCTGAATTTGTGATCTTAATGAAGGTCCTGTGAGGAAATAATGAAAATTAAAGAAGCCTAAGCTTAACTTAACTTAGTAATAATAATCTACAGCTACAGTTGTGTTGCATGGTGGGCGATGTTCAGTGTTTTACTTTGGCCAAAATCACAGGGCTAGAATGCCCTCAAGTAGCTGGTTTGCCCACATGTAGCAGTTTATAAGTTAGATGTCTTGGACAAACTGTAACATTTGGATGAATACTTTGCTGTTAGAGTATTTATCCTGTAAATAGATAAAGAAGATGTGGTACATATATACAATGGAGTATTACTCAGACTTTAAAAAGAATGAAATAAACCATTTGCAGCAACATGGATGGACCTAGAGATTGTCACACCGAGTGCAGTAAGTCAGACAGAGAAGGAGAAATATCGCCAGGCGTCCCTTATATGCAGAACCTAAAGAGAAATGGTACAAGTGAGCTTATTCACAAAACAGAAACAGACTCATAGACTTAAAGAATAAACTTATGGTTGCAGGAGGGAGAGAGGATGGGGAAGGGATAAATAGGGGGTTTGGAACTGGCATATACACACTGCTATATATTTAAAATGGAAAACTGACAAGGACTTAGGGTAAAGCATAAGGAACTCTGCTCAGTGTTATGTGGCAGCCTGGAGGGGAAGGGATTTGGGGAGAATGGATACATGTGTATACATGGCTGGTCGCCTTTACTGTCCACCCGGAACTACCGCAGCATTGGTAACTGGCTGTAGTGCAATACAAAGGAAAAAGTTTTTTTAAAAAAGAATGTGTATCCTGTGATAAAATCCCATGGACAGAGGAGCCTGACAGTCTAGAATCCATGGGGTCACAAAGAGTTGGACATGACTTAGCAACTAAACAACAGCGACAAAATTGTTTAGCAAACTCAGATAGCGCAAGGAACATTTGCATTGAGGAAGGGAAGACAATTCCTTGTCCAACTCTTTGCGACCCCATGGACTGTAGCCTACCAGGCTCCTCTGTCCATGGGATTTTCCAGGCAACAGTACTGGAGTGGATTTCCATTTCCTTCTCCAGGGGATCTTCTCGACCCAGGGATCGAACCCAGATCTCCCGCATTGTAGACAAACGCTTTACCTTTACCGTCTGAGCCACCAGGGAAGTCCTTCAATTCAAATAGAGTTGCTTAATTAAACTACTTGATTAACCAGCTTGACATTTAAATTTAGGTTTGCAATCACCTCAAACCCAGTAACACTGGGTCACGTTTAGTGAAAATTAATAAAAAATAACAGAATGTAATTTCTATCTTCTAGAAACCTGAGGAAATCTGCCCTGGATGTGAGTTCATCTCAGAATTCTGGGGTATATTCACTGGACTATATATTCAACAAATATTTGAGCTCCTATCGTGTACCAGGCAGAGCTAGAGGCTAGATATGTATTTGGAGTGGACGAGATATAGTCTCTTTGTGGAGATTGCAATATAATGTATCTGGGTCATATGAGACTCCAGGAGTCTCCCAGCCCTCTTTTCAGGCACTCTCACAGGAGTCCTCAGGGAAGCTGACATCCCACTGAAGGCAGGGGAACGGACCCCAGAACGAGGTTAAGCAGCTTAGATCCTGGCAGATTTTGAGAAGTGGTGGCCTAGCGTTCATCTTGATATTGACCCTTAATGGAGAGTTCTCTCGAGGAGCTTTGTGACACAGTAAGTGGATCAGACGCCCGAGGTTCAGCAAGGCCCCGCAGGACCCTTCCAGAACATTCTAGTTCAGTGACTTCCTAAAGCGGAGTCTTTGGGGATCTCTGGGAAGTGGAGGTAGATGGGGATGCAGTGGAAAGAAAATGTGCAGGAATTTTTTTTTAAAACACGGTTTAAGGATACATTATATTTGTAAACTGATCAAACAAATATAAGAAGCAAAGCTTGGTAGCATCTTGTTTTAAAGAGGTACTGGGCATACAGGCCATGATGAAGGGTTTCTCAGGAGCAGAGTGTGTATCAGAATGAAGAGGGGTTACTCTTAATACCTTAGTATTAATAAGAAAAAGACATGAGTTCAAAAAGAAATGACAATTAAAAATGAACATCCCCAGCAAAGGTTGATAAATACTGCCCTGGTGGTGAGTACCCCCCTGGAGAAGGGTTCGTTTTCTACTCGCTTACACAAGCCACTGCGCCAGTAAATAGCCATTAGTGGTATGAGGTCTGGCAATGAACACATTACTTAAAACCTTCACCATCTGTCCCGCTTTAATCAGGAATGCAGTGAGAATGAATCCCATAAACACAGTGATAAGCCAGCAAAAGCGCCCGATAAGAGCATTTTAATATGGCATATGTTCCTTTGGCTAACAGCACACTACGGCTGCGTCGTATTTGTTTTCCAGTGTCGTTGATTTAGCTCTAGTAGAATTTTAGAGCTCAGAGGCACTTTTGAGACCACCTAATTCCTCATCATCGTTTTATAAACGAGGACCGTGTGAACAAGGAACTATTCCACAGTCCTCCAGTTAGCAGTTTACAATCCTTTCTGTTATGCCCCCAGCTTCTCTGCTGTGGGATAAAAAGGATGCCCGTGATTCCTGAATCATTTAGATGTTAACATATGGCAGTGATTTACATTGGTGTCCACTTCACCTTGATCAGTAAATGAAGTGGTGAAGTGAGAGTCGCTCAGCCGTGTCTGACTCTTTCTGATCCCATGGACTATATAGTCCATGGCATTCTCCAGGCCAGAATAGAGTGGGTAGCCTTTCCCTTCTCCAGGGGATCTTCCTAACCCAGGGATGGAACCCAGGTCTCCCACATTGCAGGCGGATTCTTTACCAGCTGAGCCACAAGGGAAGCCCAAGAATACTGGAGTGGGTAGTCTATCCCTTCTCCAGGGGATCTTCCTGACCCAGGAATCGAACCGCAGTCTCTTGCATTGCAGGTGGATTCTTTGCCATCTGAACTATCAGGGAAGCCGTCTTCAGTAAATAGAGTGAGGGAACAAGATGCTCTTCAGAGGTGTGGTTTGGGCAAGAGTGTATTGTCCACTGGGTGGCGCTATGAATGCTTTTTCCTTTCCAGAATATACTGTCCCTGAAAAGTGAAAAGTGCCAACTGGCGTAGTGTGATCTTCCCTGTTGTCAGAGAGGAAACATTAAAAGTCCAAGCTTCAAGGACCTACTGTATAGCACGTGGAATTCTATTCAATATTCTGTAATAATCCACCCAGGAAAAGAATATGAAAAAGAATGGATATATGTATAACTGAACCACTTCACACAAAACTGATACAACATTGTAAATCAACTATACTCAAATATAAAATAAAAATTAAATTTAAAAAAGTTCAAGCTAAATACTGGAGCCTTGGCCGAGGCAAACTATTTGCTTGTCCCACTGTGTGGTCTCCTTGTTATAAAGATCCATGAATGGAGAGTAAGTCCATTAGGAAGAATTTTTGTTAAAACACCATTTTTTTTTTCCTGTAAATTCAAAATATATTATAAGTGATATGTTTCTTTGGTGATCTAAATATCATAATAAACTTTCAGAGTATCTTGTTCCCTCAAATCAACTAGGACTACAGCAGAAAAATATATATGTATATAAAACCAGAATGCCACAGAATAGTTTTGAAAAATTTAGTATAAATTTTAAAATTAACAGCACACATAAGATATGACATACATGGCATCTTCAAATTATTATATGTTGAGGTTCTAATATGTTCTAGAGAAGCATGTCAACCTGTCACAAACATCCCCAATCATCCCAGCATTTCAACGTAGGTAGTATTATCCCCATTTTAGGGATGTTCGAAAAGTCCAAAAAATGACTCTGATATATTTAATGAATACATGTCAGGTGTTTTATTCAACTCCTTAACTGATGAAGGAACCAGCAAGATGGTAAAGCTGATTTAAATAAAATATTTTTTGAAATTGGCTGTTGACCTGCATTTTGAAAAAAGGAACATAGGATAGGATTACTGGGTTAGATACAAAGGTAGTTAATATTCTTTAAGTCAAGAAACCATAACCTTTGGGATTACTTTTCTACCAGGCAGAAACCCACAAATTAACAAGCAACTGCACAAAATCAGGGCTCTAATGAAATAATAAATAATAAAGTCAAACACAAAGAAATTCTCCAAGAGAATTTTAAAAATTCCTTGGGTCAGGTTATTAAACAATGACCCAATATGACATTAAAAGCATGTATTTTGAATCATAAGTTTTGGTTAGTTTTTTTCTTTTTTAACAGTGATAAGAGCTAGAGAGGTTAAAGCCTTGGCAGAAGTTACACGGTCACCAAGTTTCAAAACCAGGTCAGTCCATGTCCCAAGACGTCCTGATATTTTGCTACAATGGCGCTGTCTTGTATTTTACCATATAAATTCTGCAGAAGGTATGATTTTAACCAGCATTGCAAATAGTGTCAAAACATCTATTTCCATCAAATATAAAAGAGAGTACAATCATGACACCTTAGTTTTTCATGGATGTGTCTGTTTTCCTCTTGGATGGAAAGAGTTTGGTTTAATAATGACCTTAAGACATTTCTTTAGGTATTCTTGCAAAATGTCAAAATTTCTGTTCCATCCTAATTAGGAAGTGACTTTATCACTTGTGGCTTTGAGCCTTCATTAAAAATACATTTCCTACTTTTCTACCTTCTGACAGTTGCCGTGTGAGAGGTAGGTACCAAGACCAGGGCAACCGTATCCTTGGATACCAATAACTGAGACTAATGTAGGAGAAGCAGGTGGAACGATGGAGCAGCAGTACCTAGAGAGAGATGAACAGTTAGCATTTGGGATGGGATGGAGAGATGCAGAAGTTTGACCAAGAAGTGGGCTAGGGAGGGAGCCAAGGTCTCTAGACAAGTGAGGGCGGTGAAGACACCTAGTCTTGACCTGTCATTCAGCTACTTGTAAAGGGATGGCAGAGGATGAGATGGTTGGATGGCATCACTGACTCAGTGGGCATGAGTTTGAGCACGCTCCGGGAGTTGGTGATGGACAGGGAGGCCTGGCGTGCTGCAGTCCATGGGATCACAAAGAGTCAGACANAGGGATGGCAGAGGATGAGATGGTTGGATGGCATCACTGACTCAGTGGGCATGAGTTTGAGCACGCTCCGGGAGTTGGTGATGGACAGGGAGGCCTGGCGTGCTGCAGTCCATGGGATCACAAAGAGTCAGACACGACTGAGTGACAGAACTGTACTGAGCTGAAACCATGCAGGAGACTGCCTGTCTGGGCCACTGGGATGGACTGTAACAGCTCCCTATGAAATTAACTCTTGAGCTCAAAATATATTTCTGGTAATACAAGAAGCATCTTTAGTGAACAGTTTGCTAGAATGCCTTGCGAAACACACCCACACACCGAGGATAAGAAATAAGCAAAATTTGTCTCTTATTTTCTCCTAGGAAAAGAGAACACTGCTAGGAAAAAAACTGTCTTTGGAAAACAAGCTGCTGCATCTCAAATCCAATGCTACAAATGCTAAAAGGTTTGCAAATCTGCCTCCGAAGTAAAAGCAGTTCCTGGTGTATTTGCCCTCCTCTGGTCCACTGAGCAGAGGATAGAAGGCTTCTATCTCACAAGAGAAAGGAAGCCTGAAAGTGCCTGAGGAAGGGAGATTTCTTCGTATTAACTGCCATCTCTTCCTTTCTAGCTACTGGGGGATCAGGAAGGAAGCAGAGGTCACTGCGGGTGCAGGGAGACGGCTGTGTGTGTGGGAAGGGAGCAGTTAACCCTTCTGAAGAGTAAATGAGCCTGTCCCCTCCCCTGGTGCTGAACAGTTTGCTGTTGAGGTCTCCGTTCATCCGATGCTTTTGGTTTGGTTAATGGATCTCTGCTTCAGTTGGCATTAAATTAGCTAGCCCACAAGTGGAATTATAAGATAGTTCTGTCGTGCTCCCAACTTTGTAGAGAATGAAGGAAATACTGTGAAAAGCATCCTTAGTTCTTGGGACTTACTTATAAATACTCATTTGGTGTGCTAGGGATGGGGGTGGATTTATGAGTTTATGGATATCAAATGGCTTGACTACTTAGCTGCAATTTGAAAAATTCTCTGAAATATGATAGAATAAATGATATTACTTGAAATTTCCTGAACTTTTTCATTTCCTTTCTTTTCTTCTAATTCTAAGCCTTCCACAATCTTCATATATTCTGATATAACATTCAAAGTTCCATCTGTTTCAAGATCTTAGTTCATCCATTTAGAACTATTGCTCGGGGCACTATTATGAATCTCAAAATGTGCACATTCTTATTCTCATTTAATAGCTTAACACTCAGACATCAGTTTCTCTTGGTTCTTTGATTTTTTCCTATTTCCTTTAGTTTTCCTGTTATCTCTTTCTCTTCATTGGACCACAGAAGGCAAAGTCTAGAACTGGACTGACCCTGACAATTTCGGACTGACCCTGTACCTACATGTTTGAAACACACAGGGGTACCACTAATATTAATTTCCCTGAATGCCTGTGAACAGGCATACAGCCCCAGAATGTGGATTTCTAACTTTTGTAGCACTGCACGTCTCTAACTTGTAGGTCGGTCTTCCCCAGGTGGCGCAGTGGTAAAAACTCTGCCTGCCAGTGCAGAAGACGCAAGAGATATGGGTTCAGTCCCTGGGTTGGAAGATCCCCTAGAATAGGAGATGGCAACTCACTCCAGTATCTTGCCTGGGAAATCCCTTGGACAGAGGAGCCTGGTGGGCTACAGTCCGTGGGGTTGCAGAGAGTCAGACATGACTGAGCGCAACGCNCTGCCTGCCAGTGCAGAAGACGCAAGAGATATGGGTTCAGTCCCTGGGTTGGAAGATCCCCTAGAATAGGAGATGGCAACTCACTCCAGTATCTTGCCTGGGAAATCCCTTGGACAGAGGAGCCTGGTGGGCTACAGTCCGTGGGGTTGCAGAGAGTCAGACATGACTGAGCGCAACGCAGCAACCTACACACATCTCTGTAGATAAGGAAGAAAATACTATGGAAAATATCCATAAACCTTTGGAATTACTTGTATTTACTCATAATTTAACTCTAAGTAAATTTTTGGCTTACCTCTTTTTTCTTTTTTTTTTTTTTCTAAAGAGAGCTTTTCCATGCTGTAAAACTACAGTTGGTGCAATGTGCCTTCCATTAAAAGTATAGACAATTTGTTTGATTTTTTCTTTAAAAATAGTTTTGTTTTGTTTTTTTTCTGGATAATAGGTTTTGTCAGTGTTTGAGCCAAAAATGTAACCATTTTAGAAACCAAACTGATCTGTTCTTTCAGTTCTATTATATATGAGCTGTCATGATGAAGAACTCTCAAAAAGCTCTTGACGTTTTAAAAATATCTTGAGGGAAATGGATGTTTTGTGTTTCCAGAAAGGTATTTGAACGCCCTGGCTTGTGCAGTTTTCATAAATGGTAGGTATCACAAATATTTGTTTTACTTGTTACTTCGAGCTGTGTGTGGAGGCATTCACTTTGCTAAGTGACAAGAAAATGAAATCAGTATGAGTCAGATTCTTTTGGTTGAAGCAACAGAGACTTGATTAAGCTAGCATAAAGGATTTCTGTTCAAGATTAAGACTGGATAGATATGGCTGTAAAGAAGATGTACTCATTGGAAGATAAGAGGACCACACTTTAGCACCTAATGCGATTTGAAAAATCAGGTTATTTTGTTGACCCTGCTTGGCAAGGTGCTATTTGTACAGTTTCACTCTTTTGTTGTTCTCTGTTCTTCCAGGATGATTCATTACCTTTTCCCACCATCTCTCCTTTTCAAATTCCAGAGAAAAGATTCTGACTGGCCTAATACTACTTCCTGTTTTGGTCAGATTGAACACATTGATCAACACCTACATGGACATCCAACCAGTGGTCTGTGGCAGGCGCCCCCTCCCAATCTTGTGGGTGATCTCCGCTTATTCAAGGCCTGCTTCCCTATGGGGCAGGGAAGCCGCTGTGGGCGATTTGGTGGCTTGGGTGATTTAATTATCGCTGCATGGGTGATTAATTAACTATCTTAAACATAGATAGTGAGTTAGATAGGTGCCATGACTTTCTTGAATTGCAGTGAGCTTCATTCTATCATTTTGATAAAGAGATAAAAGACATAATATATTGTAACTTGGCATTTCTAATGTTAGCATCTCAGAGGATGATAACTTTTAAGCTTTTATAATCAGAAGAAAAAGCTTTTTCTTCCATAAAAGAAAGAAGTCCTGTCTGACTCTCTGCAACCCCATGGATTGCTGCACTCCAGACTTTCCTGTCCTTCACTACCTCCCGGAGTTTGCTCAAATTCGTGTGCATTGAGCTAGTGATGCCATCCAACCATCTCATCTTCTGTCGCCCCCTTCTGCTCCTGCCTTCAATCTTTCCAGCATCAGGGTCTTTTCCAATGCGTCAGTTCTTCGTATCAGGCAGCCAAAGTACTGAAGCTTCAGCTTCAGTATCAGTCCTTCCAATGAATATTCAGGACTGATTTCCTTTACGATTGACTGATTTGATCTCCTTGGTCCAAGGGACTCTCAAGAGTCTTCTCCAGCAGTGCAATTCAAAAGCATCAATTCTTTGGTACTCAGCCTTATGTGGATATGTATATATTGTTATATTAAGCTAATCCTCACAATTACTTTTAACAAGAGTTAAAAGATTTGGCAGAAGCATCTTAAAAACAAGGTTAACCCCATATTTCTACTACTGTCAGTACTCACTGACACGTGGACGAGCCTTTCAGTTTTTAGAGTAACCTCAGTTACCTTATTTAATTTAATCTTTCCATTTTCCTTCCAGAAATAAACAGAGCTTCCAGTTGGTTGCTTGATGTGTCAAGATTACTCCTCCTTCCAGAACTTGTAGGGCTGGGAGTTAAGCTCTGGTATTGCCATAGCAAGCCCTGGGGCTCCTTCTTCCATAGAGGAGAACCGACTTTCTCAGGAATCTCCAGAGACCTT
The DNA here is from genome assembly GCA_006410675.1 of Oreotragus oreotragus. Taxonomy (NCBI): domain Eukaryota; kingdom Metazoa; phylum Chordata; class Mammalia; order Artiodactyla; family Bovidae; genus Oreotragus; species Oreotragus oreotragus. The sequence continues at coordinate 36,711 of SJYX01004893.1, read as the reverse complement.
CTTCCAGACTGGTTTCCTGGGTCCTCTGTGTGGCTGTAAGCAGAAGGCAGTTTTCCAACTTCTCTCTCTGCCCTGTGACATCTCAGACAAGCACACAGGCCCATTTTAGAGTTATCCTTCAGGGAGACACGTTTGGAGTTTGTAAAGATAAGGAGTGTGTTGGCTTCTCCGTATCTACAGAAGCTGCTCAGGGATGGCACGTTCATTAGAGGAGGAAACAGGGTATCTTGAAAATGGTTACATATTTTTTAAACGAATTTATTTACTTGGCTGCATCAGGTCTTGGTGGCAGCACCCAGAATCTTTGTTGCATCATGCCAGACCTTTCACTGGGGCACACAGGCTTGGTTAGATGCATGTGGGATCTTAGTTTCCAGACCAGAGATCGAACATGCATCCCATGCCTTGCAAGGCAGAGTCTTAAACGCTGGACCACCAGGGAAGTCCCGTGGTTGAGTGTTAAAGCATACTCTTGTTTCTAACAGTAGTTTTGAGGATTCTTTTAAGCCTCCCCACCCCACTTAGTGCCATCATGGAAAATGACAACAGGGAAGATTTTGACCAGCAATAGAAATTCCTGAGTTTGGTTGAAATGTGAGCAGAGCTATACCCACATCTTAGCTCATTCTTTCACCGTGATCTGTCCTGGGAAAGGTAAGGACCTGGCCTCTCCTGTTGTTCTGGTTGTGATCCTCTCTTCTATTGAGGATTCTCATTTCGTGATGGCCTCCATAAAGGTCCGAAGAAATACCAGATCCTAAACAGCAGGAAACCTGAGTCCCTGTAGATTCTAGTGTGATTCTTTCACAGTTTCAGAGAAGCTCCAAGATGCCACTGATCTCACTGTTTTCTCTCTCTAGTGGGAATTCCATGTTGGATTATTCACGTCCCCAGTGTTTGGATATGTGACAGGTGCCCAGAAGCAGCAGCATCTTGATATATGCAACGTAATTTCAGTTGCCACTTTCCCTGCATTCTGCTTGTATTTCGGCACCCAGCTCTTTATATGTCCTCTGGAGTTTTCATTCCTCTAAATATCATAATGGATTAATCCCTGGTAATAAATGTGCTTTCAGTTCAGTTGCTCAGTCATGTCCAACTCTTTGTGACCCCCATGGACTGTAGCACGTCAGGCTTCCTTGTCCATCACCATTTCCCGGAGTTTGCCCAAACTCATGTCCATTAAGTCAGTAATATCATCCAACCATCTCATGCTCTGACCCTTCTCCCACCTTTAATCTTTCCCAGCATCAGGGTCTTTTCCAGTGAATCAGTTCTTTGCATCAGGTGGACAAAGTATTGGAGTTTCAGCTTCAGCATCAGTCCTTCCAACGAATATTCAGGACTGATTTCCTTTAGGATGGACTGGTTTGATCTCCTTGCAGTCCAAGGGACTCTCAAGAATCTTTTCCAACCTCATAGTTCAAAAGCATCAATTCTTCAGCACTCAGTTTTCTTTATAGTCCAACTCTCACATCCATACATGACTACTGGAAAAACCATCACTTTGACTAGACGGACCTTTACGTGCTGTACAAGGATTTAAAAGTGTTATATTCTGAGCCTGTGTAAATGTGGCCACTATCATGCTCTTCATACTCTTTGTAATTATATATTTATGTCCCCTGAATTCTAAGAAATGTAAGATTGTGTACAAAAACTACATAACATAACAATCCTTTAACAGGAAGTAAATTAGATGAGGAAGTCAGGGAGATACAAGAGCAGGGGATAATAGTCCACAAAATGTGTACCATGAAGCACTATACACCTCCTCACAAACTTTAAACTTTCTAGCAGCCAACCCAGTGAGGAAACTGTGATTAGTTTTGTGATTCACCATGTCCAGTGACTACAACCAACCAGTTCTTTGGGAGACATCTTTTTTTTTTTTAATGTCTACAAGAGAAGAGAGAACAATTTCTAGGATTAGCTCATAGAAAACACCATGAACAATATGTTCAACTGAATCCTTACAGTAAACACAGACCCCGTACCTCACAAAATGCTTTTAAAAAGGATAGCATGATGTCAGAGAATAATTCGGTCAAAGCCATACTCACAGTGAGAAGTATACGAGAAGGTTCAATAACACTACCTCGGATGGTGGAAGTTAACCCCTGAATAGATTTTAAAGTATCCTGACAATTGGACAGAGGGACAGTCCTCCATAAACTCAATTTCCTTGGACCAAATCTTTGGCAGACATTGGCCAACAGGGAGATTGAGGGTCTGCTTCTCACCTAGTGCTTATTGTATGGTCAACCCATGTTACTAAAGACAAAAACTGTTTTCATGTTTCTGCAAGTTAAAGAGAGGGTTAACTTCCTTTCTTGCACAGTAAGGAATCTATCATGAAGACCAGAACTGGCACTCTGTTCACCCTCTCTCCATGGTAAATTGAGGGAGCATCCTCAGTTCCCTTTTTCATCAGGATAGAGCCAACATTTTCCTCTCTTTTAATTGGGGCTTTTTGGCCTGCTGCCACTGCCATTCCCAGGCTGTGGACTTTCTCAGCTCCAAGTCTGGGATCTTCAAAGAGAAAACCTCGGGAACTCATCCTCACGTTGTTCCCTGGATCCCAGGGTCCCGCACCAGTCTTCCCTTTTCTCTCCATCTTTCTTACATACACATGTGCTCAGTTGTGTCCAGCTGTAGGCAACTCTATGGACTGTAGCCCACCAGGCTGCTCTGTCCATGGGATTGTCCCAGCAAGAATACTGGAGTGGGTTGCCGTTTCCTCCTCCAGGGCATCTTCCTGACCCAGGGATTGAACATGTGTCTCCTGTGGCTCCTGCATTGCAGGCAAATTCTTTTTTTTTTTTTTTTTTTTTCGTATTAACAGCTTTATTTTGTTTAATTCCAGGCAAAGACAAAGGAGCGTGATACTCTGATTAAGCTGTACAAGTTTATGTAGATACACAGCAAGTTTCCACTAGGTTTTTTGTTTTATTTTTATTTTTTCCCAGAAACTGTGTTTATTAAAGCGCGCTGGAGAAGGAGGAGGCAGGATCTGGAAAGGAATAGGAGCGTGAGGAGTAAGAGGCCAGCCTGCAGGATGCCCATTCCTTTTCCTTCTTTTTTAATTTCAGTGTTTTTTTTTTTTTTTTACTTTACAATATTGTATTGGTTTTGCCATACATTAACATGAATCCTCCATGGGTTTCCACGTGTTCCCAATCCTGAACCCCCCTCCCACCTCTCTCCCCATACCATCCCTCTGGGTCATCCCAGTGCACCAGCCCCAAGCATTCTGTATCCTGCAGGCAGATTCTTTACCACTGAGCCACCTGGGAAGCCCTATCTTTCTTCTTGCTTTTGTTTATATATAATGTTCAGGTTTGAGGTTGTACTTACTGGGAAGAATGGGGAAAAACCACATCTTTTGAATCTTCCTGGAAGTTTTTCAATAATTTCAACACTGAGTTTGTATTTATATTGAGTCATTGTGAGGCAGCATAAATCCTGGATACAGACATTTGTCCTCCTTTCCTCGGCCTGGTCTATGTTTGATTTTTTCTTGATATTTTGCTTTAGTACATCTTAATATTAAGACTGAGTGCTTCAACTGAAAGATAAATAACAGTGATTAAAGGGAGCTCAAATGGTGGCTTATTTAGTATATTCTCACATTTAAAGACCTTAAATGGATGACTGGGTTTTATATTTATTGAAGAAGCTTAAGGGAGGTTTTTTTTTTTTTTTTGCAGCTCCTTTAATCACTGTTCTAGTGTATGATGCAGATAATTCTGAAAGCCCTACAGTTTCAAGAGTGCTTCCAGAAACATTTTCTTCCGTCTTAAGATCTATTTTTGATTTTTATTTATCTATGATGAGCTTGATAGTAATATTCTTGTGAAATACACAGGGAAATTTCCTGAGTTTTATATTTTTGGGAGCATATCTACCTACCCCCATCCTTCTAAACACTTTTCGCGTTTGGTCCTCAAGTTCTGGGTCATCATAAGACAAAATCAGACCATTTTGAATACTTACCTTTACTAATATACAGTATTTTCATATTTTATGAATTTTTAAAGCCAGCCTGGCTGTGCAAAGCATCCAAGTTCTTTCTCGTTGTCCCCCAGGAACGTCCTGAGTCTGACTGCTCTTTCCCTCTTTTCTTTCCTCTTTTTTCTCTTCTCTCTGGAGCAGTTTTGAACCTTAGCACCAGCTATTGGCCAGATTTCTGCCTGCCTTCTGTGCCTCTTTGATCCATATATCCACAACTCATCTTTTTTGTGAAGTGCTTCAAGTCGCTTTCTAATTTTTCTGCTGAGTTCCCGTGCCCTTGATTTATAGATGCTCTTTATATATTCTGGATACAGTGCCTTTATTAGTCATTCACGTTACTGAGATTCTGAGGCTATCTGATTAACTTTCATTTGATGATCAATAACTCTAAGTTTTTGTCTAGTCAAACTTATTAGTCTTTTCCTTTGCAGTTAATACTGTTCTGAGTCCTGTTGGGTTGGCCAAAAAGTTCATATGGAAAAACCCAAATGAACTTTTTTTGCCAATCCAGGATTTTAACAATCTTTCTCTATTCCAAATTCATTAAAATACTCTTCTATATTATCTTCTTAAATTTTTTTGGTCCCCAGTTTTATCTTACATAGAATTTTTCTTTTTTTTGATGAGGTGTTCAGTTCAGTTCAGTCACTCAGTTCATGTCCGACTCTTTGCAACCCCATGAACCACAGCATACCAGGCCTCCCTGTCCATCACCAACTCCCAGAGTTTACCCAATCTCATGTCCACTGAGTTGGTGATGCCATCCAACCATCTTGTCCTCTGTCGTCCCCCTCTCCTCCTGCCTTCAATCTTTCCCAACATCAGGGTCTTTTCCAATGAGTCAGCTCTTTGCATCAGGTGGCCAAAATATTGGAATTTCAGCTTCAACATCAATCCTTCCAGTGAACACCCAGGACTGATTTCCTTTAGGGTGGACTGGTTGGTTCTCCTTGCAGTCCAAGGGACTCTCAAGAGTCTTCTCCAGCATCACAGTTCAAAAGCATCAATTCTTCAGCCCTCAGCTTTCTGTATAGTTCAACTCTCACATCCATACATGACTACTGGAAAAACTATAGCCTTGACTAGATGGACCTTTGTTGACAAAGTAATGTCTGCTTTTGAATATGCCATCTATGTTGGTCGTAACTTTCCTTCCAAGGAGTAAGTGTTTTTTAATTTCATGGCTGCAATTACCATCTGCAGTGATTTTGGAGCCCCCCAAAATAGTCAGCCACTGTTTCCACTGCTTCCCCATTTATTTGCCATGAAGCGATGGGACCAGATGCCATGATCTTCATTTTCTGAATGTTGAACTTTAAGCCAACTTTTCCACTCTCCTCTTTCACTTTCACCAAGAGGCTCTTTAGTTCTTCACTTTCTGATGAGGTGAAGTGAGGATTAATCTTGTTCTTCTTTTCCTGTGAGTATCAAGTTATCACAATATCATTTGTTGAAAATACCATCTTTTTTTTTTATAATATTCTGTAGCATCATCTTTGATATAAATTGTCTGTTGGTCTATCTCTGCTGTATATATGTAAATGTAAAAGAAGAGTGGCGTGGTTATAGCATAATTAGTTTTATCAGTCTTCTATAGATGAACATTTAGATTGCTTCCATTTTTAAAGTTGTGGACAATAATAAACTATATTTTATGTATATTTTATGACATATATATGGTATGTAATTGTACAGAACTTCATAGTAGAAATTATTTCATTCCTTAGGATAAATAATGGTGGCTATCTTTATACATCATTTGTACTTGTGCAAACATTACTATAGTTTTTTCTATGGCAATTTTTTCTACAGTAAAACAAACTCTTTTTAAAACTCTCTCTCTTTTTTTTTTTTTTTCCTGGAATCTCCATTAAAAGTTTATTTATTTTTTTTTTCATTTTTATTTTAAGACTGAACAAGGGGAAAATTAAGATTGTCTTGAATATTGCAAGTTGCATGAAAGCTACTTGGTTTTAAGCAACTTTATTATATATTAAACATTATTGAGTGAACCGTAGTTTTTAGTACTATCCTACTCAGAGCACTCAAAGGCTGGCTCAGGGACCATCAAAATCATTGGAACACCTAGAGCATGTTGGAACTGCAGACTCTCAGACCCTACCCCAGCTTGTTGGATCAAAGCATGCATTTAGTAAGATTCCTGACAATTTAGTAAGATCTTCCAATACATATTAAGTTTGAGAAGCAGTGTTTTAGCACAGGATGTAAAACAATGGAAACTCTTTTTAAAAAATAAGAACAAGTTCTGTAGTGTCACATGGATTTCCATGACTTCGTGATATTTTTAGACTCTATAAAAAGTCAGAATTGTGATTGCCTTGGTTCTTGGCTACTGATTGTAAAGCCGTAATAAGCTCAAATAAAATAGTACTTTGTAAAACCTCATTTTCTAAAAGCACATTCACTTTACCTGTTAAAGTGTACCATACAATCTTGTAGTGCTGTAAAGGTAAGGATTATTATACTGAGGCTTAGAAAGATTGTGTGATTCCAAAGTCACAATGCTCTCAAGTTTGGTGGTCTTGCCACAAGGCGTTTTGCGTCAAACTCTCATAATAGTGAAAAGAAGAGAAATAGTCAAAGCTGTATAATCAGTACCAGTTACCTAAATGGAGCTTTGGGAAAGGATGAATAATCTAAATTCAAACTTCACTCATCTTTCTTCACCAAGGTTGATATGCACTCAAAATATTAGCCAGAATTGAATTTTTTTTCTTGCCTTATTTACAGGTAGTTAAACTAACAAAAACAAGAAACTCCTCCTCCTCCCCTAAAAGGCAAACACAGGCAATTCACTACATATATAAAACCCTGTATCCCTGAAAACTGCGGATACATATGAAAATTCCTGGCCCTATGTTCTAATCCTACTATCCCATGTAACCATCTGTGTGTTATGGCTGCTGGGTCTATGGGATCTCCCAGGTGAGACAGATTAGTTATGTAAGTGCTTCATCTGGCTCAGTCCAACCTGACTCAGCTACCTGCTAGAAGGAGGAAGTCACGGGTGGTCCCAGAGGAGCTTTTGACGTGAACTGATCTTCACATTCAAGTTCATGTCTGAGCTAATCAGAGGATGCTTCGTGGCTGTTTGTCTTCCTGTGTCTTGTTTGGCGTGAGGCATCCTACCCACACGTTGCCCAGTAGGAGAGTAGTGTAGGAGGAGAGCTAGGTGGCACAGCTGTAAAAATAGCGGTATAATGCATTAGCAAATCTTTCTTTTTTCCTTTGCATTTCCAGTTGCCAGGATCTTCAAAAGGAGATTTCCCTCCTCCAGGAGCAGATCTCACATCTGCAGTTTGTGATTCACTCCCAGCATCAGAACCTGCGCAGTGTCATCCAGGAGGTCAGGTTAATCAAGTGTGTTTCTCTGGCAGATGGTATGTTTACAGTGAGAAGACCAAATACACGCGCCTTGTCTGGACTCTGCAACTGAGATTCTTCTCCCCACTGACATTTCCTTTTTATTCCCATGAGACATGGCTCTGTTTTCAGTGTCCTCTTTTGTCTCTTTGCCCACACCTGTGATGTTCTCAGTGAACATATTTGGGAAATTATATTTACTCTTTAGAGGTTTCAGTGATTTTTTTTTTTTTTTACAGTGTTCTGAGCCAGGTAATATACACTGTTCTTTAGAAGATTTTTTTAGATTAAGAGATTCAGCCTTCTTAGGGAAGAAATGGTCTGTTTTCATTATTTCATGAAAAACGGTTAATTACATAGGGGGTGTGCTAGCGCAAGGATGCGTTCTGGCCCTTCTTCACTGGAAACATCTCAGCAGGTGAAAGAGGTCATTGTGATGGCAGCCAGATGGATGGTGAATTGCACACTCAGTTTACGTCAATATTTATATTGATCTGATTTGGGTATTTGCTTTAGACTTAAAACCAGACCTTCATTTTTGTTTGCTATATAATATTCATTTCTAAATGGAATCCTTCCAAATAACACAAATGCCTTTCTAACACAATTGCAGCATTTGTACTTGGTTGGCTAGATCTCACCAAAAGGCCAGAGAGTTGAGTCATGGCAATTTGAGAGCCAGGGAGGATGGAGAGGGCATCCCATTTTACAGACGAGAAGGCTGAGGTCCACAGTAGTTAAATGGCAGAAGTGGCCTTGGAATCCACGTGCTTCCTCTCTCATGGCATCATCCTGGACTTCATCACCCCACCTCCCCATCACCCCCACGTTGCCTCTTAGCAGATGTTCCTCCAAAGCAAAGTGGACTTACCTTAACATGCTGCTGGTTGATCAGATCTCTGCTGCAGGGAGTCGCCCTGTGCCAGGCTGTGGCTTTCTGCCATGTCCACTGGCCTCTGCTTCTGCAGGAGGAAAGCATTATGGGACTGAGTCACAGACAAGGACCCGTGTTGCTTCCTACAGAATGCATCCTGCTGAGCCTGGCTTAAACGGGTTTTCTAAAGATTAAAATGTTTAATCGCACCAGCTGTGTGCTTTCTTGTCCCCAGGTGCCAGTTTGTCCTGCTATTTTCTGTAGCCTGCTGAGTCTGCTAATGCTCGGGATTTAATTTTGTTTATTTGATAAACATTATTTGACCATAGAAACCGCACAATTTCTGACTTAGGGAACTATTCTCCACTGTCTGGCAAGATTTTTTCATTTCTATTTCTCAATTCTTAGATAGAGGCCTTAAAAAATAACTTAAAAGAACAAGATAAGAGAATTGAAGATCTGCAAGAAAAAGTTAACATACTGGAAGCCCAGGTAAGGAGGGCATCTATTGTATATTTCAGTGTGAATGTGAGTGTGTGTACGTTCAGTGTATCTGTGAGTCTGTATATGACTGTGTCTTCTGTGTGTGTGACACGCCTGTATGTGAGTTCCTTGTGTGATGGTGTACCGGTGTGACACTATGTCCTAGTATGTCAGTGTGTGTGTGTGATTGTGTGTGACTGTGTGATTGTCTGTGTGACTGTGATTGTCCGTGTCTATGTGTGAATGCAGGTGTATGTGTCTGTCGATGAGTGTCTTTTCGTGAATGTGTGTACATCTTCTATGCATAAGAATTAGAGCCTTGCCAGGGAGGTACTCTTAATAATTATTTATTATCAATACTATGTGCTTCCCTGGTGGCTCAGATGGTAAGGAATCTGCCTGCAGTGCAGGAGACCCAGGTTCGATCCCTGGGTCGGGAAGATCCTCTGGAGAAGGAAATGGCAACCCACTCCAGTATTCTTGCTTGGAAAATCCCATGGACAGAGGAGCCTGGTGGGCTACAGTCCCTGGGGTTACAGAGCTGGACATGACTGAGCGATTGAACACACATCAATATTAAGTCATTGTTAAAGGTTCATTCAAATTTTCAGAAATCCTTTCTCTCTTGGGGAGATCAATGGTACTCTCTCTCCATGTAGACTTGAATTAGAAGCTTGATCAAGGCCCCTCTTGTGTGAGATCAGCTCAGCCAGAGAGTGGGTTACAGAGCTGGACATGACTGAGCGATTGAACACACATCAATATTAAGTCATTGTTAAAGGTTCATTCAAATTTTCAGAAATCCTTTCTCTCTTGGGGAGATCAATGGTACTCTCTCTCCATGTAGACTTGAATTAGAAGCTTGATCAAGGCCCCTCTTGTGTGAGATCAGCTCAGCCAGAGAGCCAGGTTTGCTGTCTCCTTCTTTCCCTACATCCTGAGATGTCTTTTCTCCTCTTTCTTCATCCACATCCATCAGGGCATGCAAGCTTTGCCTCAGGGCTCACTGACTTCAAGAACCTAATTGAAATTTTCTTGTGTTTCGGTGTTTTAAAACTTATCATGAATCTATAACTGACTGTGATACACCGTGATCTTCTGCCCACTCATCCCATCTTGGGCTGGCTTCCCTGGTGGCTCAGACAGTAAAGCATCTGACTGCAATGTGGGAGACCCGGGTCTGATCCCTGAGTCGGGAAGATACCCTGGAGAAGGAAATGGCAACCCACTCCAGTATTCTTGCCTGGGAAATCCCATGGANTGGCTTCCCTGGTGGCTCAGACAGTAAAGCATCTGACTGCAATGTGGGAGACCCGGGTCTGATCCCTGAGTCGGGAAGATACCCTGGAGAAGGAAATGGCAACCCACTCCAGTATTCTTGCCTGGGAAATCCCATGGATGGAGGAGCCTGGTAGGCTACAGTCCATGGGATCGCAAAGAGTCGGACATGATGAGCAACTTCACTGCATCCCCACTTGATGGAGAAGCCCTTTCAAGGCGTTCAGCTGCAGTCCTAGGCTGGTGGTGTGCCCCCGCTGCCCCTCCGCTTGCAGGAAGCACAGCAAACCCTCGTGGTTGTTGGGGTGCTTGAGGACGCCAGTGCCTCGCGCCCAGCTTTGCTTGGTGCACAGTGTCACCCCTCCTGTCTCTGTTGAGTGACTCTTGATGGGCCGCCTGGGCCTGCTCACCATTTCTACTTCGTCCCTCGGTATTGTGGACCCTCTGTGTGTCATGCTGTGCTTTTCTGTGAAAAACAGAGATGCTCTGCCTTCCGTGGAAGTCTCCTTGTCATTTGGAGCTGTGCTGCTCCCCCGGACAGGCCAGAGAGGAGCGCAGTGATCCGACTCCCAGCACACGGCTCACCGTTCCCCCCACCTTCACATCCTTTCTGCTTTCCTCAAACAGAAGAAAAAAAGTCATCGTAACGTAGAGAGGCCGTAAATATTTTGTATCTCAAGTCTTGTAGCCATCTCCCTGTCTTGCCATTTCTGCCTTCCTAGAGGACCACTGTTGTCTTTATTCTAGAGGGTAAGCTCATGGAACCTTGGGTTTTCCTTAGATTCTCACCTAATCTAGGTTATCGGGTACTGTTTGCTTGAGGCTCACAGCTCTCTTGAGCTGAAAAATGTAGTGATTGCAGAACAGTTGGCTCAGATCGATGCCCACTGAAGCACCCGTAACCGCTTGTCGGTTTATATCCGGTGATGTGATTCAGGTCACATTAGAGCCTCTTCCTCAGAAGAAATGTCTCTGAAGGCATTTCCTCACAGCTTTTCTTACATAGTAGCCTTTGGCAAATGTTATAATACTTTCTCTTAATGTATTTTAATAACTATTTTTCTCTTTTTACATAACTAACATGTTCATTCATCCTGTACAAAGTAGGAAAGACAGATAAGCAAACACAACAAGAAAATCACTCAAATATACTGCCCATGGGCAGTAGGAATTTTTGTGCCTGTTACATACTTGTGTGCATATATTAAAGATACAGACTATATATGGCACTTTATTGTAAACTTTTGTTTCATCAACTTTTTCCATGTCGTTAATTATGTAATTAAGTCTGTAAATTCTTATTGAGTGGGTACTGTGGTGTTGGCACTAAGTTTGGGAAAACAGTGTTAAACAAAATAGATATGAGCCTTGCTCTCTGGAATGTACTCTCTGGTGAAGGAGACAGATAGAAATACATTAACATGTAACCAACAGTATCATGGAAAAGTTCTGCAGGAAAAGGATAAGATGCTCTCGGCAATGACACCTGGGTGGAGGAGTGTATGTGGACCATTTAGATTGGTGGGTGGGAAGACTCTCTTTAGAAAAATGAATTTCAGTGTGAACTTTGTGGAAATTGGGTGGTAGGGCATTTCAGGTAGCAGACAGGAGGCCATTGTGGGTGCTTCTGATCTAAGGGGTTAGATCATGAAAGGCCTTTAGGCCATTCTAAGGTATAACAAGAAGGTCTTTGCTTACCAGTCAAATTAAATTAACATTATCCTTTTAATTAGCCACCAAAGTTTCCACTGTACTGTTATGAAATAATCTAATTAACTTCATCCCTCCTGTTGAATTGCTTTCCAGGATAGCTTTTGTAAACAACAGTGAACTCAACGTACTTGTACAAGTATTTTACTGATTATTTGTATAATTGCTTCCTTCCTGAAGATAAAGTTTCAGAAACAGAATTGGTAACTCAAAGACCAGATCCATCTTGAAGATTGTTGATACGTGCTCCAATTTTCTGTGTCTGCTAGATCAGACATCTCCTTCAGCGGCCACAGCTGCACCTTCAGCACGCTTTCAGTCTTTTAGTTCTGACATTTCCGACCTGCTAATAGCCCTCTTTTTTACCCTCTTTATTATTAAGGGATTTCAATATTTAAAAATCCTTTGCTGTTGTTTTAATGAATCTAAGAAAGTTGAGATGAAAAGCACAAGTGCTCAGTTTCCATTTTGAGCTGGGATTCTCCTTCTCATCCAAGTTTATCTGTAATTCAAAGCGGTCAGGTGTGAGGTAGGGATCTAATGTTTTAGTTGTTTCCCTATTGAGCAGTCCGGCCTTCCTTCATTAATCTGAAACGCCTGTGTATCCTAGGCTAGATTTCTATGCTGGGAATCCGTTCCAGTGGTGTATCTGCCTGTTTGGCTCCTTCTGCTTTATTTATCATAATCTGTCACTCAGTGACACCTCAGTCGTATCTGACTCTTTGCAACCCCGCGGACTGTAGCCTGCCAGGCTCCTCCATCCATGGGATTTTCCAGGCAAGAATACTGGAGTGGGTGGCCATNATCCGTTCCAGTGGTGTATCTGCCTGTTTGGCTCCTTCTGCTTTATTTATCATAATCTGTCACTCAGTGACACCTCAGTCGTATCTGACTCTTTGCAACCCCGCGGACTGTAGCCTGCCAGGCTCCTCCATCCATGGGATTTTCCAGGCAAGAATACTGGAGTGGGTGGCCATTTCCTTCTCCAGAGAATCTTCCCAACTCAGGGATCACAGCTGGGTCTCCTGCATTGCAGGTAGACTCTTCACCATTTGAGCTACCCGGGAATCCCGTCATGATCAGTTGGAGAGGTTGTTGTCTTTCTTTGATCTTCGTTATGGTGTTAGGCTCTGGTCATCCCTAATTGAGTGCCAGTCCTCTTCACAGAGTCAGGGCATCAGGGGTGCTACTGCTTCTAATTCAACCTTATGTTCTTTAGTGTGTCTCTATTTGCATCATCCCCAAAGCTAATTTTATTGTCCTAAGTAACCTGGCAATCCATACACTACCAAGGCCAATTGGCCTTTTGGTGTAATAGTTAAACCAGAAAAATGTATTGTTCCCATTGTATTGCTTCCATATCCTCAAATTTAGCAAATAATTGCTGACTAGCCATTCAGGGTAATAGGAGGAAGCAACAGATTGCATTCCCCTCATGGAACTTCTTGGTTGCGTGCAGTCCATCTATACAAGGCTGCCATTCCTATAGCCTCTCCCCTAAAAAAAACTCCACAGTGATGAGACAGCATCTCTCAGTACTGCTTAAGATTCTCTGTTTGAAGCTGAGTCAAACTACTATTTTTTAACACTTTTTTACATAAAAAGTCTTCAAATTATAGTGGTATTGATGAATGTCTTTGTGATTTTGAAATGTATTATCTTCAGCAGATAAATAGTTTCCTGCCCTGCAGGGAATGTTATAATGTCCATTTCAGCTTTAATAAAACTCATCCAAGCCACATTAATTTATTTATTCAGCAAATAGTTTTGTGTGTTTATGATGTACCAGGAAATGTTCCAAGAGGTAGATATATGGTATAAACAGGACAGACTGTCTTGATCTCATCTAGCTTTATTTTAATTGAAGATGTGTACCATAAATACATGAACAAACAAATGCACAGCTTAATTAGGGAGGGGTAACTGCTCCAAGAAGGGCAAAACAATGCAACAGTTACAAAGTGATGGGAGTCAGGAAGGGCATCTCTGAGCCTGTGATCTTGAACTAGGTACCTGAATTGAGTGAGTGCTTGAGCTGGAGTGAGTCTGTTTCTAGTCTAGCCCTGGTCAGTACTTTGTTATGAAGGTCTTAAACTGGAGTGACATGTGGAGGGGTGTACTGTCTTGCATTACAAACTTAAGATCATGACCTATTTTGAAATAACAGTGTGAGCTGATTCTGTTTATGAAAAATTGATCACCAGAGCTGAACAATCCTTTTAAAAACGTCAACTTTCTAAACCATAGAGACAGCATCTTTTTCTCATCCATAATCAACACACGTGTCTCTTTGAAAGCATGCTGCATATTTCATTTTGTTTAATCCTCAAAGCTACTTTGGGTGAAAGTTATTAATTACTACATTCCCTAAGGGAGTAAACTGAGATTCCGAGAAATTAAGACACTTGTTCAAAATGACTCAGCTTCATTCAAGTCTTCCTGGCTTGAAGCACATGCTTTTCTTCCCCCACTATCTACTTATCTGGGTGATCAAATAAGTGTGTGTGTATGTGCAAATATGCATGTGTGTCAATATACACATAGGTATATAAATTTAGAAATGATATTTATTTCTATACACTTAGGATATATATTTAGAAATGAATAGTTATAATGTTAAATTTTCAGGATCATTTATATGTAATTGAGNGAAGCACATGCTTTTCTTCCCCCACTATCTACTTATCTGGGTGATCAAATAAGTGTGTGTGTATGTGCAAATATGCATGTGTGTCAATATACACATAGGTATATAAATTTAGAAATGATATTTATTTCTATACACTTAGGATATATATTTAGAAATGAATAGTTATAATGTTAAATTTTCAGGATCATTTATATGTAATTGAGCCATTGTCACAGCTATTACATTAATTTTTTTTATATTTTCTAGAGTTTTGAATCATGAAAACAAGTACTTTTTTTCTAACCTAGCAAGGATTTTTTTCCTCCCTCCACAAGGGGAATAAAAATTCACTTCATCTAAATCTGCTCTCTTTTTTCATTTCAATCTTTGAGGATTTTAAACCTCTTTTAAGTCTCAACAGGAAATTTCTGCTTAACTCTGCCAAAATTATTTACTTTTCTTTATACTTGGCATATCTTCATCATCTTAATTTACAGCTCTGAAATTTATCTTACATTTCATGCATTTCTAACGTCTTCACTAATGACCTGCTCATATGGAGATGCATCTTAAGAAATTACTCCATTTCCTAGACTTTGAAGAGTATCCTACTTTATGTAATCACCACCATCCCTAAAATTTAATTTACTTCCAAGACTGTTTTGCTAGCAGTTTAAGTATGCAAAAATTCAGTTCTTCTGGAAAATTGTGTCAGTGAACTATCCTTGGGTAGACTCAATAATGGTGCATTTACTCTGGCCATTAATTTATAATTTTGTAAACTAAGGATATAATTAAAGCATATGAAAGTCCATGAATAAAAATTAAAGACCTAATTCTATTTGATGAAATAAACCACCACAGAAGTTGAAATATGTGAAAATAAAGACAGTCTAAATTGATAACACTTACACTTGTGTAATTTTTGGAACCTAACAACTTGAGAAAGTAGGAGTTTGTTTGGGAAAAACTCCCAATAATTTCTACATACTTGTCCAGCCACAGCAATATTTTTATTCCAGTGCTTGTTGTCATAATGATATTGAGTTTCAAGCTGTATTTCATGACTTATAAAGTATTGTACAGAAAAGAGTTTTTCTCAGTCTTGTATTTGGCCGTGATAAATGCGGGCACTTGTTTGGAATGTATATTCAATTTATCTCCATTATACAAGGAACACCTATATCATCAGTTTTGTCAAATTCGAAATACCTTTCCTGGGTGAGAGTTAGGCATTTAACTCTTGAAATATCACAGTGAAATGATTCATGTAGGAAGAATTTTGCTCCATCTTTTCATTATTATTCCATGTAGATGCTGAGGGATGAGAAGGTGCCAAGTCCATATTTGTCTTGGCTTTCCTTAATTCAGTGGGTCTTCATCTTAACTGCACATTTGTATCACCTGTGGAGTTTTGAGACCTCCAGAGCACTGACTGCAACCAAATGAAGCAGAAACTTTGGGTGTAGGACCCAGGCATCTGAAAGTTGTAAATCTCCCAGGTAATCCCAATGTACAACCAACACTGAAAACCACTCCTTCAGTTCAATAGGCTCTCCTATGTGAGCAGATATCTTAAAACCTATCACTTGGCCACCCTGGGTTTCCGATTCAATGGCTTGGTTGGGGATTGAGGATGTGCAGTCCTAATAGGTTCCCAGGGGATGTTAAAACTTTTGATCTCAGGCTTACACTTTCAGAACTGTGCCTCCATCCTTTTTCTCTCCCTTTTTTCCACCTCGCCCATTTCACCTTGTCTTATAGGTCCAGGTAAACCCAAGGAAGTCCAAGGGTGCATCCAGATTTGAAATATGATCATATGATATGTTTCTTCCACCTTATATATGATAGACAGGCTGTGTATCATTTACCACTAGTATAGAGAGGAAGAAACAGAGACTTCACTGAGAAAATTGAGACTAAGGATTCCATGAACTGAAAGAACAGATGGTGCCTGTGTTCATCGAGTTTCTAATCAAGAGATTGCGCCTGAAAGACAAATACGTAATCAATATTGTGAATATCTTTCAAAAGGTTCTTTAATAAAGTTCTTTCATGAAATTCTTTGCATCTGTCTGTATAAAAGAAACTGTAAAGTGAAACAGAGTTCAGCTGTCGAATTTCAGAAGCTAAGCCAAAATACTAAATTTGAATCCCTTGGTAAATTAGGCATTTTTCAAGGTGTGTGTTTTGGGAAGTGATATTTAGGGACTTTCAACTAGCTTATGTTCTGTGTTCTAACAGAATGACTAGAACAGCAAATTGACTGCAAAGGAGGGACGTCGGTCAACCAGGATTACTGAGCGTGGGACCAGTAAAGGTGCTGCCTGTGTGATCTCTGCACATTTTTTTTTTTTTTTTTTTT
>SJYX01004892.1:239779-287826 GCA_006410675.1 Oreotragus oreotragus | reverse complement strand
AATCCCTTATGATTATACAGTGGAAGTGACAAATAGATTTAAGGGATTAGATCTGATAGAGTGCCTGAATAACTATGGACAGATGTTCGTGACATTGTAGAGGATGCAGTAACCAAAACCATCCACAAGAAAAAGAAAAGCAAGATGGCAAAATGGTTGCCTGAGGGTGCCTTACATATACCTGGGAAAAGAAGACAAACAAAAGACAAAGGAGAAAGGGAAAGGTGTATCCAACTGAATGCAGAGTTCCAAAGAATAGCAAGGAGATATAAGAAAGCCTTCTTAAGTGAACAGTGCAAAGAAACAGAGGGAAACAATAGAACGGGAAAGACTAGAGATCTCTCCAAGAAATTAGAGATATCAGGGAAACATTTCAGGCAAAGATGAGCACAATAAAAGACAGAAATGGTATGGACTAGCAGAAACAGAAGAGATTAAGAAGAGAATACACAGAACTATTCAAAAAAAGTCTTAATGACCCAGATCACTACAGTGGTGCGGTCACTCACCAAGAGCTAGACATCCTGGAGTATGAATTCAAGTGGAACTTAGGACACATTACTATGAACAAAGCTAGTGGACATGATGGAATTCCAGCTGAGATACTTCAAATCCTAAAAACGATGCTGTTAAAGTNCAAAAAAAAAACAAAGTCAGCCACTGTTTCCACTGTTTCCCCATCTATTTGCCATGAAATAATGGGACCAGATGCCATGATCTTAGTTTTCTGAATGTTGAGCTGTAAGCAAACTTTTTCTCTCTCCTCTTTTACTTTCATCAAAAGGCTTTTTAGTTCTTCTTCTTTCTGTCATAAGGGTGGTGTCATCTGCATATCTGAGCTTATTGATATAAGTATATATACTTTGCTCTAAATTGAGAAATGAAGAGTTTTGAGTGATTATATCGAGATCTTTTCATATGAAAGGGAAATGTTATAGAACTTTTATATTAAAATCTATCTTCCAAGAACAGCTCAGAAGTCCTCTTTTGGAAAGTTGTGGCTAAAGAATTTTTAAAAAAATCTTGATTTGAAAAGCAGAGCAAGAAATAAATCACACACAAATTTCAAAAATGAAAGAGAATTATGTCATATCTAATATCAAGTGGCAATAGCAGGACACTAGACTGGGCAAGAATTAGTATGAAAAATTGCCTGGTTTAAATAGCAATTAAGGATTTAATGGGAGAAAGTAATCAGAAATATGGGTGATCTAGCCAGTAAAAGAGCATTAAGCGGGTAATACAGTACTCAAAATATATCCTGAATATTCATGAGTTGATCTTATTGTGAATTATCTACACAGTGACATTTTCAAGTAGTAAAACATTTGAGTAAAAGAAAGTAGTTCCCGAGCTTCTGAATGTTATAAACTTCATAGTGTAAAGGAAGGAAAATTTAGTGCTATGAGTAAGTAATGAATAGTTGAATAAAATGTTGGAGAATAGGGACTGTATCATTTAAAATAAGGTTATCATTTTGGGAAAATCCATACATTCTGATATATTCAGAAAACACACGAAAAGTTTTTGGTTTAAAAAGATAGAAATATCTTCCTTCTTAGTCTATCTATCAAACCTTTATGCATATACTTGTTCACTTAAGAGAATTGCTTTCATTAAAAATTGGAAAGAGCTACAAAGAAGTCTCAGATAAGAAAAAAAAATCATGTCCAAATTAAGAAAAGACTGTCTTTTTGCTCTCATGAAGCTATCTGGAAGGAAGCGAACAAATTACAGCAGCAACAGAAGCAGCAGCAAAAGTCCAGTCAGGAAAAAAGGATCAACTTAGGAAAATGACATCATTTCAGAGCCCCCAGTAGATACAGAAATCAGGAGAACTCAAATACATGCAGGTGAAACGTTGGCTGCACTTAACTCATGCAAAAGAACCTGCTGAGAAAATGCATCAAGTTTGACCTGAATTAGCCAAACAGGCTGTCTAAAGCTGTGTCTGCATGTCAGCAAATGGTGTGAGAAGATGAAATAAATATATATGTAGTTTGTTGCCATAGAACTTCTTTATGAACATACTATCAATACTGTTTGCTTTTATGTCTTGGCCCAAAACATGACAGTCCATCAAAATGAATGGTTTTCCCAGGTACCTTTGTTTTTCTTTAGAAAGTAGCTAACTGTGGTTTCTAAGTCTGTAGGAGGTGATGTTCCAGCTGAGGGGAGTTCACAAGCCCACCATTTTTACCTGAAGTTTCATCTCACAGAGGTGCTAATGACTATTCCCATCCAACTTCTCTTTCTTTTTTGGCATCATAATCATGATTACATTCAGCATCCAAGATTTAAATAAAGGAGCACTCTTCCAGCAGCTTAATAGAAAGGAAAATATTGATCATAGCCAAAGAAACCCTGTTACCTTCAGTCTACAAAATAAAATCCAACATTTCCCTCATTCATATTAATTGAATTTGGGGTTCACTTCAAGTTCTGTGCATTGCCAAGAGAAAAAAAGTACCTTCCCACCCCATTCCCCCTAAATTTTATACATAAGTTTGAGATTTAAAAATCTCTAAAGTTATTGTGAAGATGAATCTAACTTAAAGATATTAAAACTTAACAGAACTCCAAACACTCCTCCCTTCCATCAAAAGTAAAATTTTTGGTTGGTTTGCTTCCTGGGGAAAAAAAGTACATGATCACTAGGGAGATGGATACTTACAATTACACCTTGTGAATGTCAGCTTCAGCATAACTTTTCCCTCCACACTTGTCATGGTGTCGCATTCATCCTTGAGGGATCCATCAATTCACACGGAAGCATCAGGAGGCCAGAAGGAAAGTTTGTCTTCATTTCTTCCTTCTTTCCAAGGTTAACTACCTTCAGATTACATTCAGACTAAAATAAGGAACTCGTTTTTTTTTTTTCCCCTAGGGTTTTAGTTCTTAAAGTAAAAAGAAAGGAAATAAAAATTAAGCCTAAAATGAGTGTGATCCATATTCATGAAGGTCAAAGCAATACTCAAGCTATTGCAGTGTTGGTGACCTTGAGTTATAACAATTTACTGATGTTGATCTGTAAAAGATCTGATGAAATGTACAACAAAGATATCTTCAAATATAATGATAGACCCATATATCTCTATTAGTAAATGAACCTGTAAATACAGAGTCATGAAGTGATAAAATATAGTTATGAAATGATAAAATATAGGTTCATGAAATGATAAAAGGTGTCGATTGTAACAAAGCAAGGACGGTGACACTACACTGAAGACTGAAGCCTAAAGGGGACAATCCATCTGCTGTTCAGAAAGTGTGAGTACAACAGAAGCAGAGCGCAAGATGACCTCCTCTGTTCTCTCTGCTACCTTTGTATTTTTATCCCCAAGTATTATACCAGTCTCTCCCTGTGCATAGCATTAATAATCCTTGGTATTATTGTCATTTTTTAATTTTATCTTTCTTTTTTAAAAATATAAATTTATTTATTTTAATTGGAGGTTAATTACTTTACGATATTGTATTGGTTTTGCCATACATTACCAACACCACAGAAAATACTTAAATAGAGGGGGCTGAGTCTTTCTTGCAATTTTTCCAAGTGAATAAACTCAGATGAATTTGCACCTAGGCATTTGAGATATCCTATCACAAGCAAGTAAAAGTCAAGGAATTCAAAATTCACATGTTCAAAGGTTTGAAAGAATAATCAGACCTTATGGCTAAGGTAAATGTATATCTTGAAATTTAGGAAATCGAGCAAGCAAGATACTGACACCAATCATCACAGGAATGAATTTAATCTTAAGGCAAGAATGATTTCCCTTAGGCATCTGTGAGATGCTCTTTGCCTGTGTGTAAATAAATAAGGATCTGGAAACAACACACACCTGGTTGGAAACCAGAAACCTGCTGCCCAGGCATATTCTGATTAGAGCTTAGGTGAGGGCAGGAATTTTGTCCTCAGAAATTTTACATACAATTATTCCTTGTCATCAAGGGAACATATATCACTAGTTGATAAAATGGCCTACATGTAAAATAAAACTGCTTCTAAAGTAACTTTGAGAAAGTTCAGAGAACTGATGAAGATGGTCTTACACAAATACTACAATAATGGCAATACTACTGATATAAAAATAAAAACAAAATTATTAATATGCCAGATTCTGCTCTATTGTCCACATCATTTAATCCTTACATGCTGACGATTAGATGAAAACTATCATTTCTTTCACTTTCAGATCAGGAAAACAGGTTAGAAGAGGCTACATAAATTTCAGCACGAGTTTGAACTTCTGATCTAGTTGAACTCATCACCACCCTTTTCCAGGCACTTGATGTTCTCATAGTCTTTACAGAGAATAGTCCTCTGTTTAACTAGGTTTGTAGGCTGCTAGGCTCCTCTGTCCATGGAATTCTCCAGGAAAGAATAACAGAGTAGGTTGCCTTTTCCAGAGGATCTTCCTGACCCAAGAATCGAACCTAGGCCTGCTGCATCACAGGCAGATTCTTTACCATCTGAGTCACAGAGAAGTCTCTTCTCAGAGAGTTACTTGTTCAAAATCACATTTTGCTTTCTTCTAAACTTCATTTTTCTCTGTCCCACACTAGTTAGTGTGGAACGCTAACTAGTATCCCAAACTCCTTAGTGCAGCTGGTCTCTGCATGTCACAGGGAAGCAATATAATTAAGTAAATCTATCTAAGGTGTGACTGGCTGATAATTTTTGATCTTACCATCATTATGTCCACTTTGAAAAGTATAGTTAAAATACATGCATTGAGTGACAAAATGTGTTTAGAATCCAAATTAAGCTCTTGTCAACAGAAATCACAGTATTTTATACAAGTTTTTTTAAAAATACAGAAGGGAACCTAGAGGGTTTTTTGTTTTGTTTTTGGCAATATGGACAAGTATCTCTTCTTGTAGAATGTTTGACCCAGTATTTCTTTATTATATTTGAAAAGACCCTTTTGTAGAATAGCATTAATGTGACACATGTATTACAGCAATTTTAATTTGAGAATATTTGCCAATGATGTCGAATTACTACTTCTTGTTAGATGGTGATGATTCCAGGAATATTCAACAAAGCAAAATAGGGACCAATGACATTCACATCGGTTTTACATAAAGATAACCAGGTGGACAGAAACATTCTGACTTTTCATCTCAGCTAGGGACTTACAGGCCCCCTGATGAAAAGGACTCAAGGCACAACATTGAGGACCGCTGGATAAAGATGTTTTCCCAGCATGTGGCAGCAGTTAAAAAGCAAATAGGTTTCTGGGATATAACAAAACGGGTTGGAAGATACTGTGGCACAATGAACAATGAAGGCTTTTTTTCTTTAGAGAGACTGGACGCTGTCTCTTATACACATCTAGATGTGTATAAGAGACAGATCCCTGGGCTGGGAAGATCCCCTGGAGAAGGAAATGGCAATCCACTCCCAGACTATTGCCTGGAAAATCCCATGGACAGAGGAGCCTGGTAGGCTACAGTCCATGGGTTCACAAAGAGTTGGACACAACTGAGCGACTTCACTTGCCATACATCAACATGAATCAGCCACAGGTATACATGTGTTCTCCATCCTGAACCCCCTCCCTCCTCCCTCCCCATACCATCCCTCTGGGTCATCTCAGTGCACCAGCCCCAAGCATCCAGTATCATGCATCGAACCTGGACTGGCAATTCATTTCATATATGATATTATACATGTTTCAATGCCATTGTCCAAAATCATCCCACCCTCTCCCTCTCCCAAAGAGTCCAAAAGACTGTTCTATACATCTGTGTCTCTTTTGCTGTCTCACATATAGGGTTATCATTACCATCTTCTAAATTCCATATATATGCATTAGTATACTGTATTGATGTTTTTCTTTCAGGCTTACTTCACTCTGTATAATTGGCTCCAGTTTCATCCACCTCATTAAAACTGATTCAAATGTATTCTTTTTAATGGCTGAGTAATACTCCATTGTGTATATGTACCACAGCTTTTTTATCCATTCAGAGACTTTTCCAATGACTCAACTCTTCGCATGAGGTGGCCAAAGTACTGGAGTTTCAGCTTTAGCGTCATTCCTTCCAAACAGCACCCAGGGCTGGTCTCCTTTAGAATGGACTGGTTGGATCTCCTTGCAGTCCAAGGAACTCTCAAGAGTCTTCTGCAACACCACAGTTCCACAGTTCAAAAGCACCAGTTCTTCAGTGCTCAGCTTTCTTCACAGTCCAACTCTCACATCCATACATGAATACTGGAAAAACCATAGCCTTGACTAGACTAAGGAGGAGATTAAATTTATTGCACAAAGATACATTTTTGCATAATCTAACTAGAAATTCCTTGAAAACATACACATTCTGTTAAAACCAACACCACAGAAAATACTTAAATAGAGGGGGCTGAGTCTTTCTTGCAATTTTTCCAAGTGAATAAACTCAGATGAATTTGCACCTAGGCATTTGAGATATCCTATCACAAGCAAGTAAAAGTCAAGGAATTCAAAATTCACATGTTCAAAGGTTTGAAAGAATAATCAGACCTTATGGCTAAGGTAAATGTATATCTTGAAATTTAGGAAATCGAGCAAGCAAGATACTGACACCAATCATCACAGGAATGAATTTAATCTTAAGGCAAGAATGATTTCCCTTAGGCATCTGTGAGATGCTCTTTGCCTGTGTGTAAATAAATAAGGATCTGGAAACAACACACACCTGGTTGGAAACCAGAAACCTGCTGCCCAGGCATATTCTGATTAGAGCTTAGGTGAGGGCAGGAATTTTGTCCTCAGAAATTTTACATACAATTATTCCTTGTCATCAAGGGAACATATATCACTAGTTGATAAAATGGCCTACATGTAAAATAAAACTGCTTCTAAAGTAACTTTGAGAAAGTTCAGAGAACTGATGAAGATGGTCTTACACAAATACTACAATAATGGCAATACTACTGATATAAAAATAAAAACAAAATTATTAATATGCCAGATTCTGCTCTATTGTCCACATCATTTAATCCTTACATGCTGACGATTAGATGAAAACTATCATTTCTTTCACTTTCAGATCAGGAAAACAGGTTAGAAGAGGCTACATAAATTTCAGCACGAGTTTGAACTTCTGATCTAGTTGAACTCATCACCACCCTTTTCCAGGCACTTGATGTTCTCATAGTCTTTACAGAGAATAGTCCTCTGTTTAACTAGGTTTGTAGGCTGCTAGGCTCCTCTGTCCATGGAATTCTCCAGGAAAGAATAACAGAGTAGGTTGCCTTTTCCAGAGGATCTTCCTGACCCAAGAATCGAACCTAGGCCTGCTGCATCACAGGCAGATTCTTTACCATCTGAGTCACAGAGAAGTCTCTTCTCAGAGAGTTACTTGTTCAAAATCACATTTTGCTTTCTTCTAAACTTCATTTTTCTCTGTCCCACACTAGTTAGTGTGGAACGCTAACTAGTATCCCAAACTCCTTAGTGCAGCTGGTCTCTGCATGTCACAGGGAAGCAATATAATTAAGTAAATCTATCTAAGGTGTGACTGGCTGATAATTTTTGATCTTACCATCATTATGTCCACTTTGAAAAGTATAGTTAAAATACATGCATTGAGTGACAAAATGTGTTTAGAATCCAAATTAAGCTCTTGTCAACAGAAATCACAGTATTTTATACAAGTTTTTTTAAAAATACAGAAGGGAACCTAGAGGGTTTTTTGTTTTGTTTTTGGCAATATGGACAAGTATCTCTTCTTGTAGAATGTTTGACCCAGTATTTCTTTATTATATTTGAAAAGACCCTTTTGTAGAATAGCATTAATGTGACACATGTATTACAGCAATTTTAATTTGAGAATATTTGCCAATGATGTCGAATTACTACTTCTTGTTAGATGGTGATGATTCCAGGAATATTCAACAAAGCAAAATAGGGACCAATGACATTCACATCGGTTTTACATAAAGATAACCAGGTGGACAGAAACATTCTGACTTTTCATCTCAGCTAGGGACTTACAGGCCCCCTGATGAAAAGGACTCAAGGCACAACATTGAGGACCGCTGGATAAAGATGTTTTCCCAGCATGTGGCAGCAGTTAAAAAGCAAATAGGTTTCTGGGATATAACAAAACGGGTTGGAAGATACTGTGGCACAATGAACAATGAAGGCTTTTTTTCTTTAGAGAGACTGGACGCTGTCTCTTATACACATCTAGATGTGTATAAGAGACAGATCCCTGGGCTGGGAAGATCCCCTGGAGAAGGAAATGGCAATCCACTCCCAGACTATTGCCTGGAAAATCCCATGGACAGAGGAGCCTGGTAGGCTACAGTCCATGGGTTCACAAAGAGTTGGACACAACTGAGCGACTTCACTTGCCATACATCAACATGAATCAGCCACAGGTATACATGTGTTCTCCATCCTGAACCCCCTCCCTCCTCCCTCCCCATACCATCCCTCTGGGTCATCTCAGTGCACCAGCCCCAAGCATCCAGTATCATGCATCGAACCTGGACTGGCAATTCATTTCATATATGATATTATACATGTTTCAATGCCATTGTCCAAAATCATCCCACCCTCTCCCTCTCCCAAAGAGTCCAAAAGACTGTTCTATACATCTGTGTCTCTTTTGCTGTCTCACATATAGGGTTATCATTACCATCTTCTAAATTCCATATATATGCATTAGTATACTGTATTGATGTTTTTCTTTCAGGCTTACTTCACTCTGTATAATTGGCTCCAGTTTCATCCACCTCATTAAAACTGATTCAAATGTATTCTTTTTAATGGCTGAGTAATACTCCATTGTGTATATGTACCACAGCTTTTTTATCCATTCAGAGACTTTTCCAATGACTCAACTCTTCGCATGAGGTGGCCAAAGTACTGGAGTTTCAGCTTTAGCGTCATTCCTTCCAAACAGCACCCAGGGCTGGTCTCCTTTAGAATGGACTGGTTGGATCTCCTTGCAGTCCAAGGAACTCTCAAGAGTCTTCTGCAACACCACAGTTCCACAGTTCAAAAGCACCAGTTCTTCAGTGCTCAGCTTTCTTCACAGTCCAACTCTCACATCCATACATGAATACTGGAAAAACCATAGCCTTGACTAGACTAAGGAGGAGATTAAATTTATTGCACAAAGATACATTTTTGCATAATCTAACTAGAAATTCCTTGAAAACATACACATTCTGTTAAAACCAACACCACAGAAAATACTTAAATAGAGGGGGCTGAGTCTTTCTTGCAATTTTTCCAAGTGAATAAACTCAGATGAATTTGCACCTAGGCATTTGAGATATCCTATCACAAGCAAGTAAAAGTCAAGGAATTCAAAATTCACATGTTCAAAGGTTTGAAAGAATAATCAGACCTTATGGCTAAGGTAAATGTATATCTTGAAATTTAGGAAATCGAGCAAGCAAGATACTGACACCAATCATCACAGGAATGAATTTAATCTTAAGGCAAGAATGATTTCCCTTAGGCATCTGTGAGATGCTCTTTGCCTGTGTGTAAATAAATAAGGATCTGGAAACAACACACACCTGGTTGGAAACCAGAAACCTGCTGCCCAGGCATATTCTGATTAGAGCTTAGGTGAGGGCAGGAATTTTGTCCTCAGAAATTTTACATACAATTATTCCTTGTCATCAAGGGAACATATATCACTAGTTGATAAAATGGCCTACATGTAAAATAAAACTGCTTCTAAAGTAACTTTGAGAAAGTTCAGAGAACTGATGAAGATGGTCTTACACAAATACTACAATAATGGCAATACTACTGATATAAAAATAAAAACAAAATTATTAATATGCCAGATTCTGCTCTATTGTCCACATCATTTAATCCTTACATGCTGACGATTAGATGAAAACTATCATTTCTTTCACTTTCAGATCAGGAAAACAGGTTAGAAGAGGCTACATAAATTTCAGCACGAGTTTGAACTTCTGATCTAGTTGAACTCATCACCACCCTTTTCCAGGCACTTGATGTTCTCATAGTCTTTACAGAGAATAGTCCTCTGTTTAACTAGGTTTGTAGGCTGCTAGGCTCCTCTGTCCATGGAATTCTCCAGGAAAGAATAACAGAGTAGGTTGCCTTTTCCAGAGGATCTTCCTGACCCAAGAATCGAACCTAGGCCTGCTGCATCACAGGCAGATTCTTTACCATCTGAGTCACAGAGAAGTCTCTTCTCAGAGAGTTACTTGTTCAAAATCACATTTTGCTTTCTTCTAAACTTCATTTTTCTCTGTCCCACACTAGTTAGTGTGGAACGCTAACTAGTATCCCAAACTCCTTAGTGCAGCTGGTCTCTGCATGTCACAGGGAAGCAATATAATTAAGTAAATCTATCTAAGGTGTGACTGGCTGATAATTTTTGATCTTACCATCATTATGTCCACTTTGAAAAGTATAGTTAAAATACATGCATTGAGTGACAAAATGTGTTTAGAATCCAAATTAAGCTCTTGTCAACAGAAATCACAGTATTTTATACAAGTTTTTTTAAAAATACAGAAGGGAACCTAGAGGGTTTTTTGTTTTGTTTTTGGCAATATGGACAAGTATCTCTTCTTGTAGAATGTTTGACCCAGTATTTCTTTATTATATTTGAAAAGACCCTTTTGTAGAATAGCATTAATGTGACACATGTATTACAGCAATTTTAATTTGAGAATATTTGCCAATGATGTCGAATTACTACTTCTTGTTAGATGGTGATGATTCCAGGAATATTCAACAAAGCAAAATAGGGACCAATGACATTCACATCGGTTTTACATAAAGATAACCAGGTGGACAGAAACATTCTGACTTTTCATCTCAGCTAGGGACTTACAGGCCCCCTGATGAAAAGGACTCAAGGCACAACATTGAGGACCGCTGGATAAAGATGTTTTCCCAGCATGTGGCAGCAGTTAAAAAGCAAATAGGTTTCTGGGATATAACAAAACGGGTTGGAAGATACTGTGGCACAATGAACAATGAAGGCTTTTTTTCTTTAGAGAGACTGGACGCTGTCTCTTATACACATCTAGATGTGTATAAGAGACAGATCCCTGGGCTGGGAAGATCCCCTGGAGAAGGAAATGGCAATCCACTCCCAGACTATTGCCTGGAAAATCCCATGGACAGAGGAGCCTGGTAGGCTACAGTCCATGGGTTCACAAAGAGTTGGACACAACTGAGCGACTTCACTTGCCATACATCAACATGAATCAGCCACAGGTATACATGTGTTCTCCATCCTGAACCCCCTCCCTCCTCCCTCCCCATACCATCCCTCTGGGTCATCTCAGTGCACCAGCCCCAAGCATCCAGTATCATGCATCGAACCTGGACTGGCAATTCATTTCATATATGATATTATACATGTTTCAATGCCATTGTCCAAAATCATCCCACCCTCTCCCTCTCCCAAAGAGTCCAAAAGACTGTTCTATACATCTGTGTCTCTTTTGCTGTCTCACATATAGGGTTATCATTACCATCTTCTAAATTCCATATATATGCATTAGTATACTGTATTGATGTTTTTCTTTCAGGCTTACTTCACTCTGTATAATTGGCTCCAGTTTCATCCACCTCATTAAAACTGATTCAAATGTATTCTTTTTAATGGCTGAGTAATACTCCATTGTGTATATGTACCACAGCTTTTTTATCCATTCAGAGACTTTTCCAATGACTCAACTCTTCGCATGAGGTGGCCAAAGTACTGGAGTTGCAGCTTTAGCGTCATTCCTTCCAAACAGCACCCAGGGCTGGTCTCCTTTAGAATGGACTGGTTGGATCTCCTTGCAGTCCAAGGAACTCTCAAGAGTCTTCTGCAACACCACAGTTCCACAGTTCAAAAGCACCAGTTCTTCAGTGCTCAGCTTTCTTCACAGTCCAACTCTCACATCCATACATGAATACTGGAAAAACCATAGCCTTGACTAGACTAAGGAGGAGATTAAATTTATTGCACAAAGATACATTTTTGCATAATCTAACTAGAAATTCCTTGAAAACATACACATTCTGTTAAAACCAACACCACAGAAAATACTTAAATAGAGGGGGCTGAGTCTTTCTTGCAATTTTTCCAAGTGAATAAACTCAGATGAATTTGCACCTAGGCATTTGAGATATCCTATCACAAGCAAGTAAAAGTCAAGGAATTCAAAATTCACATGTTCAAAGGTTTGAAAGAATAATCAGACCTTATGGCTAAGGTAAATGTATATCTTGAAATTTAGGAAATCGAGCAAGCAAGATACTGACACCAATCATCACAGGAATGAATTTAATCTTAAGGCAAGAATGATTTCCCTTAGGCATCTGTGAGATGCTCTTTGCCTGTGTGTAAATAAATAAGGATCTGGAAACAACACACACCTGGTTGGAAACCAGAAACCTGCTGCCCAGGCATATTCTGATTAGAGCTTAGGTGAGGGCAGGAATTTTGTCCTCAGAAATTTTACATACAATTATTCCTTGTCATCAAGGGAACATATATCACTAGTTGATAAAATGGCCTACATGTAAAATAAAACTGCTTCTAAAGTAACTTTGAGAAAGTTCAGAGAACTGATGAAGATGGTCTTACACAAATACTACAATAATGGCAATACTACTGATATAAAAATAAAAACAAAATTATTAATATGCCAGATTCTGCTCTATTGTCCAC
The DNA here is from genome assembly GCA_006410675.1 of Oreotragus oreotragus. Lineage (NCBI taxonomy): Eukaryota > Metazoa > Chordata > Mammalia > Artiodactyla > Bovidae > Oreotragus > Oreotragus oreotragus. The sequence goes on along the minus strand of SJYX01004892.1, from coordinate 275,160 downwards.
ATCATTTAATCCTTACATGCTGACGATTAGGTGAAAACTATCATTTCTTTCACTTTCAGATCAGGAAAACAGGTTAGAAGAGGCTACATAAATTTCAGCACGAGTTTGAACTTCTGATCTAGTTGAACTCATCACCACCCTTTTCCAGGCACTTGATGTTCTCATAGTCTTTACAGAGAATAGTCCTCTGTTTAACTAGGTTTGTAGGCTGCTAGGCTCCTCTGTCCATGGAATTCTCCAGGAAAGAATAACAGAGTAGGTTGCCTTTTCCAGAGGATCTTCCTGACCCAAGAATCGAACCTAGGCCTGCTGCATCACAGGCAGATTCTTTACCATCTGAGTCACAGAGAAGTCTCTTCTCAGAGAGTTACTTGTTCAAAATCACATTTTGCTTTCTTCTAAACTTCATTTTTCTCTGTCCCACACTAGTTAGTGTGGAACGCTAACTAGTATCCCAAACTCCTTAGTGCAGCTGGTCTCTGCATGTCACAGGGAAGCAATATAATTAAGTAAATCTATCTAAGGTGTGACTGGCTGATAATTTTTGATCTTACCATCATTATGTCCACTTTGAAAAGTATAGTTAAAATACATGCATTGAGTGACAAAATGTGTTTAGAATCCAAATTAAGCTCTTGTCAACAGAAATCACAGTATTTTATACAAGTTTTTTTAAAAATACAGAAGGGAACCTAGAGGGTTTTTTGTTTTGTTTTTGGCAATATGGACAAGTATCTCTTCTTGTAGAATGTTTGACCCAGTATTTCTTTATTATATTTGAAAAGACCCTTTTGTAGAATAGCATTAATGTGACACATGTATTACAGCAATTTTAATTTGAGAATATTTGCCAATGATGTCGAATTACTACTTCTTGTTAGATGGTGATGATTCCAGGAATATTCAACAAAGCAAAATAGGGACCAATGACATTCACATCGGTTTTACATAAAGATAACCAGGTGGACAGAAACATTCTGACTTTTCATCTCAGCTAGGGACTTACAGGCCCCCTGATGAAAAGGACTCAAGGCACAACATTGAGGACCGCTGGATAAAGATGTTTTCCCAGCATGTGGCAGCAGTTAAAAAGCAAATAGGTTTCTGGGATATAACAAAACGGGTTGGAAGATACTGTGGCACAATGAACAATGAAGGCTTTTTTTCTTTAGAGAGACTGGACGCCTGCCATCTTACTACCTGAAAGCTAGGAGGCAGGTTGAAAGAATCCCCAGCAATGTGTCTGAGACAGCTCGAAGTGAGGATGATCTATTGTGAATGTCTGGGAAAGCGAATTACTGGCAGTCAGATGGAAGGATTCACAATTATGAAAGGCATGGCGAAAGCTGATCAGATTCTCCTTTCTACTAGGCTTCATGCTTCAAAACAACCAGAATCTCATTTTATGAAAATGCTCATCGCTGTCACTTAAGAAGACAGGAGTCTGCTTGACAGCACTGCCTACAAGGCATTGTTAGGGATACTGGCAGGGCTCTCAGGCCACCTGACCTAGCCAGAGCTCTTACTTATGCATCCTCATAGCATAGCCCTGGAAGCAAAAAGGCATCGTGAAGACGAGTCAGACTGATTTCTAGATTAAATTCCCCTGTCCACTGCTGTGTGCTTCACCGAATGTGGTAAGCTGAGCGTGAACTTCAGCAAAGGGCTGTTGAGCAAATAAAGGCAGATAAAGAATGTTAAAGGGGCCAAAAAAATTATAAATTGCAAACTGTCAGACCATCCAGAGCCTCCACCAAGTCCAAATGGCTTCATTTTCCTTTTCTAGCCTGGCCAGTCTGCTGAGCCTCTCCCACTGGTATTTTTGGGATACAATCCAGGCCATTATGAACGGATCCAACAATGTGCAGTGATCTTGGAGCTTGCAGGAAAGTTTGAGACTACTTAAATTACATCACATTTATCCTTACCAGGGGATTGTGTATTTCTGTCAAAAGTATCCTAGTGAGATAACTTGCAGTAATTCTGTGATGTGGGAAAGATTCAGAGGTACAGTTCATAATAAATGCTCTGGATTCGGTATTTCCTTTGAGTTGAATGTTGTGTCTCCTTCCATGCCAATAATTGTAGGTTCTTTCCTTTTGTAATATATGGCTATTGACCCTGGATGTCTTTTCAGCTAGAACTGGAGTCCTGCTCTTTTGTCAACTGTAACATTCACCCAAACATGGAAGACTTTCTGTACTCAGTCAAGCCATTTATTAATTGTTCATTTGTCTAGGTAAGCGGGCCCAAGTTTCTGTGTTCCCACATGTAACATTTCCCTTCTCTGACTGGCATTTAGCTAAACAATACCTTAAGGAAACTGTCAAGAGTTTTCAAGAAATCAAGTGCCAGAGAACATGGTGGTGTGGCAAGGACCCTGGTCCCAGAGGCAGAGGAGCTGGGAACTGCAATTTTCAGAGAGTTCATCTGGCTCAGCCTTGGTCTCCTTGTCTGTGAAAAGAGGACAAGTGCTTGCCCCCAGAGACCAGCAGAGTACCCAACGTGATACACGTGAGGGTTATTTCACATAATGCTCTGCACTGAGTAACTCTTTTTCTGCTTCTCTTTCTTGCTTTACTCATTTCCTGTCCTCTCTCTTCTTCCTTCCTTCCTTCTTTCCTGCCTTCTTTCCCTTTTTCCTTACTTTTTTCTTTCCTTCCTTCCTTCCTTCCTTTTTTTCTGAATCTCATTATGCCTGTACTGTACTATACCCTCTACTCTTGCAGGAAGGTCTATTAGCAAACCCTATACAGGCAACATCAGCTCCTATAAACTTTTTGCTTACATGACTCCCTGATCATATGGGCAATCACTTCTCTGTACCCCAAATGCTGTTCAAACACAGCTCTTTCTTTATGATTCTGGTCTGGTCTCACCTTCATTATATACTATTGATGAGCCTACCCAGTACTCAGCTCTTTTTACCTCTTAATCTTTATTATGCTTACTATGCATCCCTTTAATACAAGGTTACTGTTCTTCAAGTAGTTTATTCATTTGGGTCTTGTCTTTATAGACTCTCAGTTACCTAAGGTGAAAATTATACATCTTTTACATTCCCTAAAGCAATCATATTTGTAAGTATACTATAGGTTTAAAACATCTTAAATGATGGGTGATTAAATACCTGCCAATTCTCCACTTTTATATAAAGCATTTATTTCAATAGATCCTCTTATATCTCCAAGTATAGATAAAAAATGAACTTCCCTTCATATCTATTATTGCCATGCTGCTAGTTAATATATTTAGACAAAGTTATTTTAAAGGGACAATTTTTTTTAAGAAAAATGAACTTCTGAATAAAATTTTGATTATTGTCCAGTGTTCTGGTAACGGTTTAACAACCATCTTTCTGTAGAAAAGCAAAAAAGCTTAATTTGCAGTATTTTTCAGGTTTCATAGTATAAACAGTCCCATCATGACTGATTTCAAGCTTCCACAATATAACAGAGCTCAAAGTAGGGAAGAAATGTGCACACCCAGCCTCCAGAACCAGTGCATGCCAGTCCCAGCTCACCATAGGAATCTTTAAGATTGGTGATAGTCTCTGTTTTAGAATATCATAAAATCTTATCTCTTTTGGCAGTTCTTAAGTAGACTCATCTAAATATCTTTCCAATTGACAAAGAAACCAAGAGCTGTCCAAGGACAAAGCTAAATTTTCCACTTTAGAAATTTGTCTCAGAATTCCTACATGGAGTGTTCTAAGAGAGACTGAGATGTTTGTTCTTTGACAAGAAGAACAGAAATCATCTCTCTTCATCTCGAGTCAGAGGTCATCTCTACAATACTACCATTGCTTTATTCAGTGTCTAATTGATAGTGCTATTTTTATGAGCGTGTGTTAAAAGAGTGGGATTCACTGTTTCTTTCATGTTGAACAAAGTTTTGGCATGTAGCATTACTTTGGTATATTTATACAAGCAAACATGGCATTTGTCATTTTAGTTATTGGTCATATTACTTAAAATTTCCATTTTCCTAAATATACATCAAGTCAATAACATTCTGACAAATATTTTCTCCTCGGTTGTAAATTCTAGCATTTCCCACTATGGCTGATTTCAAGCTTACAACATGATAATAACCAGCTAACGAAATTCCTGAAAATGTATTAATCAACTCTAGAGAACTAACATTCTGAAACAAAAAAGAAGCCAGTGTCAACTTTTCATGTCTCACGTGTACCTATGATGGTATCTCTTGGTACTAATGCAAAGTGAACAAGGTGTCCTTCATTTCTCGTATTCCATTCAATGCATGAATATTCAATTTAGAAAGCATACTTGAATTATGTCCAAAGGACCAAAGTCATATTTTGGATCTTCCATAATCAGATACGGACTTTACGTTCATTCTTTAATCTTCTTTAGTTACAGCTCTCCATCTGAAGAAAAAGGGCTACAGCATATTCAAGGTAACTTTCTAGTGTTTATCCTTCTAGTAGTCTAAGTATAGAGAAATGGGCTTTGCAATAATAGGCAAATATCTGCCCTTGGCATGTGTATCAAGCACTACCATATAATAGCTTCAAAGATCATTTGAAACTCACCAAAAGATGCCAATGAAGCATAAATTGTCAACGTGTATTCAGCAAAAACATCCCTGACATTCCACTCTCTTTCTGCTTACTTCTAAATTCATCTCTGTGACTCTTTTGCCACCAAGACTCTTGCTTTGTTTTTACCTCCTTGCTGTTTGTTGTTCTTTATCTTCAATACGCAGTCTGGGTAGTCTTAAAGCAGTCTTAAAGCAAGACTCAGGAAATAGATTGTATCAATTGCAGAAATTCATACCACCAGCCACCTATCTGATTAGATGGATCACATGCATCTCAAAACACTTGGATCATTGCCTCTGTCCTAAGATTATAGTTCTTATATATCTAGACTTTCTTTGTTAAGTCATTCTATTATTAACATAATGTATACTAATAATTTTACACAATAAAAAGTTGAAATACTGATTGTCTCTAGCAAATATAGAAAAATAACATATGTACTTGGTTTCAGCAGAGTTAATGTTATATATGACCTCTTTACTTGCAACATAGCAAACAGTAACTCTAAACTAATACAAATCAAGAATTCAGCTCAGGCATCTAATCTCATACTGTTCACATGTCAAATGTGAGCAGGAGCAGCAGGATACTGGCCTGCTCTTTCTAATTACAATTATGATAAGAGTTTATCACAAGTCTACTTAAAATCATAAAACCTTTCAGGGTAAGATTGGTGTTTTATCTCATTGTATATTCATATGATTAAGTTTATTTGACTGCTCAGAGGGAAAAGTAATTCTCATTGTCCAAAATATTCTTACTTAGGATGCTATGAGGAGTATCCCACAAGCAATCACACATTGTCTAGTCTTCATGCAAATGGCACAAGCCTAAAAAATAAGATGATAGGAAAGGCTTTTCCCCTCCTCCCTAAAACTAATCTCTCTCTTCTAAAGGGAGATCGCAAATTTGGGGTTCAAACAAAGGTCCTTTAACTGGATAGAATTTATATGCAAAAGCTAGAGTTATTTGGACCAGCAGGAAAGTGCAATTCTCCATCTTGTCAGGAAAATACATTTCCCAGCCAAGCTGGGTCCCTCTATCCCACCAAAACAAAAAGTGTTCCAATTAGTGAAGTTGATTTTTCTCTTTTCATGCTCCTCTCAGGTGCCAGTGTAGAGTAAGTGAGGACAGGCATGGGAAATTGCTTTAAGTCCTTAATGGAAGAACCAACTGATTGATTGATATCGGACTGAAGTAATCTTCCTGTTCAGCCATTGGTTTACCACTCACAGGGAAGCTGGGAGCCCTGAAAGTGAGCCAAGCCTGTCGGATGTGCCACTGAGAACACTGTTCTTTGTGGAATATTTTTGGATACCAGATGCCAATCACTCATGGGACTTTGCTGCTCAACAAGAATTTCAGATGTGGACTTTAATTATAGTCTAGCAGAAAAAGGATGATGGAGGGAGCAGAAACAGATTTATTTTTAGCAAACCCAGCTCTTAGCCGCCACAAACCCTGTGAATCTATTTTGGGGATTTGTCATTGTTGTTGGGTGGCTTTTATCAATGTTAAAAAAAATATCAGGTTGACAGCTTTGAGAAGCTGAAGGTTCTCATTCTAGGGAAACTGCAAGACAGAAAGGCCTTATTTGGGAGGGGCTACGTCTTGATGCTTTGGTACTTAACTTGCTGAACCACCTCCAGGGGATGTAGAAGTTTGGATTTTAAGATTATGAATAATCAGTTGCCTTTAATGTCTGCCTCAAAGCACTTCGAGGAGAGAAGGAAAAGTTAGTCAAGGAGTCTACAACTGAGTAAAAATTAAAGGGCAGAAGAGTTCCGATTTTATTAACACTAGTCTCTGTGTACTCTTTCATGTACCAGGGATTTCTTGTGAAATCAGTCATTAGTGGCTGAGGCAGTCAAGAAGGTATTGACATTTATTGAACATAAACTTCATCCTAGGTAAGAAGAAGCATAATGACTTTTTTCTCAGGAAATTCACCTATGTAATTTGAGAACCACTAGTCAACAGGTGGAGAAAGCTATGGCACCCCACTCCAGTACTCTTGCCTGGAAAATCTCATGGACGGAGGAGCCTGGTGGCCTGCAGTCCATGGGGTTGCTAGGAGTCAGACACAACTGAGCGACTTCATTTTCACTTTTCACTTTCATGTATTGGAGAAGGAAATGGCAACCCACTCCAGTGTTCTTACCTGGAGAATTCCAGGGACAGGGGAGCCTGGTGGGCTGCCATCTTTGGGGTCGTACAGAGTCGGACACGACTGAAGCGACTTAGCAGCAGCAGCAGCAGCAGTCAACAGGTGAAAATGCAGCAGTTACATACTTGTGTTATATATTATTAGTTTCACAGAAACTAATGCTAACTGCAGTCAGAGAAGTGGCAACCAACTTAGCAGTGATATTAGGAAGTTAATTTTTAAAAGATGGGTATGTATATGCCATTCACACTCTGCATACGTACACCTTAGCTAGGAGTTAGACAAAAACTTTCTTTTTATATCATGAAGCAGCTATCAGAAGGTAAAGAATTGATACTTGTGAATTGGTAACCTAATGGTGAGAGGACCCTCAGCCCACTACCATTTCTTGAGCTCTGTCACTCCCACTTTTGAGCTTAATGTTAAAGAGCATTAGGCCAAGGACATCTTTCTTGAAGCCTGCTGGGTTTGGTTTTGTTTGTTTGTTTTTAACATTTGATGTGCTGTCTTAACATAGGCCCTCATCTTAAAAGCCATGGTTGAACTTCCCTGGTGGTACACTGAATAAGAATCTGCCTGCCAAATTGGGGTTAGATACCAGGTCCAAGAAAATTCCATGTGTCTTGGAGCAACTAAGCCCATGCCCTACAACTACTGAGCCATGTGCCTAGAGCCTGTGTTCCACGGCAGGAGAACCCACCACAATGAGAAGGCTGTGCAACACAGTTAGTGAGTAGCCTCTGCTCTCTGTAATTGGAGAAAGCCTGCATGCAGCAGAGAAGAACCAGGGCAACTGAAAAAAAAAAAAAAAAGCCATGGTCATCACAGACTATGAATATTTATTAAATAATGCTTGAATGATACTGCTTTGGCATTGAGAAGTATAGTATTTTGAACAGATGGAGAGCTGGCAGTAAAGGAAAGCTGTCAAATAATTTAGCACCAGTTTCAAATCCAGGACTTACACAATTTACCCCTGTTTACTATTTATTTTCGTTCAAAAACTATACACTGAAATCTTACTGTATTTAGTGTCTGGGTATCTGCTTTTGGCAATACAAAATAGACATAAAATATAGTAGCTACCATCTACTGTAGCTTACAAAACAAAAATGTAATGATGCAATCACATATAATCAAACACAAAAATCAGGAAATCAAGTAAATGAGTTATATAAGATCAGATCACAAAAAGACCAGTGTAGGTTGAAACGATTAACAAAGATTTACAAACCTCCTTAGAGATAAAGCAATTATCTAGTTAATACCATAATAATAGATAAATTGGAAAACTTATCCTAAATAAGGGCCTCCCTGGTGACTCAGATGGTAAAGAATCTGCCTGCAATGCAGGAGACCTGGGTTCAGTCCAAGGGTTAGGAAGATCTCCTGGAGAAAGGAATGGCTACCCACTCCACTATTCTTGCCTGGAGAATCCCATGGACAGAGGAGCCTGGTGGGCTACAGTTCATGGGGGTAGTCAGACACAACAAATAATGGTCTTTTAGTTTTGAATTATCCACTCTGTGATTCTGGTTTGATCAGAAAAATTAAATACTCATCAAAAGATTTTGGGTAGTCACAAAACATTATTAATTGGATGGATTTAAATATAAAGATATTGCAATATATTACAAGAGAACCTCTTATTAGGATGCCTTTTCAATGCAACCACAGTAAGAGATGCAGTTCCCATTTGTAAATAGATCTTTAGGGTCTGAGGTAACCATAATGTCCAAGTTGCATGGCTGGCTTCCTATCCATGCCTGGAATAGTTTCTGTTTTCATACTATGTCCATGTGAAGTAGGCAAAACCACCACCATCTGTTCAAATCAACTAGAGACAGCTCATGGCAGCGAGTCTTAATGACCTGTCTTAATCAATTCATCACAAGTATTCACTGAGTTCTTGAGATGTTCAAGATAATTTTTATGAGTTGTGTGTAATACAGAAAAGAGACCTGCCCTCCAAGAGCTTCCTATAAACTAGGAAACTGAGATTTGCACACTTGAGAGATAATTAACTATAAGCAATGTAGGAAATAATAAAGGCCCAATGAACATACCTGAATACAACAGATATGGTAAAGTATGGAAAGAGGCCCACGTTGAGAGGAATTGCTCTCCTTTTCCTAAAGTCACCAGCATCTCTTACACTTCTCCACACAGCACTTAGACAAAAGCCGGCTATAGATATCCATTTACTGGCCATCGCTCAAGTCTGCTCTCAGACTTGTTTTTCCTGCTTTACTCTGGCTGTGAATATCTATTTCTAGTTCCTCAGTTTGGCAACTTGTTTAGTCTCCTCTCTGGTTTAATGGGTAGAAGGAAATGACAACCCATTCCAGTATTCTTGCCTGGAGAATCCGGTAGACAGAGGAGCCTGGTGGGCTGCTGTCCATGGGATCGCACAGAGTTGGACATGACCAAAGCAACTTAGCAGCAGCAGCAGCAGCTGGTTTAATGAGCCTGGTTCCTTCTTGACTTTTCACTCTGCCTCTACCCCTAAGTTCCACATGTTTCATAGATACAGTTACAGACTATCATTTCCCAGCCTGCTACTGCTAAGTCACTTCAGTTGTGTCCAACTCTGTGCGACTCCATAGATGGCAGCCCACCAGGCTCCCCTGTCCCTGGGATTCTCCAGGCAAGAACACTGGAGTGGGTTGCCATTTCCTTCTCCAATGCATGAAAGTGAAAAGTGGAAGTGAAGTCATTCAGTCGTTTCCAACTCTTAGCGACCCCATGAACTGCAGCCTACCAGGCTCCTCCGTCCATGAGATTTTCCAGGCAAGAGTACTGGAGTGGGGTGCCATTGCCTTCTCCGTTTCCCAGCCTAATGGAATCTAAAAGCCAGATTAGCCCCTGGTCACTCCTGCCAAATAAAAGAGTACCAGAGAAAAGAGAAAAGGACAGTTAATGCATGTATCATACATCAAGGCACAGGACAGCCAAATTAAAACCAATGTCAAGCAGTTAAAAGTTCAGAACTAAAGATGAAAGGGTTGGTGTTCCTCCCACTTGATCATTTCCTAAAACAGCTAGTAAAAACAAGTTTTAACCAGTGTCTTGAAATCCTCTTTTAAGCAATTTAATGTTGATCAATGAGTATATTCAGGGTTCCCTAGTGGCTCAGGCAGTAAAGAATCTGTCTGAAATGCAGGAGACCTGAGTTTGCTCCCTAGGTTGGGAAGATCCCCTGGAGGAGGCCATGGCAACCCACTCCGGTATCCTTGCCTGGAGAATCCCCATGGATGAAGGAACTTGGTGGGCTAGAGTCCATGGGGTTGCAAAGAGTCAGACATGGCTGAGCAACTGAACACAACAATGCTTAGAGTTTGGTCACTTGTCCACCCAACTCTCCTTCATTTTGTCCCATGGTCTGAGTTACAGACAGTGTGCCTGTGGTCATTAACACATCGTATCTGCCTTCATGGTTTTGACTCAGAAGATTTACTGATTCCCATTAAAGACAGAAAGAATTCACTCCTGGAGCACAGATCAAGTTCTGACCCATCACAGATACTCCTGTCTTCTCAACTAGCTTTTAAGGAAAAGTACCATGCAACATGCAGAGTCGGACACGACTGACGACTGAACTAAACTGAACTGAACTGAACCATGCCTTTAGTTCAGTTTTGAGAAGAAGGGAAAAGTGAAACAACAATATTTACTCTTGTACCTTTATAGTTACCATCTTCCTATGACCAAACTCCTTCATTCCACCCCCTCAGAGACTTGGAAGAATTGCTATGAGAAATTCACAGAAGAAAGGAGTAGGTGGGGAAGGTAAGGTAGACTAGCTGATTGTTATAACTTACTCTCAGGAGAATGGAATCAATGCTTCCCCTGACTCTTTACATCTTAAGAAATTCTGGCAGCTCCGTTATGGGTGATGACTGAAGGATTCACTCTGTGACTCTTTTATGACCACTCAGGATGTAACTCAGGTACTCAAAGACCAAAACGACAGATGCTGTAAGCGATTCTGATGTGTCTGGGGACAGCAGTGGTAGCCAAGCTGCCAGCAAGGTTGATGCGCTGACACGGTGCTTTAGAGCAACATCAACAGCCCCGTCTCCTAAAAGCAAAGCCTCCGCATCAGTCACTGGTTGTTATGCTATAACGTACAGATTCTTAAGGGAAAATCAAATATGTGAATCATTATCACTAACATCATTACCATTTCAGTGGCTCCCAAAGAATCCTTTGCAGATAGAAAATAAAAACAAACAAACATGAACTCTAGAGCCAGCATACCTGAACTTGAATCTGTATGTGACCTTTGGAAAAAAATTAATCTCTCTATATTTTTATTTCCTCATATGTAAAGTTGAGGTAATAATACTATGTACTTCACAAGACTGCTGTAAGGACTAAATGAGATGGTGTAGGCAAAACACTCAAAGCAGGGCCGAAATGTAGTAAGTGTTATTTAATGTTATCTACATATATCGTTGTTATTAAATCCTACTTATAGATAAATCCTTATGAAATACTAGACTTTGAAAACTTCAAAAACCTCTCTATTGTCTTCTAGAAAAATTCCCATTTCCTTAGATGAAAAGATCATCCAAGTCAGCAAACACTTAATGAAGTCTTTTTTTGTTCAAGGAAGAGGGATTCAAGGAATTGGACATAAATTGTTCTAAACCTATCGCAGGCTAGGCAAGTTTCTAGTAGAGTTTCACAAAAGGCAAAATCCTGTCCACACTTGAAACCTATCAGCTTGAACGCCAACCTGTGAGTTACTCTTTTTACAAGAAAGCAAACATAAACACCTGTTCCCTTCATTTGCACACATGGACAGAGTAGATGGCATCTGCTTGCAGGATCCAAAGCAGTTAGAACAGAGGACACAGCAGAGAACCACAGAACCTCATGAATAATAAAAAAGACATTCTAATGCAAAGCACTTGAAGACCATGTCATAGAGGAGCCAAACCTCCTTTAGCCTTGCTTTGCCTATAGACAACTTTGAGAATTTTTTCGTATGCTGCAATTGATATTGTCTCCTATGGGACAGGACCCCAACATAAAGAATGACACACAGTATAAACTGTGATAGGACAAAGACACAGAAAAGGATGAGCAGAATTCGAATATTAAAATATTATGACTATATTTAAACAGAAAAAATACCCTAATTATAATAGAGGAAAGTTTCTCCTAGAGAACTCCTTGCTAGAGAGGTAACTAGAAGTTAGTATCAGACCAGGTTATAGTCCATGTACACATTATGATATCTTCTCTGCTTAACTGAAATGAATAGTATTTTCAGAAAGTTCACATATCATGGTGTATGTTCTGTTAGCCTCAGCCTAACTTACATGTTTTTAGGAAGTTCCAAGTTAAAGAACCTTCCAAGAGGTGTTAAAGGAGTTATCTGAAACAGTGATCCTTCCTCAGGACTAGAGTCAGGATCTTGGTGCACAAAACTGGATGAGGAGCATTTACTACAAAAGGTTTCCATAATAGTTTGAGAGGACTAATAGTGGATTCCCACTTGAAAGTGAAAGTCACTCAATGACTCACTCATGCTCTTTCCAACCCTGTATAGTCCATAGAATTCCCCAGGGAAGCTTTCCCTTCTCCAGGTGATCTTCCCAAGCCAGGGATGGAACCCAGGTCTCCCCCATTGCAGGAAATTCCTTTTTTTTTTTTTTAATTCAAACATTCTTTTTTCTTTCTTTCTTTTTTTTTGTTTGCTTATTTATACATATATATATTTTTTTAATTGGAGGCTAATTAGTTTACAGTATTGTGGTGATTTTTGCCATACATTCACATGAATCAGCCATGGGTGTACATGTGTTCCCCANTTTTTTTAATTCAAACATTCTTTTTTCTTTCTTTCTTTTTTTTTGTTTGCTTATTTATACATATATATATTTTTTTAATTGGAGGCTAATTAGTTTACAGTATTGTGGTGATTTTTGCCATACATTCACATGAATCAGCCATGGGTGTACATGTGTTCCCCATCCTGACCCTCCCTGCAGGAAGTTCTTTTACCAGCTGAGCCACACAGGAAGCCCAAGAACACTGGAGTGGGTAGCCTATCCCTTCTCCAGTGGATCGTCCCAACCCAGAAATCAAACCAGGGTCTCCTGCATTGCAGGTAGATTCTTTACCAGCTGAGCTATGAGAGAAGCCCACTTAAGCCTCTAGTTTTTCACTGCAGTATTATCTGCCTTTTGCTTTCTGTATCAATCTTATAACAGTAAGCTGGTTTCAAGATCTTCATCATCACTTGCTGAAATTGTATCTTTCCATTAAAAGTCAATTCCTACCTTTGCATAGCACTATGCATTGATCAGCCAGTGTAATGGGCACTCCCTTCCCTGTTTTAGAACTCTGAGCCAGTAAAGAGTAGTCACCCTGTTTGGTGTATCTTTCCTTTTTCCTCACTGAACCTTCCATATATATGGGTGTGAGTTGTGTGTGTGTTAGTCTCTCAGTTGTGTCTGACTCTTTGCAACCCCATCAACTATAGCCGGCTAGGTTCCTCTGTCCGTGGGATTCTCCAGGCAAGAATATTGGAGTGGGTGGCCATTTCCTTCTTCAGGGAATCTTCCTCACCCAGGGAACATACTCTGGTCCTCCTGCATTGCAGGCAGACAGTTTAACACCCAAGCTGCCAGGGAAGCTTCAACTTTCCTTATAGTGTAGTAGTAGTAAAGTCGCTCAGTCGTCCAACTCTTTGCGATCCCATGGACTGTAGCCTATCAGGTTCCTCCAGCCATGGGATTTTCCAGGCAAGAGTACTGGAGTGGGTTGCTATTTCCTTCTCCAAGGGATCTTCCCAACCCAGGGATTGAACCCAGGTCTCCTGCATTGTAGGCAGATGCTTTTACCATCTGAGCCACCAGGGAAGTCACTAACCTTTCATATGGTATTTGTTAAATGAATTTTAACATATATTAATGCTATTACACTATGATTGCTTTATCCCATTTATACTGCCTCTAGATATATGTATAAAAGACTAACTATGTTACAGCTCAGCTGAGTTGGCTAGAAGGTAGAGAAAATGGAAAAGGCATCAGGAACTTTGTGGAACATAAAGGAGCTCTCACTCCCTAGCAGTCTTGGCTTTGACTCCATGAACTTTAGCAACAGTATGTGCTTTTATCCTTTTTCTAAGTTTTCTTTAAATGATGTTATTTTTAATTAAATAAATGAGTTACAAAATGTATCTTTCATGAATGGAATAAAAAAAAACTACTTCATTTTGGGAATGATCTTGTTTCATTTCTTCTTTGATGTCTATATTAAGGTGAGCAAATTCTACCACCATGCAGTAGAGGTTATGGGATAGGAGGGCTGCCCTTCTTCAAGCTGCATTCACTTACCCCACAGAACTTATCTCATGGTTCCAAGGAACAAATGGCTTTTGCTGGGCTCTTCAATAATATGATTTGCATGCTTGAAATGAGATCGCCAAAGTAATTGTAGAATATTGCTTGCCATTACCGTCATTAAAAACAGGCAGATGTAGGAGCACTCCCAGGGAAAATCTTCCTGCTGGGTTTTCATGGAGATAAGTGCACAAAATCCACTTTTGAAAAGATGTTGAATGGAATGAATTCGCCATTCACTGGCTGTCTGATGATGATTTGCTTGTTAATTGGAAGTTTAGGCTTTAGAGAAGCCTTAACAAATTTGATTGCTAAATTCAGGAGGTTTACTCTCTCCTCACAAGCCATATTCAGAGGCATAAATCCTACTTTTTGCATATGTGTCTATGTGCTCATTTAGAATCTCTGTGCAAAGAAACCAATCCCTAACCCTCTTGTCAGTGGCACTTTCTGGAACGACTTTACTGACAGACAAGGACGAAGCATTCTGTCCTTTCATTTCTCTAGGGCCCCAAAATTTGATAGGATGTGAGAGAACAATGCTATGAGATAAGCTGAGATAAAGAGCAGAAATTTTATCAAGTGATCTCAGTGCATATGTCTGTCAATTGTCTCCCACTGTGTGGCTAATAACTGGGAGGCTGGATCCCACTTGGGGCCACCATTTCATTTCATTCCAGATCAGCTCTACTGCTGATAAACTCAAGTAAAACTTAGGGAGAGGTAGCAAGCATTTGTTTGGAAATCCTGCTGTTTTTCTTCTCTGTTCACACACAGGCTGAGTGTCCTCTGATCTAAACAATGTCAACTATCTGGCAAGGTTAGCAGCCCCCTGAGAAGGGTCTGCTTTATTTTTAATGACCACAGTTGCACATCTACAAAATGACTTTATTCATTCCTGTCATTACCTACCCAGATTAGTTTCCTCTAAGTGATGATAGGTTTATTGCCAACCCAGGAGAATGACAAATGCCATGTGGAGCTTACATGAGCATCATGTAAACAATATAGACACAAGCTCCTATGCAGTGTCAGGGAGTGTTTCCCAGATCTAACAGTTGAAGCAAAGAGTGGTCAGATAGCTTTTTCTTCCTCATAATTTCCAGTGACTTAATAGTATGGATCACTTAATAAACCTGTGCTGAACATTATTTACATAGCAAAATGATATTGGCATCTAATTACAATATAGCACTAATATACATTGGGATCAGTTCCAAGCAGAGACCTACATATAACTGCAGCTTAAATAAATATTTTATAAATTAAAATTCTCCCCATGATCCTTAGTTCTCTGAGTCTGTCAACAATACATCTAGGCACTCTTAAGTTACAAAAGCCAGGAGGAGGTAAACTTGGCCCTCCAGGAGGTCAAAATCCCAGCTTCACACCCTTCTGCAGCTTATGAGACAAAGACCATTGTGGTTGCATTTATTCATTAGGTGTCGTCTGTATGCCATGTTCTATGTAGACTCTGGGGATATAATGGTAAGGATGGTCTCTGCCTTAAAGAATCACATCATGCAGTGGGGATGTAATGCAACTGAACAGTTGATTCATGAAGTTTATCAAGAATTAATTATAATAGAGGAGCATTCAGTCTGGTCTGAGTTCTAGGAAAGCCCTCCTGGTGAAAGTATTCATTAATAAGACACCTAAAGAATGATTAGAGTAAGTTGGGAGGAAATGGGGACAAGGACAGTTTGGGCCAAGACAAACTTCATGTAGGGAGACTCTGATGAAAGGTATGTAACACATGCAAAGGTAGGTGACATGTCATTTAGTAGAGGATCCTTGGAAGGAAGGATGACAGCATAAGTGTCAGTCGCTCAGTTATATCTGACTCTGCAACCCCATGGACTGCAGCCCACTAGACTCCTGTGTCCATGGTATTTTCCAGGCAAGAATACTGGAGTGAGTACCCATTCTCTTCTCTAGGGATCTTGCTGACCCAGGGATAAAACCCAGGTCTCATTCATTGCAAGTGGATTCATTACTGTCTGAGCCACCAGGGAAGTGTGGGGAAATAGTGATGCTGATAAAGAGGTTGAAATCAGGCTTGAGGAGGAGACGGGCAGGTTCAATTAGGGTTTTGTGTCACTGGGTCTCGGTACAGTGATTGTTCAATAACTATGTACAGTACACATGCATGCAAGGATGAATGAAATATCCAGGACATATGTGAAATCCCTGCAGTGATGAAGACCAAGAAACTGTTTACTTTGCTCAAAGTTTGGAGAGAGAATAAGAGTTCCTACGTGTCAGTCCCATAACTCTAAAAAGGGACCAACCAAACACAACAGCAACAGTAACAACAACACTGTGAGGAAATACATGTATTTACACTGGAGCATTGTTGAGACCATCAAGACACCACCTTAGCAGAAGAGGACCCAGCGGCTTTGCCTCTGGCGTCCCCTTAGCCCCTCTCAGAGCACAGCAACTCCCCGTGAGGAATAGCCTACTTCCTCAATATGGTCCAAACACATCATTTTTGGCTACCATGTGGGAAACAGAAATAACACTGTTCCTAATTAATTGCAGGAATCAAGTGAGTTTTCCAAAATAGTTGTAAAAGATAGGACCATACTTCCAGGAGATTGGAGGGGAAAGAGGAGGTGAACCAGGTGAAGCAAAAGAGTCGACAAAGACAGGAGAAAAAAGGAAAAGACTTGCTCACTCTTCAAGCTACCCCTCTTTATAACTTCAGCTGACCTTTTCTCACTCCAGCTTTCTGAATAATGCTCATCCTAAAACAAGGAATTCAATTGCCTGTGAAATCCCAGGCACATCCCAGAGGCGCAGGAATGCATCCTATCACAGGCACACGGTGTCTCTTGCCTGCTATGAAACAACAGATCATGATGAGTTTGAAATGAAAATAATGCTAAGGAGACCCTTGACTGACAAAACAGTGATGTGAGGAGAGCAGAGTTTTGGAGAGGACTGAGTCTCATGCTACTTGAAAGCAAAGCAGGCCTCTGACCCTAACAAATTGATTTCAGTCTAATATTGAATTTATTTTGAATTTCAAATTCTATAAAAGGAACACATGAGATTTTTACGCTTCAAAAAGACTGAGAAACCACAAACAAACCCTGAGAGAGAGCTTGGTATCTTTCTGGACTATTTTTTTTCTATTCAAGGTTTTTAAATAGACATCAATGGCTTCCCTCCCCAAAACCCTGGCACACACATATTGCACAACAATAGTATTTATTTAGGCAGTGTTTTACTATATAACTGTAAGACAAATTAGTCCCGCTTTCTTTAATTTTAAATAGATGGAGAAACAGTAGAAACAATGTCAGACTTTATTTTGGGGGGGCTCCAAAATCACTGCAGTTGGTGACTGCAGCCATGAAATNCAGTGTTTTACTATATAACTGTAAGACAAATTAGTCCCGCTTTCTTTAATTTTAAATAGATGGAGAAACAGTAGAAACAATGTCAGACTTTATTTTGGGGGGGCTCCAAAATCACTGCAGTTGGTGACTGCATCCATGAAATTAAAAGACGCTTACTCCTTGGAAGAAAAGTTATGACCAACCTAGATAGTATATTGAAAAGCAGAGACATTATTTTGCCAACAAAGGTTCGTCTAGTCAAGGCTATGGTTTTTCCTGTGGTCATGTATGGATGTGAGAGTTGGACTGTGAAGAAAGCTGAGCACTGGAGAATTGATGCTTTTGAACTGTGGTATTGAAGAAGACTCTTGAGAGTCCCTTGGATGCAAGGGGATCCAACCAGTCCATTCTGAAGGAGCTCAGCCCTGGGATTACTTTGGAAGGAATAATACTAAAGCTGAAACTCCAGCACTTTGGCCACCTCATGCGAAGAGTTGACTCATTGGAAAAGACTCTGATACTGGGAAGGACTGGGGCCAGGAGAAGAAGGGAACAACAGAAGATGAGATGGCAGGATGGCATCACTGACTTGATGGACGTGAGTCTGAGTGAACTCCAGGAGTTGGTGATGGACAGGGAGGCCTGGCGTGCTGTGATTCATGAGGTCGCAAAGAGCTGGACACGACTGAGCAACTGAACTGAACCGAACTGCACTCCTGTATCTTATGAACATAGAATAAAACAGAGTATTTATTCACAAGTACTGGGGGGGAGGGAGCATTGAGCAAGGCAGGCAGAACTAGTAAAGAGTTACAAAGTTTTATTCAAGGTCAACTTTGCCTATTATTACTAGAGCTGGAAATAAAAGTCTGAACTCACCCTTCTTTTTCTTGTCCTGTGCCCATTGAACCAAATTGCTCTCAATCAATAGGCAGACTGTTATGACGGATTCACATTCTACCTAGTATCAATAAAAACAAAAATCAAGTTTTAATCAAAACACATAACGAAGATCTACATTTCTCTTGGCCATAATAAATCTTCCCCGAAGGAAGCGGGCTAAAATTCTTTACATTTAAAAAATGAGCTCCGCTGGGACTCCAAATTCCAGTTCGATTTTTGAGCCAAGGCATTTTTTTTCTTTATCATGCACTTGGTGCTGTAGTGTGATAAGGGCCCCATGCAGACCATAAAACTAATTTATCATCTGTAAGGTGTACAAAGAAAATGGTAGCTGCCTACTTGTCTGCTTGACATATGAGGTCATTTTTGCCGCTAGCTTTCTAATACTGAGCAATTTTATCAGCTATTTATATACATTAATTGTGGGTACCCATATGCTCAATGTTGTATTTAATAATGCATTGCATTGAATATGCATTCCTTAAGTTTTAGCATGCAGCAAGCATCTTGCATTTAACTATTTGGTTTGCCTATTAAAGCCCATTATTCAGCTATGCCATGTTACCTTCTCTTTCAACTGAATTTATGTTTCTTCAAATCTGGCTTACCCTGCTGAAACCCACTGAACTGAACAAGGCCACCTCACATGTCCCAAGGGCTCCAAGCAAAAACAAGCAGAGGTAGTTCCATGGTCCACTTCATAATACTCAAGCAAAAGGATTATCTGATGAATCCCTTTCCCCAAAGAACAGCAGCATATTCACGCTTCACAGTGTAAATATAAATACAGTTCTCAGGCAACAGAGACATGGGATGGTAGATAAAGTGTGAAAAATACCATGGCAAACAGCTATGCCAGAGTGATTTCCTAACTAGCAAGAGGAAATCAATTCAAACATCCAGAGCAATCCCAACCCCCTATTTTCCAAGCCCTCCTGAATTTTGCCCCCAGAAAAGAAAACAAAGTCAGCTTAGTTGGATCCTTGACCAACTGATTGCTTTAGCTTGCTAGAAAAACTTTTCTAGTAAGGAGAAAAGAAGCCCAGAATATCACTCACCCTCAGAGATATCTTCCCACAAGCTCACATGTCATAAGTGTTAACACTTGCATCATAAAATTAACTGCTATAGGACAAGAACTTAAATGACCCTGATCAAAGACAAACAATTTCTATGGGTATAATAATCTATAAAGTAGTATCCCTTAAATGCTTTGGTTCAGAATAAATTTTCAGAGTAGCTTTTGTTACCAAGAAGAACAAAGGGAAGGTATAGTTTTGATCCCAGGGAAAAAAAAAATCAAGGAAGCCAAACCCAAGTAAAATGCAGCAGATGAAGGACCAGTCTAGGCAAAGTCAGTCTAAACGCCCAGGAGCTGAGGTAGACAGGTGACCAAAGAGAAGGGAAGGTTCTGACCAGGCAGTCTGGATGGGGGATAGTCACATTATTTTTCTTGCCCAAGTCTGTGATCTGCATCTATTTCTTTCAGATATTTGGCATTTAAGTGTGTTCAGAATTCTTGACACATCTGGATAACTTGAAACAACACAGCAAGGAAATCAAAAATCATTCCTAAAGGAAATAAACCCTGAATATTCATTGGAAGGACTGATGCTGAAGCTGAAGCTCCAATACTTCAGTCACCTGATGTGAAGAATCAACTACTTGGAAAAGATCCTGATGCTGGGAAAGACTGAGGGCAGGAGGAGAAGCGGGTGACAGAGGATGAGATGGTTGGATGGCATTAGAGATTCAATGGACATGAGTTTGAGCAAACTCTGGGAGATGGTGAAGGACAGGAAATCTTGACGTGGTGCAGTCCATGGGGTTACAAAGAGTCAGACATGACTGAGCAACTGAACAACAGAAGTCCAGAATACGTAAAGACCTTCTACAATTTAACATCAGCAAAAGGAAATAACTCAGTTTGAAGATGGGCAAAGGATTTAAAGAGACATTTTCTCAAAAATATGGGCTTCCCTGGTGGCTTAGAGGTTAAAGCATCTGCCTGGAATGCGGGAGACCGGGGTTCAATCCCTGGGTGGGGAAGATTCCCTGGAGAAGGAAAATGGCAACCCACTCCAGTACTCTTGCCTGGAGAATCCCATGGAAGGAGGAGCCTGGTAGGCTACGGTCCATGGGATCGCAAAGAGTCGGACACGACTGAGCTACTTCACTTTCCCTTTCTCAAAAATATACAATCAACAAGTACATGATAAAATGCTCAATATAATGAATTATTAGAAAAACACAAATCAAAATCACAATGAAATACCACTTCACACCCATTAGGATCTCTTTTATTATAAAACAAGCAAAAGTAGAAAATAATGTGTGGTTGAGGATATAAAGGAATTGGAACTCTTGTGCACTTTTGGCGAAAAGGTAAGCGATAGCCTCTGTGGAAAGAAAACAGCTTGGCAATTCCTCACAAAAATTAAGCAAAAAATTATCAAATGATTCAGCAATTCCACTTCCAGGTAAATACCCAAAAGAATCGAAATCAGAGACATTTATACACTCAAGTTCATTACAGTGTTATTCAAAATGACCAAAAATTGAAAGCAACCTTAGCGTCCATCAATAGATGAAAAAACAAACAAATTGTGATGTATCCATATGATGGAATGTTATTCGATCTTAAAAAGGAAGGAAAACTGGCAATTGCTATAACATGAATGAATCTGAAGAAATTATGCTTGGTGAAAGAAGCTAGATACAAAAGAACAAATGCTACATGATCCCACTTTTTTGAGGTACCTAGACTAATCAACTTCATAGAAACAGAAGGTAGAATGGTGGTTGCCAGAAGTTAGAGAGGGGGAAATGGAGAGCTTGTGTTTAATGAATACAGAGTTTCCACTGGGAAAGAAGAAAAATTTCTGGGAATATATGGTGGTGACTGGACTTCCCTGGTGGTGCTAGTGGTAAAGAACCTGCCTGCAAATGCAGGAGCTATAAGAGACATGGGTTCGATCCCTGGGTTAGGAAAATCCCCGGAGAAGGGCATGGAAACCCACTACAGTATTCTTGTCTGGAGAAACCATGGACAGAGGAGCCTGGTGGGCTGTAGTCCATGGAGTTGACACAGCTGAAGCAACTTAGCATGCACATGATTGTTGCACAGCATCGTAAATGTATTTAATGCCACAGGACTGTATATTTTTAAATGGTTAAAGTAGTAAAGTTCCACATTTCACCACATGCACAAAAAAATGATAATATAAGGGAGATCATCTAGGAATGAGACTCACAGACCTTAGCTGTGAATCACTTCCAGTGTCTCCGTAGAAAGTGTGAAGTCAAAAACAATAACCATTTAACACATGAATCACTTTAGCAGACACTATGAATTTCATGTTTCAGATAAAAATACTGAATCACAAAAAGGCTAAGTAATCTGTCTCAGGTCTTCTGCAGTTTCCAATTCCTATGCCAGCAACCTCCCCAGGAAATCTATAGAAACATTGCCAAGAATATTGTGCACACACTCTGGTTCCCTTGTGTGCCTGACCATGAAACCTTCCACAATAGCCTAATACCATCCCTTCTTCAACTCCCTGTCCCTCCCTTATTTTCCCACTTTTTACTGAGCAGACCTACTCAGATGTATGATCCTTGTCTAATTGTTTTGCCTTTGCCCCATCTTTCTCTTTAGACTCATTTTGAGCACTGTGCCTTCTGGTCTGTTTTATGTAATTATGATAGCTACAGGCTGAGGAGAATTCTTGCTCAATGAATTCATGATTCCATTGACCCTGAACCCTGGTGCCCTTCCAACACGTTCCTAGAAGAGATGGAGAAATAGATGTACGTTTGCTTCCGAAATTCACTTCATTCTCCAGCTTATTGTCATTACATTCCACTCAATGCAATAGAGAGCCATAGTGGAGCCTGAGGTAAAAGAAAATATCTGTAATACTGTTCCCGCATTATATTAGAATGTTGATATTTTGTTCGTCATGAATTTTTGCATTGACTTTGATTTTTCAAAATATTGCACAAAAGTATGACTCTCTTGATTCTTGGGATTTTTTGTGTGCTAAGGTGCTTCAGTTGTGGCTGACTCTTTGCGACCCTATGGACTGTAACCCAGCAGGCTCCTCTATCCATGGGATTCTTCCGACAAGAATACTGAGTTGCCATATTCTCCTCCAGGGTGTCTTCCCAACTCAGGGATCAAATTCGAGTCTCCTGCAGCTCCTGCATTGCAGGTGGATTCTTTACTGCTGAGCTACCAGGAAAACCACCTCACCCTAAAGTGAGAAGTGAAAGTGAAAGTCGCTCAGTGGTGTCTGACTCTTTGTGACCCCTTGGACAGTCCAGGGGATCTTCCCAACCCAAGGATCGAACTCAAGTCTCCCGCATTGCAGGCAGATTCTTTACCAACTGAGCCACAAGGGAAGCGCAGGAACAGTGGAGTGGGTAGCCTATCCCTTCTCCAGGGGATCTTCCTTTCCCAGGAATCGAACAAGAGTCTCCCGCACTGGAGGCGGATTCTTTACCAATGGAGACACAAGGCAAGCCCACCTCTCTCTAAACCTGACCCCAAATCTCTTTGTGACCAAAAAAGAAAAAGAAAGAAAAAAGATAAAGGAAAAACAGAAAATCAGAAGCTGCCTTCTCTGAATTAGCTACTAAAGTAAAGTAGGGAAGTCAGATGCCAGTCAAGTGTTCTGGGGATAAAAGACGTGAGAAGGATCAGCTATCACCCTAAGTATTAATAGAAAAGAGCCTAGAGTAAATGTCTTTCATGTACCTTTTTGACAAGATCGTTTCAACCTAAAATCAAAAGCTTATATTTAAACACCATAAATTGCATATCTATGAAAAATGAAGTCCCTACAGGCTAACTTTCTGCATTTTTGTTCTCTTTAAAGAAAGTATTAGAGCAATTT
This sequence comes from Oreotragus oreotragus, assembly GCA_006410675.1. NCBI lineage: Eukaryota > Metazoa > Chordata > Mammalia > Artiodactyla > Bovidae > Oreotragus > Oreotragus oreotragus. Next base: position 251,917 of record SJYX01004892.1, on the reverse strand, counting down.
GGACTGTCTTCTTAAAAGATTTTTATTGTTTGTGATAGGTAGCAGGAAGCTATCAACTGAATATGTAGCCAACAGGTCAGAAAGAAGCAACGCTGCTTGACTGCTAAATATGTCAGTTCTGTCTTCAACTGACCAGAGGCCCATGTGTGGGTCTTTATCTTTATGTCTATGTGTGTATGTGTGTGTATTTTGCATTTCTTACCCCAGGCTTTGTTTATCAGCTCGCAGCCAAACAACCTGAAATAGCTTTGTTTTCTAAGCACTATAGAGCTTTTCTCTTTGAATATGATATCTGTCCGGAGACCTGGCAGAACATCCTCCCACTTGATGACAATGGGATAAGCAAGTCTGCTCTCCCCTTTCCAGGGGATGCATTTCCAGGGAATCAGCCTGAGGATGCTCTGGTCAGATCTCAATGTGCAGGGCTGTTGGGAGAGGAAAACTGTCTCTTCCTTCCTCAGGCAAGGCAAATGCCATCACACTGCAGGCTCAGTGGGAGAGTGGAGATAATGAGGTGTTTTGAAACAGCAGATATCGTCAGAAAGACAGAAATTGGGAAAAGGAGGAATGGAACATAAAATGGGTCTCGGTTTGGGTTAAGCAAGGGAGATGAGACAAAGAAGTTCGTTATGAATTATTTACCACTGGATATAGTTTAGTTTTGATCCAAGTCCTAATTGTGAGTTGTCTTGGTGTGCATGAGCTGAAATAAAAAAGAGTTGCCAACTCTTCTGATTGTGTATTCCCCTGGACACACATATACACTGATGTTCTTTAAAGGTTATACAAAGGCCAAGTTTAGATTCACTTATGAAGTGTATAATTCAACAAGTACTGGGATATGATCCACCAATAAATATCTTTCTCATCATGGGATAAAGAGAATAAAGCAAAGAGAATTCAATCATTGGAGATGAATTAATTTGGGTTAATTATTTTCTTCTCACTTGGTCATTTTAATTTAAAAGAAAAAGTATTCAAAGCAAAAGGTAGCATTTATTAGGTGCACATTGAAGTATCTCCAAAAGGCTATTATATTAAGTCTTTAATATTTAAGAAGTCCATACATCCTCATTTACCCAAGACAGTCTTGGATTATGCCTATTGTCCTGAAATAATTAATAGTAACCTCTTTCATGCTTAAAATTTATATAAAATAATAAATTGTATTCACTCTATAAAAATCATACTTTCATCCATTAGTTTGCTATTCTCAGTAACAGAAGAGACCCTGGAGAAACAAGACAACAGTGGCCTTTTGGTTACATAGATGTGCTGGTAAGAGAAAATTAATAAGTGAGAACTAAAGGTAAATGTCACCTATTTTATAATTTTGCTTCAGTCTTGGTCTGATCTGGGACATTTATTCTACCCCTGCCTGGTTTCCAGCCCTTCCCTCATCACACATAAAATGTAAAGTAGTACCTCCCCTATCTTGTTATAACCACTCTATTAATTAAAATCAACCAAGAAAAAGCATGAGAGAGCTACACAATACACATGTGCAGAAGACTGTATACATAATCTGCTGAGCAGAAACCTCTGAAGGGTACAAAAGGCCAAAATGGCCACAACTGCTGCTAGCAGAAGAGGAGTTAGAAAGAAAAAAAAAAGCTGAAAAACTCAGAGACTCAGTAATAGTCCCACAAGGAATGAAAAGTTGCTCTTGGCATTCGTTCAGCCAGTGTTAATAAAGTAGCTCTCAGAGCAAACTTAACTTCCCCTAGACACTTCCCTTGCCCTTTGGACTAGGTCAGGTACTCCTGCAAGTTTTTCCATAATACTTCAGAGTTTCATTCTCATAACCCCTGCCACGCTTTCATGGTGTTATGCTGTTATTTTTAAATTACCCATCCTTCAGCTGAAATATAAAGTTCAAGATCATTAAAAATATTTCACATGACAGACAATGGTCAAAGTGCATGTGTGCATGCTCAGTCACTTCAGCTGCATCCAACCCTTTGCAGCCCGATGTACTGTAGCCCACCAGACTCCTCTGTCCATGGGATTCTCCAGGCAAGAATACTGGAGTGGGTTGCCATGCCCTCCTCCAGGGGATCTTCCTGATTCAGGGATGGAACCCGTGTCTCTATCTCTTATGTCTCCTGTATTGGCAGGTGGGTTCTTTACCACTAGTGACACCTGGGAAGGCCAGTGATCAAAGTATTTTGTAGTAATTCAATGAATCTTCCAGGTCTTCCCACCAATGATTTCTTTCTTCTGATTAAAACAAACAAAAACAGACTCAAGTAGATTTCTCCAGGTCATACTTTTCTAAGAGGCAGAATTACTTTAGTATTTGAATTCGGATCATGTTTGAATCACTATGCTACTATATCATCTGCTTTAGAGAACAGAAATCAAGTTTTCCTATTTTTGGCCACTGTTGTTCAAAAACTAGAAAAAATGCTTTCACCATAGTTAAGACTCAATAATATTTCTAAAATATATGAATTAATTATTATGTTTTATATGCCAAGCACTATGGAAGATACCATTCCAAAAGAGCCAAATAAATCTCCTTGGGCACATCTCCTGCCTTGAGAAACTCAAGCCCCAATGAAATAGGCAACACCTAGTCAGTACAGTGAAGACTCAGGGTGGACGCTTTCCATCTTTCCTTTGTTTCACATATTTTAAGTTCAATAATCTTGTTGTTAACCATAAAATAGGTTATTCTGATTGAGCTTAAATTTAATGTGGTCTTTTAATGAAAGTATTATGATAGAAAAAATTTAGGAGAATCACGTGCTAGACTCAAAAGTCATGAATTGTTTTCATTGATGTCACAGTATAAATGCTGAAGAAAAATTGTTATGCTGCTTTTCATTCCTCTTAAAGATGATGCATTTTCCTTCAATAGCAGCCCAGCGAGCAGACAGAGCTGTGGACAAGAATAATTGGGAACAGCTCTGGGGAGAATATGGAACAAGGCTAGATAGGTCAGAATGAATGATATACTGTGATACTCATTTTATGCTGTGATTTTAAAATTACATGTTATGTTTTAAGGTTTTTTTTTTTAATTCTAACTTTTAATGAATAACTAGAAAGGAGTTATAAGAACACATGAGAATGAAAGAAATCACATATAAGAACATGAGAACCATCAGTTTGGGTTACTTGGAGGAGAAAAGTCTGATTGCAGTCAATAGTAAAGAATTGCAGGTGAGAAAATAAAAAGATAAGATAATGCTGGGGTTAAATGAATTAGAAATGAGAGGTCACCCTTAGAGTTCATCTGTTGGAAAGTGTTTTATATTATGATAAATAGCTATTCTTTCCATTAATACAGAAATTTTTCTAGTTATAAACATGCCTAAAATTATGTACTATGCCTTAAATCTTCTGTTGCTTGCCAGTACTCCAAGATGAATTCTCAACAGTTAAAAAGATCTTTCAGTTTCCCAAATTTCCAGCTTCATGCCAACTCTATCTCTACCACACTGACACCATGATGACTGACATTGGTTTTGATTTGACATTTCAACTGTTGAAATACACAGGCACATTCACCCACACTCACACACACAGAACCTTCAACTTGAGATTTGATTGGCATCAGTCATTTTATAACTTGTCTCTTAGGGATTGGACCAATGGACCTTTTTAAAGCTTGCCTTATTGAACTGATCCTTCTGATCTAGACACATAATTCATACTTACTAATCTTCTTGGGATCCTTCCTTACTCTTAACAAGTCTGTCAGTTTTTCCTCCACTGAAATATTTTCCTCTAGGTAAAAGATGATTTAAAATGTTATTTTTAATGTCTTTTCTTGATTTTTGTGAGAAAAAAATCATATAAATGCATCAAAGAAGTAATTATTCCAACCTGATTAGTTAATTTCCCCAAAGGAATATAGACATCACTATGCTTGTGAATTGCATTTTAAAGGTACATAAGGCTTCAATAAAACTCAGTAATCAACCTCATAAAATGTTAGATTTGAAAAGTTACTTGAAGTTTAATATAACCTTCTGTATAGTTAAAGTATCTCCATGTTGTCTTTCACATAATTAGTCTCTGTTTGAACATTTTCTGTTGGTAAAAGTTATTTTGAAAGCCAATCCCATGTGAAGTAACTCCATCTCTTGAAAGTTCTTCCTTACTTAATCAACCTCCCCCTACTCGCTAGTTTTGTCATCTGGAGCCACATAAAGTTAAGTCCTATGTTACTCCCACAAGATAGCTCATTGCTGAACTAAGCTGGACGTCTACAATTCCAAATACACATATCTTCCTCATGCTGAACCTCAGGACAATCTCACCCACTGCTATTCTTTACCACCTCTCACATTTCCTATAGTTACCCCACAATGTCCACTGTGGAAGATTCTGTGATCATGCTTGTAAGTTCTTTCAGAATAAGAACTTTTGCTATCTTCTTGTCTAATTTCCTCTTTTTCTTGCAATATGATCTTCATTTTTTTTCCAGTTTGAAAATCATTTTCTAAATGAAAACAAAGCATTCCCTGAACAAAAAATAGAACAGCCACTTATTGAAAGCCTGATATGTGTCAGGCACTGTACAAAAGGTAAGGATGGGAAAGATATAAGATGGTAGAAGCACAATACCCTCAAAAAATTGCAGTCTACTGGTGGAAAGAGACAGTTTATACAAATATATATAATTCAAAATGATATGTGCTATTCTTACAAATGACTGAAGCAATTTATAAACGTACAGAACTACACGATTTCTGTCCAGTGAAAAAGGAGATATTCTCTGTCAGGTGAAGGCATAAAGGTAACATATAAAAAGTCACAATACTAGGAACTATAAATCACAATTTGTATAATAGCTAAACTGTATATACATCTTTGATGTACAGTAATAATGACCTCTTCATATATGGTTCCAAATCTCTACCCATCTCAGGATATAATTTATCCCATAAGCTTCTGACAGGATGTTTCCTGTACACAGTTCTCCCAAACCAAAATCCATCAACATATCCTCATTATTTAAGAGATAAAATACAATAATATGAATTCCCCAACTATCTTTATCCTTAATTGATACTACTCTTCTACTTATGTCCTTCATTCCAGTACATTTAAGAAGATTACAGTTTCAAAGGGTTCCAATTCTGACTTTAATCCTTTTAATCCTAGTGTGTTAAAATTGCCATGTTACTGCTTCTGTTACCACACCCACTTCTTAGGGAACTAACCTTACCCTCAGAGCCTGGAAAGTGCAGCTTGTGGCTCTAGCCCCAAGTTGAATATCCATCCCCTGGCTGGCAATGAGACTAGATCTTATTGAAATTTACACAATCGTCAGCTGGAAGACGTTCTTAAACTGGGAGGTCATGTTGTCAGGTAGACTAGCCAGCAAGACAAACGGAAGGCAAGTACAGAGAAAAGTTAAAGGCACCAGGCAGGCCATGAGCAGCAGAGCCTAGCTGAGCGAAGGAAGAGAAAGGCTCACACACGCATGAGTGGAAGCCAGAGGCTACATACCTCCACAAGTGACTGAGAGAGGAGCCTCTGTTCATATCTTGGCTATTCCAGTCTTTTTGTGGTTGCCTGAGCAGGACTTAGTTTTGTGAACTTTCTCAGCTGCAATAGTGCCTGCTATGTCCTTTCAATAAAATTACTTTATACCTGAGCTTCAGTTCCTTGCAGTAAAGTAATCCTTGACTAAAACACACTTATAGCCTCTACTCACATTTCTCTTGGAGTCCAGCTTGCCCTTGATCATTCAACACCAGCACAGCTTCCAAAATTTTGTGCAGGAAAAAAACATGTAAGTATGATTAAACAAATGGTAATGTGCTGATTTTTTAAAAATTTATTCAATGCTCAAAGTTAAACAAATAAAGAAAGAGAGTTGCATGTTAGTTTCTTTGCATAATAAGGATTCCATGGGATTCTCCAGGCAAGAATACTGGAGTGGGTTGCCATGCCCTCCTCCAGGGGATCTTCCTGATTCAGGGATGGAACCCGTGTCTCTATCTCTTATGTCTCCTGTATTGGCAGGTGGGTTCTTTACCACTAGTGACACCTGGGAAGGCCAGTGATCAAAGTATTTTGTAGTAATTCAATGAATCTTCCAGGTCTTCCCACCAATGATTTCTTTCTTCTGATTAAAACAAACAAAAACAGACTCAAGTAGATTTCTCCAGGTCATACTTTTCTAAGAGGCAGAATTACTTTAGTATTTGAATTCGGATCATGTTTGAATCACTATGCTACTATATCATCTGCTTTAGAGAACAGAAATCAAGTTTTCCTATTTTTGGCCACTGTTGTTCAAAAACTAGAAAAAATGCTTTCACCATAGTTAAGACTCAATAATATTTCTAAAATATATGAATTAATTATTATGTTTTATATGCCAAGCACTATGGAAGATACCATTCCAAAAGAGCCAAATAAATCTCCTTGGGCACATCTCCTGCCTTGAGAAACTCAAGCCCCAATGAAATAGGCAACACCTAGTCAGTACAGTGAAGACTCAGGGTGGACGCTTTCCATCTTTCCTTTGTTTCACATATTTTAAGTTCAATAATCTTGTTGTTAACCATAAAATAGGTTATTCTGATTGAGCTTAAATTTAATGTGGTCTTTTAATGAAAGTATTATGATAGAAAAAATTTAGGAGAATCACGTGCTAGACTCAAAAGTCATGAATTGTTTTCATTGATGTCACAGTATAAATGCTGAAGAAAAATTGTTATGCTGCTTTTCATTCCTCTTAAAGATGATGCATTTTCCTTCAATAGCAGCCCAGCGAGCAGACAGAGCTGTGGACAAGAATAATTGGGAACAGCTCTGGGGAGAATATGGAACAAGGCTAGATAGGTCAGAATGAATGATATACTGTGATACTCATTTTATGCTGTGATTTTAAAATTACATGTTATGTTTTAAGGTTTTTTTTTTTAATTCTAACTTTTAATGAATAACTAGAAAGGAGTTATAAGAACACATGAGAATGAAAGAAATCACATATAAGAACATGAGAACCATCAGTTTGGGTTACTTGGAGGAGAAAAGTCTGATTGCAGTCAATAGTAAAGAATTGCAGGTGAGAAAATAAAAAGATAAGATAATGCTGGGGTTAAATGAATTAGAAATGAGAGGTCACCCTTAGAGTTCATCTGTTGGAAAGTGTTTTATATTATGATAAATAGCTATTCTTTCCATTAATACAGAAATTTTTCTAGTTATAAACATGCCTAAAATTATGTACTATGCCTTAAATCTTCTGTTGCTTGCCAGTACTCCAAGATGAATTCTCAACAGTTAAAAAGATCTTTCAGTTTCCCAAATTTCCAGCTTCATGCCAACTCTATCTCTACCACACTGACACCATGATGACTGACATTGGTTTTGATTTGACATTTCAACTGTTGAAATACACAGGCACATTCACCCACACTCACACACACAGAACCTTCAACTTGAGATTTGATTGGCATCAGTCATTTTATAACTTGTCTCTTAGGGATTGGACCAATGGACCTTTTTAAAGCTTGCCTTATTGAACTGATCCTTCTGATCTAGACACATAATTCATACTTACTAATCTTCTTGGGATCCTTCCTTACTCTTAACAAGTCTGTCAGTTTTTCCTCCACTGAAATATTTTCCTCTAGGTAAAAGATGATTTAAAATGTTATTTTTAATGTCTTTTCTTGATTTTTGTGAGAAAAAAATCATATAAATGCATCAAAGAAGTAATTATTCCAACCTGATTAGTTAATTTCCCCAAAGGAATATAGACATCACTATGCTTGTGAATTGCATTTTAAAGGTACATAAGGCTTCAATAAAACTCAGTAATCAACCTCATAAAATGTTAGATTTGAAAAGTTACTTAAAGTTTAATATAACCTTCTGTATAGTTAAAGTATCTCCATGTTGTCTTTCACATAATTAGTCTCTGTTTGAACATTTTCTGTTGGTAAAAGTTATTTTGAAAGCCAATCCCATGTGAAGTAACTCCATCTCTTGAAAGTTCTTCCTTACTTAATCAACCTCCCCCTACTCGCTAGTTTTGTCATCTGGAGCCACATAAAGTTAAGTCCTATGTTACTCCCACAAGATAGCTCATTGCTGAACTAAGCTGGACGTCTACAATTCCAAATACACATATCTTCCTCATGCTGAACCTCAGGACAATCTCACCCACTGCTATTCTTTACCACCTCTCACATTTCCTATAGTTACCCCACAATGTCCACTGTGGAAGATTCTGTGATCATGCTTGTAAGTTCTTTCAGAATAAGAACTTTTGCTATCTTCTTGTCTAATTTCCTCTTTTTCTTGCAATATGATCTTCATTTTTTTTTCAGTTTGAAAATCATTTTCTAAATGAAAACAAAGCATTCCCTGAACAAAAAATAGAACAGCCACTTATTGAAAGCCTGATATGTGTCAGGCACTGTACAAAAGGTAAGGATGGGAAAGATATAAGATGGTAGAAGCACAATACCCTCAAAAAATTGCAGTCTACTGGTGGAAAGAGACAGTTTATACAAATATATATAATTCAAAATGATATGTGCTATTCTTACAAATGACTGAAGCAATTTATAAACGTACAGAACTACACGATTTCTGTCCAGTGAAAAAGGAGATATTCTCTGTCAGGTGAAGGCATAAAGGTAACATATAAAAAGTCACAATACTAGGAACTATAAATCACAATTTGTATAATAGCTAAACTGTATATACATCTTTGATGTACAGTAATAATGACCTCTTCATATATGGTTCCAAATCTCTACCCATCTCAGGATATAATTTATCCCATAAGCTTCTGACAGGATGTTTCCTGTACACAGTTCTCCCAAACCAAAATCCATCAACATATCCTCATTATTTAAGAGATAAAATACAATAATATGAATTCCCCAACTATCTTTATCCTTAATTGATACTACTCTTCTACTTATGTCCTTCATTCCAGTACATTTAAGAAGATTACAGTTTCAAAGGGTTCCAATTCTGACTTTAATCCTTTTAATCCTAGTGTGTTAAAATTGCCATGTTACTGCTTCTGTTACCACACCCACTTCTTAGGGAACTAACCTTACCCTCAGAGCCTGGAAAGTGCAGCTTGTGGCTCTAGCCCCAAGTTGAATATCCATCCCCTGGCTGGCAATGAGACTAGATCTTATTGAAATTTACACAATCGTCAGCTGGAAGACGTTCTTAAACTGGGAGGTCATGTTGTCAGGTAGACTAGCCAGCAAGACAAACGGAAGGCAAGTACAGAGAAAAGTTAAAGGCACCAGGCAGGCCATGAGCAGCAGAGCCTAGCTGAGCGAAGGAAGAGAAAGGCTCACACACGCATGAGTGGAAGCCAGAGGCTACATACCTCCACAAGTGACTGAGAGAGGAGCCTCTGTTCATATCTTGGCTATTCCAGTCTTTTTGTGGTTGCCTGAGCAGGACTTAGTTTTGTGAACTTTCTCAGCTGCAATAGTGCCTGCTATGTCCTTTCAATAAAATTACTTTATACCTGAGCTTCAGTTCCTTGCAGTAAAGTAATCCTTGACTAAAACACACTTATAGCCTCTACTCACATTTCTCTTGGAGTCCAGCTTGCCCTTGATCATTCAACACCAGCACAGCTTCCAAAATTTTGTGCAGGAAAAAAACATGTAAGTATGATTAAACAAATGGTAATGTGCTGATTTTTTAAAAATTTATTCAATGCTCAAAGTTAAACAAATAAAGAAAGAGAGTTGCATGTTAGTTTCTTTGCATAATAAGGATGTGGAAGTATTTAAAACTAGAGCTTGATAAAAAGGGGAGAAAATGAAGTGAAGGGATTTGTGTACTTTATCCTTGAAAAAAATTAAAAAGCAAGATACTGAGTGTTATGTGGTAGCATAAAATCTTGAGCTACAGAAAGAAGTTTCAGAGTACACCACACTTAACTGAAGAAATAACTGATCCACATGGATAACAAGAGTACTAAACCAGTGGATACTTTTCTTGTTGACTGTACTGTTTTACTACAAAGTTCCCATTAGATTGCCAAGTTGAGAGCCATCATGACCTAGAAGAGAGGACACAGTGGAACAAGTAAGGAAAAGAAATAAAACTTTTTTACCAAAAAAAAAAAAAAATCAGTCTTATAAGGTCCTCTGATTATTTTGTTTAACACTTTTGCCTTTCCAAGCAAAAATCCATATACACAGACTTATCAGGGAGAAAATATATTTTAATAAAAAGAACGTAGCAGTAAGAATCAGAGTCTCATTCCCATCTGTTAGACAAAAACACCTACATGGCCTCTACCCACAAGTTGAAATAAGAATAAAATGTGAATATAGGAGAATTTTGCATTTTTTAAATTGCCTTTTAAAAGGCTCTATGCATGTAATATACTATTAAGTGTTAAGTTTCTCTTATTTTGCAAACTGGAAGGAATAAGGAATAAAATAATATGTTTTCCCTATTTCCTTTAGAGGTTTGAAAAGTAGTAATTAAAACTTCAGATGAATCCAAAGTTTGTTCTTCTATAACCTTTTCATTGTGTCCTGCCTCTTTGAATGTCAATGAGTATACTTCAAAATTATTCCTGTCAATTATAAAGGTTCTTATCTTTGCATTGATTTTTACATGCAGAGACCAATAGCAGGAGATGACCCAATAATTAATATTGGGAAACTGAATTGCTTTTTTTCCCTAGGCATTTAGCCTTAGCTATAGAAATATTTCTCTTTTATCAATACCATGTTTTTATATTTATCCCATTTTGTTTCTGTTTCTGAGACAAATTCTCCCATATAACAACACATTGGTTTTAACTCATCAAATGGAGGTTGAAACATACTGCAATTTTTTAAACAAGGCTGATCCTTATGTAGTTATATCTAAAATATCCTATGCAAATAGATTTTAAGTGTACAGTACATTCTTCATCCACAGATTCTTTCTCAAATATTCTCTAACATTGGTGTAATTTCCTCCAAAGGCTTTTTTTGATGAGTAGTTCTGTGTGTCCAACACTGTGTGAAGCACTGCAGAAATAAAAATGAACAAGAAATTGTCTCTTTAGTGACTTCACAATCCATTGAGTGGAGAGAGACAGGCATAAGGAACCCATCATGATCTGACCATAGATGGAACACCAAATGCAGTAGTTAGTTCTCTTTCAAAATGCGATGGGGCCGTCTCACTCTGACTTAGATAATGCTTTTTTTCCCAAACTCATTCAATGACTTGACATTGGGATCTCAAAATCTACTGTGAGAATATTTACACCATGGAAATAGGCAAATGCACAAAACAGAAATCCCCCTTCCTAAAGAACCATTTGTTAAACCTTTACCCACACCACTGTCATTAAACCTTCCCGGGAGATTCTTTTAAATTTATAGAATGATGGGGCTGAATCAGGGGAGCTAACTTTAAAAATCCATCACTATATTGTGTGCCACAACACAGGGCTATCCTGATAGCTCAGATGGCAAAAATCTGCATGCAATGCAGGAGACCCAGGATCTATCTCTGAGTTGGGAAGATCCCCTGGAGAAGGGCATGGCAACCCACACTAGTATTCTTGCCTGAAGAATTCCATGGACAGAGGAGCCTTAATGGGCTACAGTCCATGAGGTCACAAAGAGTCAGACACGACTGAAGTGACTTAGCACACCTCACATGCGACCACACACAACCGAGGAAAGGTTTTTATAAACTGCATTTGTTTTTATGCATAATTATTTAACAACTGTGATACAAGGTCAGTTGTTTGGAAGAATGGAACTTTGCTAATTTTAATTATTTGGACAGTGATCAAACTGGCCAAGAAGCAGTAATAGCTGGATATTTAAATGAACAAATCAAGACAATAACTACATATCAACTAGATAATTTTTGTCATTAATTTCTATTACAGTATTTTCAAAGGATAAGAAAAATATCTCCTAGTGCTTTGGGGTTTCATGCTATCATCAGTTCAGTTCAGTCACTCAGTCGTGTCCGACTCTTTGCGACCCCATGAATCACAGCACGCCAGGCCTCCCTGTCCATCACCATCTCCCGGAGTTCACTCAGACTCACGTCCATCGAGTCCGTGATGCCATCCAGCCATCTCATCCTCGGTCGTCCCCTTCTCCTCCTGCCCCCAATCCCTCCCAGCATCAGAGTCTTTCCCAATGTGTCAACTCT
>SJYX01004892.1:173814-236609 GCA_006410675.1 Oreotragus oreotragus | reverse complement strand
TATACACATCTAGTCAACTCTTCGCATGAGGTGGCCAAAGTACTGGAGTTTCAGCTTTAGCATCAGTCCTTCCAAAGAAATCCCAGGGTTGATCTCCTTCAGAATGGACTGGTTGGATCTCCTTGCAGTCCAAGGGACTCTCAAGAGTCTTCTCCAACACCACAGTTCAAAAGCATTGATTCTTCGGTGCTCAGCTTTCTTCACAGTCCAACTTTCACATCCATACACGACCACAGGAAAAACCATAGCCTTGACTAGGCGGACCTTAGTCGGCAAAGTAATGTCTCTGCTTTTGAATATGCTGTCTAGGTTGGTCATAACTTTTCTTCCAAGGAGTAAGCGTTTTCTAATTTCATGGCTGCAGTCACCATCTGCAGTGATTTTGGAACCCAAAAAAATAAAGTCTGACACTGTTTCTACTGTTTCCCCCTCTACTTCCCATGAAGTGATGGGACCGGATGCCATGATCTTCGTTTTCTGAATGTTGAGCTTTAAGCCAACTTTTTCACTTTCATCAAGAAAATCCTCCTTCACTTTCATCAAGAGGCTTTTTAGCTCCTCCTCACTTTCTGCCATAAGGGTGGTGTCATCAGCATATCTGAGGTTATTGATTTCTCCCGGCAATCTTGATTCCAGCTTGTGTTTCTTTCAGCCCAGCGTTTCTCATGACGTACTCTGCATATAAGTTAAATAAGCAGGGAGACAATATACAGCCTTGACTATGCTATCATAGAAGTTTGAAATGTGTATAGGGAATTATCACAAAGTAATCCTCAGAGATAATACTTTTTCTTTGAATAGCCATGGTCAGATAGTTAAAAAACTGACTGTTCAAATACAGATGAACTCTTCATTAGGACAGAAAATAAAATACAGTCCAACAGATGACAAAACTGAGCTTACCATGGGTCAAAAGTCACAACAGTTTCACATACAACTTATCAGTGACCACTGTGAAGAAACTTCTCATGTTGATCTGGTTCTCTCTCCTTAGAGAGCTTCAGCCTGTGATCTCACCCAGTCCGCAAAGTTTTTTATTACTTTTTTATTGTTACAGAATATAGGGTCAGTAGAAGAAACCTCAAAAAGATAAGGTAAAAGAAGTAAATAAAATAGAAATATAAGCTTGTCATTTAAAATAATCCCTAATAATGTAATTTGTGTGTATATATATGTATGTATATGCCTATATATTTTTATATTTATATATGTGTGTGTGTGTATATACATACATAATATAAATATAACATGGGAGACCTCGGTTTGATCCCTGGATTGAGAAGATCCCTTGGGGAAGGGAATGGCTACCCATTCCAATATTCTGGCCTGAAGAATTCCATGGACTGTATAATTCATGGGGTCACAAAGAGTCGAACGCGACTGAGAGACTTTCACTTTTACTTTATATTTTATAGATAGAGATAACATAGTCAAATTTGAAACTTCTTTTGTAAATTGTATGCATATTTCCATGTTATTACACATTATCCCTTATATTAGAAATGTAAGTTGTTTCCAATTTTTTTCCTATAATATAAAGATGACCATCCATAAAGTTAATCTTTACACATGCATATTGAGCATACAATTATTTCTTAAATGATAGACTGAGGTCAAAGGGTAAAAAAAAAATCTAAATATTGACAAATATTGGCAATTTTTGTTCCATAGGAGTTGTATCAATTTTACCTACACCACAATGTATGAGTATCATTTTCCTATATCCTCACCAAAATTACAACTTATTTTTAATATTGTTTCTTGTAATGATTGAAAAATCTTACCTTTCTTTCATTTAAATTCCTTTTAAGCATAAATTTGGTTAAACAAGTTTTCATAAGCTCACCAGTCACTTTCAAGTGTAAGTTCTTTGTGAATTTCCCATCCATATTTTTTGACCAAAATTTTTTGATGAAGGTAGTATATTTCTATATAGCAAGTAAAAGAATTATTCTAACTACATGTTAGAAATATTTTCTCAATGTGACATGAGAACAAATTTTAGGGTCCATATTATTTTGATGTTACTTTCTTATGATATTTACCTTTTACAAAACGAATTCATTAATTTTTTATTGCCTACAGAATTAATTCATCCCTTCAACTTACAAATGTATAAAAATAATAATTATTATAATAGTGATTATGATTATTATAAATAATAAAGCACAAGCTGTAATTAAGATTGCAAGGAGAAATATCAATAACCTCAGATATGCAGATAACACCACCCTTATGGCAGAAAGTGAAGAGGAACTAAAGAGCCTTTTGATGAAAGAGAAAGAGGAGAGCAAAAATATTGGCTTAAAACTCAACATTCAGAAAACTAAGGTCATGGCATCCGGTCCTATCACTTCATGGCAAATAGATGGGGAAACAATGGAAACAGTGACAGACATTATTTTTTTCAACTCCAAAATCACTGCAGATGGTGACTGCAGCCATGACATTAAAAGATGCTTGCTCCTTGGAAGAAAAGCTATGCCAAACTTAGACGGCATATTAAAAACCAGAGATATTACTTAGTTGACAAAGGTCAGTCTAGTCAAGGCTATAGTTTTTCCATTAGTCATGTATGGATGTGAAAGTTGGACCATAAAGAACACTGAGCACCAAAGAATTGATGCTTTTGAACTGTGTTGTTGGAGAAGACTCTTTAGAGTCCCTTGGCCTGCAAAGAGATCAAACCAGTCAATCCTAAAGGAAATCAGTCCTGAATATTCATTGGAATGACTGATGCTGAAGCTGAAGCTCCAATACTTTGGCTATCTGATGCGATGAACTGACTCATTGGAAAAGACCCTGATGCTGGGAAAGATTGAAGGTGGGAGAAGAAGGGGGCGACAGAGGATGAGATAGTTGGATGGCATCACCAACTTGATGGACATGAGCTTGAGCAAGCTCCAGGAATTGGTGATGGACAGGGAAGCCTGATATGCTGCAGCTGATGGGATCTCAAAGAGCTGGACATGACTGAGCAACTGAACTGAACTACTATAAAATTTTATACAACACATAGGGCTTATAGAACATTACAAAATACAGGTATAAATCACTTAGCAGTGTTGTACTCCATATGTAAGTTGCTATATATTATAGGAGTCATTACAAACCAAATTTTAATATACTTAAAATAAAAATTAAAATTATTTCACAATGCTAACATAATGTAACAATCAGTTAATGACTGTTAATGTGTCTTAAGTTATAAACAAAAGTTTAAGACTTCTAACTACTATTATCTTATTTCCAAAGATAAGACTTAATGACTTAACTATGTTTAAGAATGAAAATTTAGTTATGGGACTAGCATAAATTTTGTCCACCCCTGCCTTTGCTATAACTACCTTATGAAAATTGATTACAATAAGTGATCATTTGCTCACATCTGTTTTTGTGACTCATGAGCAAGAGATTTCCCTTAGCTGATGATAACACATCATAACTGCTCCAGATACATTGTTCAAAGGAAGTTATATCATTTTAAGTTTCCACAGAGGACAAGCTAATCATATAAATAAATTATACATGGGTACAGGAAATTGCATAAAACTGGACAAATTGAGTTTAAGAGAAGAAAACATAATTGTGTAATTTTAGAAAGGAATAAATATTGATCAAAATGCACATTTTTACAAGCAATTATATCTCTGATCAGCAACAAACATGTTTCCTGATCAATATTTGTAGTTTGATTCATTTCCTGCCGTATAGAGCTTGATGGGCTCGTCAATATACATGAAGGTTTAAAAAACGAAAAAGAGAAGATTGCTTCTAAAATAATTTTTTTTCTAAAAGTGTCTCTTTTTTTTCCCATATACTTCCTAAATGTGTGCAGGAGCAGTAGTACAAGGGAAGGTGGGCTCTGCTGAAAGAGAGGAATGTTTTCGAGACACAGTTGAGGAATAGAAAAGCTTCTAAGATCTTGAGCTTTGGTGAAAGATTTTTTTGAACTAAGAATAACACGGATATAAGACTGAAAAATACATGATCTTGTTATAAAATGTAATGAGTCTGAGAAATTATTGATCCAGAGGGTTTAAGGAAATTGAGGTATAGTGGGAAATGATACTAAAGGATGTGTCATGTTTTTGAGAACCTTGAATGCAATACTATGGTCACAAGATATTATATTTTAAAAATGGAAAGTAAAAAAAAAAAAAAATAGTGAACAGAGGAACATCAACACTGCAATAGCCAATGAGTATATAGATCTGTTTGCAAGTGTGAAAAGTGCAATATGGACAAGCAAATGGTCAAAGGAGAGCCAAAGAATGAACATTACACAGAAACCTCTAGACATTTTCCAAAACACAATAATCCTCAGTGACCTTTTCAAAATAAGAATTTCAGCATTAAGGATGAATTTTATGACAAAATGGAAATCTAATTAAGAAGTGATGACTTTCAAAAGTTGTCTCCCAACATCGTCATCTCCATCTGTGAGCCAACACCTAAAATTAGAGTTGTTCTGATGGTAAAGATTCCTTGATCAGTATGACTCTTCAAGAATGGGGTTCAGGGCCAACTAATTGGGATTCAAAGGAGAGGCTGACCACTGTTTCCATCAACACACATGTGGTGACCTCTGGATCTCACGAGCACAGACATTTCTGCTCAGAATAAGGGGAAAGAGTGGAAACTCACTTAGAAGTCAGACTGTAAAAAAATAGTATCAATTCCTGTAGGAATAAAAAGTCATCATCAGTGGAGACTACACAAAGAAGAAAACAGAATTATTTAGGAACATTTTTTTTTAATATTCCCAACATATCAAACTAAAGTAAGGTGATCTCTGAGCATAAGAGTAAACCCTTAGGCAGAGATGGTTCCATAAACCAGAAGGGGACTGAAGACAGAGAATTCCACAACATCTGTCTGTATCCAACTGAGTATGAACTCAAACCTGATCTGAACAGCTGGAGAGCCATTTGCTGGATAGGACATTATTTTCTGCAACAACCTGTCCCTTCTACTAAATGAAACTGAAAGTCTCTCAGTTGTGTCTGACTCTTTACAACCCCATGGACTATACAGTCCATGGAATTCTCTAGGCCAGAATACTGGAGTGGGTAGCCTTTCCCTTCTCCAGAGGATCTTCCCAACACAGGGATCAAACCCATTTCTCCCTCATTTCAGGTGGATTCTTCAGCAGCTGAGCCACAACAGAAGCCCAAGAATACTGGAGTGGTTAGCCTATCTCTTCTCCAGCAAATCTTCCTACCCTGGAATCTAACTGGGGTCTCCTAGATTTCAGGCAGATTCTTTACCAACTGAGCTATCAAAGAAACACAATAACCCTTCTGCTAAGTTTATTGAAAATAATGGATATGTAGGTGCGCACTTGGGCAGCCCCCAGAGACAGATGCAAGAGGGAAGAATGAGAGGAAAAGGAAGAACGGTCAAGCATTTCTTCCTTCTGAATAAGCAAAAAAAGAAGACAGAGCTCCTTCTTTACTTGGGACTTCTTTGCATACAAATATTTTCAAAATGAATGCTCTTTCTGTTGAGCTGTACTGGCTTTTCAGATTGTAAAAGCAATTGTACTCATAAAACATTTGTAGGATATAAAGAAGTGTGGAGATAACTGAGAAAATGGCCTATTATCCAGAAATGATCGTGGTAAATATTTTGAGATATTTTCTTCCATTCTTTTAATGATACAAATATCTACAATTTCTAGCAGATTTGGAAATATCTTGGGTTTATTTTTGTTCGTTTAATAATATCATGATTATTTTCCTACATTGTCACATAATCTTCAAAATGTGAAAATAAAAATGTAGTTATATCTAACTTCATCAATTATAGCAAATATATCATTCTGGTAAAAGATGTTGATATTGGGGAATACTGTGCATATGTGCTTGTGTGGGGGCAGGGTTTATATAGGACATTTTCTCCCATCCCTCAATTTTGCTTGAACCTAAAACTATTCTAACAAATAAAATTTTAATTAAAAAAATTAAGAAAGAAAGGAAGGAAAGAAGGAATGAGATGGATGAAAGAAAGAAAGCTTGCCCTATAAATATCAAGATGTGATCTCTATAGTAATTAGACCATGTGATAGTAATGTATTGATAAATACATGGAAGTGCTGAAAAGAACAGACCCATGCCTATTTGGAAATTTGATTGATGACACAGAGGGCATTACAAATCAGCAGGAAAGGATGAATTGTTTAATATATTCTTCTAAGATAATTGATTATCCACATGAAATCAAATTCCTACCTTACGTTATAAACAAAATTTTTTCTAGATGTGTTAAAGACATATAAGTGGCAAAACTAAATTTTAGAAGATGCTATAGGAAAGTACCTGTGTTTTAACAAATACTACATAGGGTGGTATTTGTTAAACAACATGCCCAAAACAGAGTTATTAAAAAAAAAAAATTATAAATTTGACTATATTAAGTTAGGCCTGTCTTCATTGAAAGATACTAAAGAACATTTATATATATTTCATATGCATATATTTATAGATATATAAGAATATATGCAGATATATTAAATCTATACAGGCATATACCTATATATTATATAAATATATGCATATACAAATATTTAAACAAATATATAAATGACTGAGCCTGGTTTAGCACACCCTAATTGTACTACCTCAGATATCTTTTTCTCCTTTAAGTAAACTGAAAAAATTTTTTATTACCTCTACACAGATAATCCTTTAATTCTGAGAATACTTGCCTGACAACTGCCCCCATCTCACTTGACCAAGTAGTTCAGTCATTTGTCCTTTGTGCCACATCTATATCTTACACATTTCTTAATTAGAGCATCTCCTTCATGAGTCAAACACTGTACAAGGGCTTTCTTAACATCTGCCGTTTCATTGCTTCCTCATTTCTATATTAGTGTTGCAATGCACTAGTCTCTCTCTTATATAAGTGCAGACAATGAAATCAGTACAATCAACCTGCTCAAGGGGCAGAGTCATAATATAAACTCCAGCCTGACTGTTGCTAAGGCTCTATAATTCATAGCTGTTATGCAATAGTGTGCATATTAAACCACATTGCTTACATCAGTTTTTTGTTTGTTTAATAAAAAGGCTACCTGGTTACCTATTGCTGCATAACAGATTACCCTGAAATGTAATGGTTTTTTAAAATTCAATTTTATTTCATAGCTTCCTGGGTCTAGAATTCAAGAAGGGCTTAACTGGAATATTCTCCTATTCCACATTTCATGGATTGACCCCATTTGGTACTTCTTAGCCAAGTACTCATCCAAGATAGCTCCACTAAAACGTCTAGGGTAAGTGGAAACAACTGATAGACTGGGATCAGCTGGGACTGTTGACAAAGCACCTCTACGTGCCTCCTACGTTGGTTGTTTTCAGAGAAATAAGATTTCAAACCTACCAATTTATTAAACCTTTCACCCAGAAGCTGGTACAGCATCACTTCTATACTATTCAAAAGAGTCCCAGATTCAAAGGGAGGAGACATAGATTATACTTCCCATTAATGGGAATGTCAAAGAACAGAAGTTTTCTTTAATCCGCTTCATCATAGAAGATGTAAAGGACAGATTTGAAAATATTAACTATGTCTAAGACCAATAAGGAACTAATATTTCTAGGACAGCACTACCCTAAGCAACTTTCTGTGATAATGGAAATAGTCTCTGCATGGTCCCATATGGTAGCTACATGGAGAAGCATGTGGCTATTGAGCATCTGAAATGTAGCTAGTGTGACCAAGGCACTGAATTTTAATTTTTAGTTAATTTAAATTCAAAGAGTCATAACAGCTAGTTGCTACACTATTAGACAACACTGCTGTATAAGATACACCTGTGAACCCAGAAGAAAGTGATAGAAATTTCTGTCTTCTATCTTCCAGGTTCAGTCACAAATTCAGTCCAGATAGTCTCAGCAACACATTCTTCCCTCAAGGCTTCGTTCCTGAACCCTGCTCCTAACGTGGGAACAGTAGGCAAAGCATACATTCCAAAGATGGGGGAGGGAACTAGATGCCTCAGATTGCCCAGGTCCAGCTCTGTGGTCAACTGGCAGTCATATCCTCTTCATGACCTCCAAGACACAATTTTTTTAATATTTCCTAGGGAAAGAAGCACAGCTAGGAAGGGAAGGAGGGAGGGGTGAAAGAAACTTATGCTAACTGTTGACAAAAGTTAACAATAAGCTAAGGACTATGATTATTGCAGTCTTCTGGATGCCCTGAACTCATTTCCGTATCCCACAGTTTACACAACACCTTGTACACAGTCCATGTTTGATAAGTGCCTTCTGGAGGATTAATTAATGAGTTAATTAATACTGTTAGGAAGACCAGATGAAGAGAACTATGAGAAATTAAGCTAAAGCTACTGATAAAAAAGGACTTGCAAAAAATACTATTGCTTTGTATTTTTCTTGGCCAGTACTACCCCAATGCCCAGGAGTTTCCAGCAGCTCCCCAACTGTCTGTTCCACTCATGTAGGCTAGATTAGAGGATGGTTCAGGTGGGTCTCCAAGTCTGGGGGGCACCTGTTTGAGAAATTGGATATTTCTGAGCAATTACATAAAATTCATTAACCTTATAATGAACAGCAGAAATAGTAACTCACAGACCTCTACGGTAGGCTAAAGAATGCCCCCAAGATAGCAGATCTTATCCTGGAACCTATGAGTGTTTTGTGTAAAGTCATCACAGATGTGAGTAAATTCAGGATCTTGAAATAGAGAAAGTATTGTGGATTATCCAGGTGGGACCTAAATGCAATCACATGTTATAAGGAGGCAAATGAAAATTGGACACACACATCTCTCTTAAGTGACTAAGCAGAGAGAGATTTGAAGATGGTGGCCATAAACCAAGGAATGCTAGCAGCCACTATGAGCTGGAGGTAGCAAGACATGCTGACACATCGACTTTGTTCCAGTAATACTTATTTTGGACTTCTGCTTTCCAGAATTGGGGAAAATAAATTTCTGTTCTATTCTAAAACATGACCTTTTCCCCCAGGACTGTAGCACAAGATTTATATCATCTTTTAATGATTCTGCATCCCCTACACACAATCTCTCTTTATCCCTCATAGATGTCCAAAAATATGACACTAAATACAAAATAATCAGACTATATCACATACAGTTACAAGAGAGTCACTGGTCATAGCGTAACTAGGAATTAGCCCAGCTTCACTAGCACTTGCCTTTGTCCTCTGCACACAACATCAATGCAGAAAGCCTAAAGGACAATTGTTTGATACAGCCGAGGTCATTTACTCAACAGTAA
The DNA here is from genome assembly GCA_006410675.1 of Oreotragus oreotragus. Taxonomy (NCBI): domain Eukaryota; kingdom Metazoa; phylum Chordata; class Mammalia; order Artiodactyla; family Bovidae; genus Oreotragus; species Oreotragus oreotragus. Next base: position 227,341 of record SJYX01004892.1, on the reverse strand, counting down.
ATCCATCTCCCTTTTTCTCCCAAGCCAATCCACTGATAGCACTGCAGGCTGAAATGTCTGAAGGGAAAACAGTTTACTACTCAAGTTTGCAGCGCTGATGACTTAAGTACATTTACAGGGCTGTGAAGCTTAAAAATCTACATTGTCCCTCCCATGTTCTAATTTCCTGCTTCTCCACACTATTTATGCTCACCTGCTACCAATTAGCACCCCAGTAAACTGAATTCCTGTAGTTGTTTTACCCTAGCAATTAACCCTCTCCAGCACCCCCTCTGCAAAGAGCTCCTGATTAAAATAAATTATTCACCTAACAACAGGAAGTATGCCACAGTAGATCAAGGGGAGAACAATTTATTTCTTCATAGATCTCTAAATGTGTCCAGGATTAGCTGAGAAGAAAGATTTTCCTGAAATAATCTAAAGGATTTAGTTAAAGCTTATGGTAAGGGCACAAACATAAAATGTCAGCACCTATCCAAAGGTTTTTGAAATGGTCAGCAACCCTAGTTTGAAGAAAATGCTAAAATGAAAAGAAAGTGGTTCACTTTCATTTTTTTTTAAATTCTATACACTGCTAACCTGAATTTCTCATTAATGACCACAGTGACATATAAGAAAGATATAATGGGAAAAAAAGAGGCGGGGGAAATAAAAGGGAAGGGAGGGCATTAAGTACTGAGGTACCCAACGTCTTTAAGTTAGATGGGATGTTCATGGTATGTTTAAGCAGTATTTCTTCACAACTGACAGTATTCTGCATACTATACATTGCTTGTCTATTATTAAAAATATAACACATTTAACATAAAACTCCAATTAAACATAACTTTCTGTAATAAAATTTCAAAAAACTTAAGAATTTCAAGTGCCTAAGACATTCATTGGGAGGATTGATGCTGAAGTTGAAGTTCCAATACTTTGGTCACCTGATGTGAAGAGCTGACTTGTTCGAAAAGACCCTGATACTGGGAAAGAGGAAAGGCAAAAGAAAAACGGGGCAGCAGAGGATGAAATGGTTAGGCACATGGTTAGACTACAGACCATTGTATAAAATGTCAAAGTGGGTTAAAACTATATTTGTACATTTTATATCAAACCACATATAATTCCCTAAATATCCTACATGTAGATTTTAAGGGGGAAAGAAATCACTTCTTAATCTAGACTGAAATTTATTGACTACTTTTTGTTCTCTTTTTCCTTATCCATACATTAATCATAAATCAATCATCCTATAACAAAAAAGGAAGGACACACAACTAAAGGAGCATTTGTGTGTTACTGAACATAGAACAATCGAACAATAACCTTAATGCAGTGTAATCTGGAAAGAAAATACATTAAAAGTTATAATTTAAGGGTACAAGATTGCCTACTAGGCAATGAAAGCAGAGGGTGTTCCCAAAAATCTCACTCTGAAAATGCAGCCAAATGGCCCTCTGCTCGCATGAGTTTCCTGAAATATTTCCACTGCAGAAAGCCACAAAAACCAGGCATTTTAGAAACCCGTTTTCATCACCACAGAAGGAAGTCAGTCTTCCTTTTCCAGTACCTTTCATTAATTGAAATTCTAACCCTACCTAAACCTGGATGGCGGAGGAAGGGAGGAAGACAGACAAAAAAAGAAAGAAAGAAAGATCTTCCTGCATACGGAATGTGTAAATCCTGAAAAATTATTTGCAGACAAGAAGTAGACGGCTCATAGCTGTGGCATTCTTGCCTGGAAGGAAAGCAGCCTCCAAACTGCAGTGCCCAGGAGCAGAGAAGAGCACAGTCACTGCTCCCTATGAAATTTTAACAATTCATTAACGGGAAAAGGCGACATAAAGGGATGCGGGATCAGAGGCAGCTCAGCGGCATCAAATTCTGAAAGAATGAAGGATGGGGAAGGGAGATGTGGAAACTCAGACTGCGGAGAAAGGCGGAAAGAGGAGGGAGACTTGATAGGAACAGGGACAAAGAGAGACTGGAAAGTAAAAAGGGTAGGAGAGATGAAAGGAGGGAGAGGAAAGGGGAGAAAGGATTTGAATAAAATTCAAATTTCTAATCTGGTTTTAATCTTCTTTCGGGGGAGGGTTTGAATGTACGATGCTGATTTTTCTGCCTTTTTTTTTTTTTTCCCTGAGCGCCCCTCACTGACCAAACCATGTGTTATAAACAGTTTCCCTCCTGGAACAGATTATGCCCTTTGACTTCCACAGCCGTCTCTCCCTTCCTGACATCAAGGAGGCGGGATGGCGGCGTGCGCGCTGGTGCGGAGCGCGGCGGGCGTCTGCGGCGCGGCGGCTGTCTCACTCGGCGGCCGCGCGGGGACCCCTTGTTTCTTCCACACCTGTACCTCGGCCGGTGTAGGCTTGTTTGTAAGCATACAGGGTATGTATGCGTCCGGGTAAATAAATAAGTTTAACTACAATTTCCAAATGAACAACATGAGAAAAATGGTCGATTTGTGAGCGTGTCAAATAACGAGTTGCAAACACACCGGCCGCGGCCGCCGCGGCCCCGCCCGTCGCCGAGGCCGCCCTGCCATCTAGCGGGACGCGCAGGAACTCCGCGCGCGGCCTCGCGCGGCCTCACTCCCTCTCGCAAATGGGCCCGGCCCGGCGGATTCTCCTAAACGCGTTAACTTAGCCGTGCTATATCCTGGGAACAAGTTAATACATGATTCCTCTCTGTCTTAAGGTCATTACTGTCGAAGCATAAATTAATAGAGCGACTCCAGTTAATTCCTTTTGGCGTTTGCTTCCGCATGTCTGAGCGCAGACGTGAAAACAGGCCGCCCCTCAAGAAGGAAGGAAGCCGAAAAGTAGCTCGGCTTGAAGAACAGGCTCCCTGACCCAAAAGCCCGCTGAGAGACGCGCCCTTTAGACACCCAACACAGTTCTCCCCACAGTCAAGCTAAAATAGGAGGGGGAGTGCAGAGGGTGGGCTTCTTCGCAGGGCGCGGGCACCGTCGTCACAAGGCAGCGTTGTGAACATACAGGGTTCAGTTTTCTATGGAGGAGGAGTTAGGGCAATCGGGGTTCCTCTTTATGAGCAAGAAGTGGCATATGCTGTTGAAGAGGCTGTACATCAGGCTATCTGGTCACCTGCCCTTACCCTAGAAGCGGCTGCAGCCTCATCACCACTCCCCAAGTCAGTGAGCTCACAGAGGCTACACAAAGGTCTACCGCAGTGCAAAAACCGCTCTGTGAAACACCCCCGGAAAGGGAAGATGGAAGTGGGGGTAAGCCTGAAGGGTTTCCCTGACCTGCCTTTAATATTTTTCAGGTCACTGAGGGGCACAGGCCCTTGAGGAATGGTCTACACTAGCTTCTTTAAGCTTCATTTTGGTCTGTTCAGATTCAGATGGGATTTTGGAGCTCCACAGTTTTCTTGAATAAATTTCATAACAGTCAGGTTAGATGTAGATAAGTCCAAATTTTTATTTTCATCAGGAGTTATTGTTTTTCATATTCTGAATTCTAAAAAAAAAAAAAAAAATGTCTAAAACTGCCGGCAGGCTTTTGTTCCTGGCTAAATAAACAAGGCTCTTGAAGCATGTGTGTTCTGTGAGGGCACCCTGAGGCAGGTGGGGAGGGAGTCTTTGCATGTTCCTCCTGATTAAACGTGTTTAGTAACTGTCCTGGAGAAGGGTATCTGGGGTCAGAGCCATGACTTCTTCTAATATCTCTGCAAAATAAATAACCAAAGCAATGTACAAGGCCATTGACAGTGCAAATGCTGTAAGATAAAATACTCTAGTAACTCTGAAGTGCCTTATAATTTAGTTACAAAGACGATTTACTCAAATAAGACAAAAATGCAAAATATTAAGTCAAAATTTCTAAACCATAATTAGGCCTCAGAATCACCCATAGGACTTTACACAAATGCAGAGGACCAGACTACCCAAAAGCATGATTTCTGGGTATGGTCTCTTTGTTTTTGCAAAGTTGCATAACTAATTCTGAAACAGAATCAAGTGGAAAGTAAATGATTCAATATTTAAAAGAAGGAAAAAGAAGTCCTTGCATGAATGATTCTGTTGCACAACCAAAAATGAGAATATGCACGTGAAATGCAATTCCAGGTGGTGCAGTGTGAACCTGAGCCACTGTGAGAGGTTAGTATAGACACAGAAAGTGTCCTGGAGCGGGCACCTTCAAGAATGGGGAGAAGATAAATGGAGCAAGAACAAAGGAGCAAGCATTCCAGATTACATCAGCTCTTCTGCAGGAAAACAGACTGCCAATTCAAGGGATCACAGAGAGCTGCCTGGTGAAAAAGAATAAGTCCATTTGAAAAGAGTGAGTCCAGACGACTTCTGGAGCAGAGCATGGCAAAAGTGCAGTCATCAGAGTAAAAAGAAGAAAATATTAAATAGTCCAAAATACTGTCCAATGAGTGCATATATTTTACTTTTCTCCAAGGCCTCCCTGACTTCCCAGTTCATGGTATTTGAATCTCTGAGAAGTACATAGTTTTTTCCCTATTGTGCTGCTACCTGAGAGTTAAAGATTTTCACTTCTGGGTAAGATAATGCACTCAGATGCATTAAGCAGACAATTAATTTATCCTCTTGGCTGCCCACTACCTATGCTTAATGTACTTAAAAAAGGAAATAATGCTTACCTAGCTTTTACTTGCACATGTCTGAAAGTAAAAAAGGAATAAGGGAGATAACAGTAAAATCAATGCACTGAGGATCACCCTGATCATCATTGGATCATCATGTCAAATGTTAACTTCATAATATTGTTACAGAGACATCAGAGCAGATGGATAAGAAGAATCTTCATGTGATGAAGGGAGTGTTATTATCTCATTTCATCTTTCTATATCACAATTATAAAATGTGCTATCACTAACTCATGTCTGATTCTTTGCAACCCAATGGACTGCAGCACACCAGCTTTCCCTGTCCTTCATTATTTCACAGAGTTTACTCAAACTCATAGCTGTTGAGTTGATGATGCCATCCAACATCTCATCCTCTGTTGCTCCCTTGTACAACTGCACTCAATCTTTCCCAGCATCAGGGTCTTTTCCAGTGAGTCGGCTCTTCCTATCAGCTGGCCGAAGTATTGGAGCTTCAGCATCCATCTTTCCAATGAATATTCAGGATTGATTTCCTTTAGGATTGGCTGGTTTGATCTCCTTGCAGTCCAAGGGACTCTCAAGAGTCATCCAGAACCACATTTCAAAAGCATCTTTGAATTACTTTGGCATTCAGCCCTCTTTATGGCACAACTCTCACATCCGTACATGACTGCTGGAAAAACTACAGCTTTGACAATACGAACCTGTGTCAACAGGTCTTTTTAATATGCTGTCTAGGTTTGTCATAACTTTTCTTCCAAGGAGAGGTGTTTTCATTTTGTGGCTGCAGTCGCCATGTGCAGTGATTTTTGAGCTCAAGAGAATAAAGTCTGTCACTGGTTCCATTGTTTTCCCATCTATTTGCCATGAAGTGATGGGACCAGATGCCATGATCTTCGTTTTTTGAATGTTAAGTTTTAAACCAGCCTTTTCACTCTCCTCCTTTACCTTCATCAAAAGGCTCTTAAGTTCTTCTTCACTTTTGCCATTATAGTGATATCGTCTGCATATCTGAAGTTGTTGATATTTCTTCCAGCAGTCTTGATTCCAGCTTGTGATTCATCCAGCCCAACATTTCACGTGATGTATTCTGCTGCTGCTGCTACTGCTAAGTCGTTTCAGTCGTGTCTGACTCTGTGCGACCCCATAGATGGCAGCCCACCAGGCTCCGCCGTCCCTGGGATTCTCCAAGCAAGAACACTGGAGTGGGTTGCCATTTCCTTCTCCACTGTGTGAAAGTGAGGTCGCTCAGTCATGTCCGACTCTTCGCAACCCCATGGACTGGAGCCTACCAGGCTCCTCCGTCCATGCAAGAATACTAGAGTAGGATGCCATCACCTTCTCTGATGTATTCTGCATATAAGTTAAATAAGCAGGGTGACAATATGAAGCCTGTACATTCCTTTCCCAATTTTGACTAGTCCCTTGTCCCATGATCAGTTCTCACTGTTGCTTTTTGACTTGCATATGGGTTCCTCAGGAGACAACTAAGGTGGTTTGGTATTTCCATCTCTTGAAGAGCTTTCCACAGTTTGTTGTGATCCACACAGTCAAAGGCTTTAGCGTACTCAGTGTAGCAGAAGTAGATGTTTTTCTGGACTTCTCTTGCTTTCTTTATGATCCAAGGGTTGTTGACAATTCCATCTCTGTTTCCTTTGCCTTTTCTAAATCCAGTTTGTACATCTGGAAACTCAGTTCACACACTGTTGAAGCCTAGTTTGAAGGAGATTGAGCATTACTTTGCTAGCATGTGAAATAAATGCAATTTTATATTAGCTTGAACATTCTTTGGCACTGACTTTCTTTGGGATTGGAATGAAAACTCACTTTTTCCAGCCTTGTGGCCACTGCTGAGTTTTCCAAATTTGCTGACATATTGACTATAGCATTTTAACAGCATCATAATTTAGAATTTTGAATAGCTAAGCTGGAATTCCATCACTTCCTTTAGCTTTGTTCAGATTAATGCTTCCTGAAGACCACTTGACTTCACGTTCCAGCATGTCTGGCTCTAGGTGAGTTATCACATCATCTTGGTTATCTGGGTCATTAAGCCTTTTTTTTGTACAATTTGTCTGCATATTCTTGCCACTTCTCCTTAATTTCTTCTCTTTCTGTTAGGTCCTTGCTGTTTCTGTCCTTTATTGTGCCCATCTTTGTATGAAATGTTCACTTAGTATCTCAAGTTTTCTTGAAGAGATCTCTAATCTTTCCCATTTTATTGTTTTCCTCTGTGTCATTGCATTGCTCACTTAAGACTTTTTTTTTTTTTTCTCATTGCTATTCTCTGGAACTCTGCATTCAGATGGATATATCTTTCCCTTTCTCCTTTGCTTTTTTTTTATTCTTCTCTTCTCAGCTATTTGTAAGGCCTCTTCAGACAATCACTTTGTCTTCTTGCATTTCTCTTTCTTTGGGTTGCTTTTGGTCACTGCCTCATGTACAGTGTTGCAAACCTCTGTCCATAGGTCTTCAGGCACTCTGAGTAACAAGTATGTTGACTTCTGACAAATGCCAGGCTTTTGAGTATCTGTGATAATCAAATATATCCCTTAAAGTTGTCTGAGATGAGCAAGACTAAGGCCTTGATTTCTGAAAATTTGGTTTGTCCAAGTAGAGTTGCAAAAAGAATGAATATCTTAATTGAAAGAACACAGTGATCTACTTGACTAGAGAGTTTAAATGTTCCTGAAGAAATACTACCTATAGCTGATATAATAAACACTTTTTTATGTGAAAACATATAACAGGACTGGAAAAGATCAGTTTTCATTCTCGTCCTACAGAAGGGCAATGCCAAAGAGTCTTCAAACTACCATACAACTGCACTTGTTTCACATGCTAGCAAGGTAATACTCAAAATTCTTCAAGCTTCAATAGTACATGAACCAAGAACTTCCAGACAGAAAATGCAGAAGAACCTGAGGTCAAATTGCAAACGTTAGTTGGATCATAGAAAAAGCAAGGAAATTCCAGAAAAACATCTACTTCTGCTTCACTGAGTATATGAAAGCCTTTGACTGTGTGAATCACAACAAACTATGGAAACTTCTTCAAAAGATGGGAATACTAGACCAATTTACCTGCCTCCTGAGAAATCTGTATGCAGGTCAAGAAGCAACAGTTAAAACCAAACAAGGAACAACAGTTCAAAATTGGGAAAGGAGTGTATCAAGGCTTTATGTTGTCACTTTGTTTATTTAACTTATATGCAGAGTACATCTTGCACAATGGGCTGGATGAATCACAAGTTTGAATCAAGGTTACTGGGACAAATATCAGTAACCTCAGATATGCAAAGGACACCACCCTTATGGCAGAAAGAGAAGGAAGAGGAACTAAAGTCTCTTGATGAAGGTAGAAGAGGAGCATAAAAAAGCTAGAATAAAACTTAGCATTCAAAAACTAAGATCCTGGCATCTGGTCCCATCACTTCATGGCAAATAGATGGAGAATAAATGGAAACAGTGACAGACTTTGCTTCCTTGGACTCCAAAATCACTGCAGACAGTGACTGCAGCCGTGAAAAGAAAAGATGATTTCTCCTTGGAAGAAAAGCTGTGACAAACCTAGACAGTGTATTAAAAAGCAGAGATATCACTTTGCTGACAAAGGTTCATATAGTCACAGCTATGGTTAATCCAGTAATCATATATGGCTGTGAGGGTTGCACCATAAAGAAAACTGAACACCAAAGAATTGATGCTGTTGATCTGTGGTGCTGGAGAAAGCTCTTGAGAGTCCCTTGGCCTGCAAGGAGATCAAACCAGTCAATCCTAAAGGAAATAAACCCTGAATATTCTTTGGAAGGACTGATGATGAAGCTCTAATACTTTGGCCATCTGATGGGAAGAGACAACTCATTAGAAAAGACCCTGATACTGGAAAAGACTGAGGTCAGGAGTAGAAGGGAAGGACAGAGGATGAGATAGTTGGATGGCATCATTGACTCAATGGACATGAGTCTACAGAAACTCCAGGAGTTGGAGAAGGACAGGAAAGCCTTGCATCCTGCAGTTCATGGGGTCACAAGAGTCGGACACAAAAGAGCAACTGAACAACAATATGAAAACATGAGCTAGAAGCTGATAGCCTTACAAGATTCCTGCCACCTCTTATATATAATTCTGAAGCATTTAATTTTATTTTACACTAAGAAATCTTTAGCTAGTTCTATGGTTAAAGTCCTTAACAAACTATTCAAGTTCTTTGCCATCTCACCTGAACCAGTCAAACTTTTCTCACACTCTCCTGCATAAATTCTGTTCTAATCATGTTGACCTGCATAATACACTCTGGATGTGCATTATGGGAACTCACCCCAATCCTTGCCATGTACTGCAAATATCTCTCCACCATTCAAAATTTCCCTTCATATTCCAAGTCAGTCCCTTCTTCTCCCAAGGAGTCTTCCTTGAAAGTCTCAACATGAAATACCTTCATGTGAGTATTGGTCATGCTGGATATCTCCACCTCCATATCACACATTACATTAAATGGGTAATTATCTGCATATATTTTCTCCTTTTCTAAATGTCAGTTCCTGAAGATAAGACCTACATTTTAAATATTTTATCCTCTTTACAGCACCTAATACAGTGCCTGCCCTAGTCTTTCTGCACGGTGACATCTAGAAGTAGCCATCGTTTACCACTCTGTGATAGAATTTAACATAGCACCTGGGGAGCTGTACAAAGGAAAGTTGTACAAATTCCTTTTGAATTTCTTGAATACAAAGAAGCTGCTGCTACTGCTGCTAAGTTGCCTCAGTCATGTCCGACTCTGTGCGACCCCATAGATGGCAGCCCACCAGGCTCCACCGTCCCTGAGATTCTCCAGGCAAGAACACTGGAGTGGGTTGCCATTTCCTTCTCCAATGCATAAAAGTGAGGTGGCTCAGTCGTGTCTGACTCTTTGCAACCCCATGGACTGCAGCCTACCAGTCTCCTCCATGCATGGGATTTTCCAGGCAAGAGTACAGGAGTGGGTTGCCATTGCCATCTATCCTGTGGAAATACAGACCACATTAGATAAATGACAGAAGAACGGAAGTGTCTACAAGTTATTTTCAGTATATTTAAAAAAGAATCTCATTCAGCCTATAAAGAGAAAACTTATCAACTCTCTGAAAGTGCATTTTTATTTGGTTAATGATTTCCTGTAAAATACAGAGATGAGAATTGAGAATGATAGAAACATAAAATGAAAAATAGTTCAATTATGAGATTCACTCAGTTATTTTTGATCTTAGGGTGATCATTTTAAGAAAAAGAAACAGTAATTCATGCCCATTAAAATTGCTTCATCAACAAATTTATTCATGGGATCTTCTTTATAATGGGGGCTGATTAGAAAAACTTTATTCTGTGTAAGACATACTGAGGACTGCCTCAGCAGAAAAACAAATTGGGGACAAAGGTTTTCTATGAAAAAGTTAAAGGGAAGACTATGAAATTGGAATTCAATCATGGCTCAGTCACCAGTCATGATGGATTTCTAGATATTTCTTATAAAGTATGTCAGTATATGGGTTTAGTTACATCATTGGTAACTATGTAAATGGGAAATTTTATGTAACCCACAATGAAATCAAAGTCATGGTGTAGTAATATGCTTTTTATTGAGTTCATCCAGACCACTCCCATTCCTAGATATTAATTTCACAAAGATCTGTAAACTAAGACCTTGGTTATGAAGGGAAGCAGTGTATTACATGTGAGAGCAATGTTAATATACAAAATTGAGAGATTCCTGTTACATTTTGGATCTCCAAGAAAACTAATGAACAAAAAGCATCTGCCTCTCACCACCTCTTACCTTCTCCCTTTTTGTCTTTGCTTCTTCACATGGATAAAGAATTTGTAATGTTGCCAACTTTTCCACTTAATGACCTGGGTGCACCTACATAATGTCCTCCTGATATTAGCCATTATGGATGAGATTCATGTTATTTATAAGTTAGCTCTCTTCCTGCATATTTCTGAGTTTATCATCATTGAAGAGAAACGTTTCTCAACAAAAGACCCAGGCACTACAGTGATAAACCCAGTAGTAATGCTTAGATACACAGATAGGCATGTTTCCATTTTGGTTTTTTGTATCCATCTTCACTTGACCCAAATATGCCATTTTCTGATTCTCAGGGTGAGGAATATTTTGAAATACATTTGCACATTCATGGATTGCTGGCTATATTAACATTTTTATATTCAGCTAATATTGAAATATATTTAAGAAACAGGCCTCAGTTTAGATTTGTGAAATATAAAGAGAAATCACTTTCAGACTGTTGGATCTAGTGCAGCTGGGAGATCCAGAGGTTAAAAGCATCCTTCAGCCCACATTTTCACAATCCTTTCCACACTCAACAATACTGAGTGATATGGCTGCTAACCCAGAAAACAGAAATACCTGTGAAACACTAGAACAAGGGAATTATCAAATATTTGAGTTAAATTCTTACAAGCTCACAGGCTGTATTCTTTGGGAAAGACTAATATCTTCTAGATATGAGCCTGCATCTGTGTCAGTTTTAAGGCTGGTTTAATGTATGGCTGGCAAAGACACGGAAAGACTTCCCATAAGAAGGAAGAATATAAGAGAAGCAGTTATCTGAGAAGCCATCCTGTGCCCTCATCAGTGCCCTGTATTAATTCTCAGTTCCTTATTTGCCTTCGACAATTAACCTGGTGAATTCTGTATAGAGCACATGAAATCTAATATAAAAGTATAGGTCCTAACTCTACACATGTTATATTCTGTGGCCTCAGGCTAAGCTCCATATCCCAGTTAGTCATCTTGTCAAGTTACCTGAGTTAGTCCCTCAGTTGTGTCTGACTCTTTGTGACCCCATGGACTGTAGCCCACCAGGGTCCTCTGTCCATGAGATTCTCCCAGAAAGAATACTGGAGTGGGTAGCCATTTCCTTCTCCAAGGGCTCTTCCTGACCCAGGGATGGGACCCAGATCTCCTGCTTTGCAGGTGGATTCTTTACCATCTGAGCCACCAGCATGAACTCAAGTTACCTAAGCAAGAGCACAATTGATTCTGCTATGTAACAAAATAGTCTATTGATATGGAGATATTGGTGGCATCCCTGGACCTTGTGTTCCAGAAGTCTAAGTGTATCTTTCTTATAGTGGAAAAAACAGCCAAACAGAATCCATCTCAAGGGCAGTGATTAGTAAAGTTTTGATGATGAAGCTTATGATGCTGTCATGATGATGGGGATGATGGTGCTAATATTAACAAGAGGAAGATCCTCTCCAAGATTTCCACCATCAAAGAGCAAGCAATTTCCTTGTGATCCCCTCCTCCCAAGAATAAATAAGACAAGCAAAATACAAATCAGAAACAAAACACTCTCATTTTGTGTTGTCTATAATGTCAGTGATCTGCATGTGCACACAATGTACACACACACACACACACACACACACATACACACTGTGTGTGTGCCTGACAAGGAAATAAGCCAGAATTAATAGCTGAGATTGAAATAAGCATCCAAATTCCAACTGTGACCTGAGATAAAAGGTGCTCTAAGGTGGTGTTCCCTTCCCTCCAGATGTAGCTATAGTTCAAAATCAGACAAGGAAGAAGTCACTATTGCTGCCTGTCTCTGGCAAAATTTACATTGATTAGGGAAAAGATCACTTGACAAACATCCTTGGTACACTCACATGATCCTGAAGACACCTGATCTATATTCATAAAGCTTTTTAAGATAATTAAATATCAAATTCTAGGATAGTGCAAGACACAATTAATCATTGAGACAAACAAAGAATCTCCATTCAGCTAATGCACTTCACAGTTGAGAAGAGAGGGGGACTTAGCAAGATTTTCTTTATAAATCCTCTCATGGTAGTGGGTTTGCAGCACTCACATTTGCTATGTAATTTCTCTTTTACAAGCAGCAATTTAGAGCCAACACAGATTACAAACTGAAAATGAAGAGACAAACTTGTAACAACAATTTCAAATGGAAGATTCCAGATTATGCTCAATGGAAACCAAAAGAGTGTTACAAGTGTCACTATTCATCCAGTACTACTGATTTTTAAACAATTCATAATTATTTATCTTTCTCTGGATATGGCATGTATTTCCTTACCCATAATGTAAAAAGAAAAACTTTAGATCAGGGATTATGTGATATACTTCTTTTTATTCTCATCAGCATTGATAGTACCTTGCAAATGAGTAGACACCCAACAAATATTTGTTGAATGATAGCTGTATTCATATTCCTGACATGGAGTTATGATTATAACATTTCCATACACAACCAAAAATTTTCACCTGGTTAGCTGCAGAATAAATGAGCCTTTTAGATTTTAAGCCATTCCAAACCTTATGACTGAGCCTAAACTGACCTTGCCAACTTTAATTTTCCACCATTGCCCTCATAGAACTCACTTTTTCAACAGTTTTCCCACATGACTTCTTTCCCACTTATCAAAGAGATTGTCTTTTCTCCATTGTATATTTTTGCCACCTTTGTCAAAGATAAGGTGTCCATATGTGTATGGATTTAACTCCTTTTAAATGGTGTGATTTAGCTCAGGAAGCATTTACTAAATTTCATACTTAATAACCATTTAGTGTTACCTCAGGATCAGCAAACGCATCCATATCCTAGCATATGCTCTTCTCCCCACTTTGGAAACTCACTACCTCACCTGCTACTGTATGGTTTTCCCCCTTTATTTCATTCAGCCAGATGCCTTCCTGGCCAACTTTATACTTACCCCCGATTGTGCGTTCATGCCTCACCCTCGTAGTAATAATCAGGTAGTTCATAACCTGGTTAGCTTTCTAGAAACAGGTTTGTTTCTCCAGTTTGGCCCAACATACTGGCTGTTTGACTTCCAAAGAGAGTAAGGGAAATCACAAGGTCACTCCCTAGATTCATAAATCATCAGTATGAGACTTCCTGGGAGAGGAAGGAAGACAAAAGCAACAAATACAAAAGGCAGTCCCAACAAATGGATTTTTACACATGGTAAGGGAAAGTCTATCCTTCCAAAGAAATTCAAGTACTCTGCTTAAAGGTTGCCTACATAGTCCAGCAAATTTCTGAAATTCTCTTAAGAAATATTGACAAATTTTTCTAGGAAGACCTCCAAGAAAGTACTAGACTCTGGCATCCTCAAGTGAAGTGAAGTGAAATTTTCTCCATTGTGTCCAACTCTTTGTGACCCTATGGATTATACAGTCCACGGAATTCTCCAGGCCAGAGTACTGGAGTGGGTAGCTTTTCCCTTCTCTGGGGGATCTTCCCAACCCAGGGATCAAACCCAGGTCTCCCAGATTGCAGGTGGATTCTTTACCAGCTAAGCCACAAGGGAAGCCGATATCCTCAAGAGGATGGCTATATATTATCCACTGCCATATCATCAGTGACTAGTGCAGTACCTGTGATATAGTGAACTTTCTATAAATGTTTGATGGATGAATAAGTTTTTGTACTAATGAATGAATGAATTTCCTCTATGGTGCCTCATTTGAAAGAAGCTGGTCCAAGTGGTCCCATCCTGATGAGCATGCCATGTACAAGAGCTCTGCTATCTACCTGTCAAACATTCACTCCTCAAATCAGTCAGCTGCAGTTCGTAGATAAAGAGGGAAAATGCTGAAAGCAGGAGGGAAGGCATAAGAGGAAAGGGTTGAAAAAAGGGACTAGGAACAAAAGAATTTATAAAATTATAAAAACGCCTTCATTTGCACAGCTGTTTACTTTAATTTCTTATGTGCTTCGAACATGTTTTCCCTATTNTAGTTTAGATTTGTGAAATATAAAGAGAAATCACTTTCAGACTGTTGGATCTAGTGCAGCTGGGAGATCCAGAGGTTAAAAGCATCCTTCAGCCCACATTTTCACAATCCTTTCCACACTCAACAATACTGAGTGATATGGCTGCTAACCCAGAAAATAGAAATACCTGTGAAACACTAGAACAAGGGAATTATCAAATATTTGAGTTAAATTCTTACAAGCTCACAGGCTGTATTCTTTGGGAAAGACTAATATCTTCTAGATATGAGCCTGCATCTGTGTCAGTTTTAAGGCTGGTTTAATGTATGGCTGGCAAAGACACGGAAAGACTTCCCATAAGAAGGAAGAATATAAGAGAAGCAGTTATCTGAGAAGCCATCCTGTGCCCTCATCAGTGCCCTGTATTAATTCTCAGTTCCTTATTTGCCTTCGACAATTAACCTGGTGAATTCTGTATAGAGCACATGAAATCTAATATAAAAGTATAGGTCCTAACTCTACACATGTTATATTCTGTGGCCTCAGGCTAAGCTCCATATCCCAGTTAGTCATCTTGTCAAGTTACCTGAGTTAGTCCCTCAGTTGTGTCTGACTCTTTGTGACCCCATGGACTGTAGCCCACCAGGGTCCTCTGTCCATGAGATTCTCCCAGAAAGAATACTGGAGTGGGTAGCCATTTCCTTCTCCAAGGGCTCTTCCTGACCCAGGGATGGGACCCAGATCTCCTGCTTTGCAGGTGGATTCTTTACCATCTGAGCCACCAGCATGAACTCAAGTTACCTAAGCAAGAGCACAATTGATTCTGCTATGTAACAAAATAGTCTATTGATATGGAGATATTGGTGGCATCCCTGGACCTTGTGTTCCAGAAGTCTAAGTGTATCTTTCTTATAGTGGAAAAAACAGCCAAACAGAATCCATCTCAAGGGCAGTGATTAGTAAAGTTTTGATGATGAAGCTTATGATGCTGTCATGATGATGGGGATGATGGTGCTAATATTAACAAGAGGAAGATCCTCTCCAAGATTTCCACCATCAAAGAGCAAGCAATTTCCTTGTGATCCCCTCCTCCCAAGAATAAATAAGACAAGCAAAATACAAATCAGAAACAAAACACTCTCATTTTGTGTTGTCTATAATGTCAGTGATCTGCATGTGCACACAATGTACACACACACACACACACACACACACATACACACTGTGTGTGTGCCTGACAAGGAAATAAGCCAGAATTAATAGCTGAGATTGAAATAAGCATCCAAATTCCAACTGTGACCTGAGATAAAAGGTGCTCTAAGGTGGTGTTCCCTTCCCTCCAGATGTAGCTATAGTTCAAAATCAGACAAGGAAGAAGTCACTATTGCTGCCTGTCTCTGGCAAAATTTACATTGATTAGGGAAAAGATCACTTGACAAACATCCTTGGTACACTCACATGATCCTGAAGACACCTGATCTATATTCATAAAGCTTTTTAAGATAATTAAATATCAAATTCTAGGATAGTGCAAGACACAATTAATCATTGAGACAAACAAAGAATCTCCATTCAGCTAATGCACTTCACAGTTGAGAAGAGAGGGGGACTTAGCAAGATTTTCTTTATAAATCCTCTCATGGTAGTGGGTTTGCAGCACTCACATTTGCTATGTAATTTCTCTTTTACAAGCAGCAATTTAGAGCCAACACAGATTACAAACTGAAAATGAAGAGACAAACTTGTAACAACAATTTCAAATGGAAGATTCCAGATTATGCTCAATGGAAACCAAAAGAGTGTTACAAGTGTCACTATTCATCCAGTACTACTGATTTTTAAACAATTCATAATTATTTATCTTTCTCTGGATATGGCATGTATTTCCTTACCCATAATGTAAAAAGAAAAACTTTAGATCAGGGATTATGTGATATACTTCTTTTTATTCTCATCAGCATTGATAGTACCTTGCAAATGAGTAGACACCCAACAAATATTTGTTGAATGATAGCTGTATTCATATTCCTGACATGGAGTTATGATTATAACATTTCCATACACAACCAAAAATTTTCACCTGGTTAGCTGCAGAATAAATGAGCCTTTTAGATTTTAAGCCATTCCAAACCTTATGACTGAGCCTAAACTGACCTTGCCAACTTTAATTTTCCACCATTGCCCTCATAGAACTCACTTTTTCAACAGTTTTCCCACATGACTTCTTTCCCACTTATCAAAGAGATTGTCTTTTCTCCATTGTATATTTTTGCCACCTTTGTCAAAGATAAGGTGTCCATATGTGTATGGATTTAACTCCTTTTAAATGGTGTGATTTAGCTCAGGAAGCATTTACTAAATTTCATACTTAATAACCATTTAGTGTTACCTCAGGATCAGCAAACGCATCCATATCCTAGCATATGCTCTTCTCCCCACTTTGGAAACTCACTACCTCACCTGCTACTGTATGGTTTTCCCCCTTTATTTCATTCAGCCAGATGCCTTCCTGGCCAACTTTATACTTACCCCCGATTGTGCGTTCATGCCTCACCCTCGTAGTAATAATCAGGTAGTTCATAACCTGGTTAGCTTTCTAGAAACAGGTTTGTTTCTCCAGTTTGGCCCAACATACTGGCTGTTTGACTTCCAAAGAGAGTAAGGGAAATCACAAGGTCACTCCCTAGATTCATAAATCATCAGTATGAGACTTCCTGGGAGAGGAAGGAAGACAAAAGCAACAAATACAAAAGGCAGTCCCAACAAATGGATTTTTACACATGGTAAGGGAAAGTCTATCCTTCCAAAGAAATTCAAGTACTCTGCTTAAAGGTTGCCTACATAGTCCAGCAAATTTCTGAAATTCTCTTAAGAAATATTGACAAATTTTTCTAGGAAGACCTCCAAGAAAGTACTAGACTCTGGCATCCTCAAGTGAAGTGAAGTGAAATTTTCTCCATTGTGTCCAACTCTTTGTGACCCTATGGATTATACAGTCCACGGAATTCTCCAGGCCAGAGTACTGGAGTGGGTAGCTTTTCCCTTCTCTGGGGGATCTTCCCAACCCAGGGATCAAACCCAGGTCTCCCAGATTGCAGGTGGATTCTTTACCAGCTAAGCCACAAGGGAAGCCGATATCCTCAAGAGGATGGCTATATATTATCCACTGCCATATCATCAGTGACTAGTGCAGTACCTGTGATATAGTGAAGTTTCTATAAATGTTTGATGGATGAATAAGTTTTTGTACTAATGAATGAATGAATTTCCTCTATGGTGCCTCATTTGAAAGAAGCTGGTCCAAGTGGTCCCATCCTGATGAGCATGCCATGTACAAGAGCTCTGCTATCTACCTGTCAAACATTCACTCCTCAAATCAGTCAGCTGCAGTTCGTAGATAAAGAGGGAAAATGCTGAAAGCAGGAGGGAAGGCATAAGAGGAAAGGGTTGAAAAAAGGGACTAGGAACAAAAGAATTTATAAAATTATAAAAACGCCTTCATTTGCACAGCTGTTTACTTTAATTTCTTATGTGCTTCGAACATGTTTTCCCTATTGCATCTCATGATGATTGGCAAGGCAGTCAGAGTAGATATTATTCCCTCCACGCTACTGTAGCTCCACACACATTACACATTACATTACAGATGAGAGACCTGACATCTAGTGGGTTTTATATCTCCTAATTCCAGAATCCAACTCAATGTTTTTAATGACTTTATTTTTCAGCTGTTAACCTGACCTCAATTCATCGGGCTAAACACATACTATGTAGATGCTCTCAGTTAGTCTATTTCCTGCTTCCTTTCTTTCCATCTCCATAATCCCTGATCTTTTCTTTGTTTTCAGTTTAGACAGAATGAAGGATCCAAAACAAGGGCCACACACCCTTCCCTGAAAGCTCTTCTGTTTCCCTATATTCAAGAAGTATTTTATGTTATTTTCCTTCCTGTCAGTTCCAAGGTGATGACTGCCCCCCCACCCCGCTTCTACCCCCAAGTACTTCCACTTACTTGGCTCATTTACTGGGAATGAATAATTGAGTCCAATTACTACACCCATGGTTAAGCAAGTTCTGAAGAATCCCAGCGAAGCGGAGGTGGCAGCACCATTAAGACTAAAAGCCTGTAGCATAGCAGTCAAGTGCTGTCTTTAGCCCACTGTGGCTGAAAAGTGTTTGGTTAAATCAGGCATAGAAAATGCCATTCTCCTCGAGATTGTTACATTCTTCTCCAAAAGAAATTTCTAAGGTTGTCTCCCCAAACCATTTTGAAAGGAAGAGCCTACCACTTAGGCTTTTCTACATTTCATCCTTTTTGTAATTATAACGCACAGGGTATGGAGTGAACAACAGCAAGTGGAAGAAACATCTGAAGTTGTCTAAGAATCACAGCTCTCAGTTGTTGGTCTTAGGTTGAATTCTAACTTATTCAGTTCAGTTCAGTTCAGTCGTTCGGTCATGTCCGACTCTTTGCGATCCCATGAATCGCAGCACACCAGGCCTCCCTGTCCATCACCAACTCCCGGAGTTCACTCAGACTCAGGTCCATCGAGTCAGTGATGCCATCCAGCCATCTCATCTTCTGTCGTCCCCTTCTCCTCCTGCCCCCAATCCCTCCCAGCATCAGAGTCTTTTCCAATGAGTCAACTCTTTGCATGAGGTGGCCAAAGTACTGGAGTTTCAGCTTTAGCAGCATTGCTTCCAAAGAAATCCCAGGGCTGATCTCCTTCAGAATGGACTGGTTGGATCTCCTTGCAGTCCAAGGGACTCTCAAGAGTCTTCTCCAACACCACAGTTCAAAAGCATCAATTCTTCGGCACTCAGCCTTCTTCACAGTCTAACTCTCACATCCATACATGACTACTGGAAAAACAATAGCCTTGATTAGGCGGACCTTAGTCGGCAAAGTAATGTCTCTGCTTTTGAATATGCTATTCAGGTTGGTCATAACTTTTTTTCCAAGGAGTAAGCGTCTTTTAATTTCATGGCTGCAGTCACCATCTGCAGTGATTTTGGAGCCCCAAAACATAAAGTCTGACACTGTTTCCCCATCTATTTCCCATGAAGTGATAGGACCAGATACCATGATCTTCGTTTTCTGAATGTTTTAGCTTTAAGCCAACTTTTTCACTCTCCTCTTTCTAACTTATTAGGAGACGCTTATTGTCAAGCCGGTTACCTGAGTTCAAGGTCCAATGCCCAATTAGGTGAACCTATGGGACCTTTCTACTCAGACGAGGTCCCTTCTCCTCCAGGGCTGCAGCCCACCACCCCCCGATCAATGCTTTCCACTCGGAGGGCCTCCACCAGGACTTCTTGTTTCATGGCTCCATCTATCCGAAGCTCAAGTTCTGGGGGAAGAGCGTGGAAGCAGAGCCCCGCGGCACCATCACACAGGAGCTGTTCAAACATAAGGAGGCATACACTTGGACCAACCCTACGTGCTGTGTCCACAACGTGATTATCGGCAAGCTCTGGATAGAACAGTATGGGACAGTGGAGATTTTAAACCACAGGACTGGAGATAAGTGTGTGCTTCACTTTAAACCGTGTGGACTGTTTGGGAAAGAACTTCACAAAGTGGAAGGGTACATTCAAGACAGAAGCAAAAAGAAGCTCTTCATGATCTATGGCAAATGGACAGAGCGCTTGTGGGGCATAGACCCTGTCACGTACGAGTCCTTCAGGAAGCAGGAGAGAAGAGGGGACTCCCTGCGGAGGACAAAACCGGACGACGGTCCCGAGAAGGCTGATGGTGATGTGGCGGACACTGTGCCTGAGTCTCAGGAAACAGTGCAGGTCATTCCAGGCAGCAAGCTACTCTGGAGAGTCAATACCCGGCCCCCCAACTCCGCTCAGATGTACAACTTCACTAGCTTCACAGTGAGTCTCAATGAACTGGAGACGGGCATGGAGAAGATCCTGGCCCCCACCGACTGCCGGCTATGTCCTGACATCCGCGGCATGGAGAACGGCAACATGGGTGCCTGTTCGGGTCGGGGGCTGACTGGGTGCCCAGCCCTGGCCGCGCGGGTAGTCCAGGGAAGGAACGTATCCCTGTTAACTGAGCACACGTCACATCTCGGCGTGCTTCTCAAACTGTCTGTGGGGAAGAGTTGTAAAGCTGCTAGTTTGCTGCAGGCCACTTCTTTTATAAATAAAATAAGATTAAGTTACTAGAAAAAAAAAAGAGAGAGAGAGCTGAGAGTGGCTGGGGTTCAGCCTTAGTTAACCCCTTGTCAAACGCCTTTGTTCAGGGCACACTTTATCTTGCCATAAGACATGGCCTTGTCTGGGTATCTTTTGCCAGTCTGCCTTCTTCCACCTTCATGCATACCCAGGAGGCTCCTGGAGCTTCCAGCATTGTGATATTAATTTGATAAAATTTCTCCTAACCTTTCCTTTCTACTCCTGTTCCTCATCTCCTTGGGCAGCGTCACTGTCCCTCAATTCAACTGACCCCATTTGAACCTGGCATCTGGAAGGATGCTATTCCAGACTGCTAATTTTCACCCCAGTTTTCAGGCCCTGCTCTCTTCTCAAACAGCTGAACATTCTTTCCACCAGTGCTTATGCCACTGACCTCATCTGGAAAATGGGCATTTGCTGCACTGAGAAGTTAGTGTGATGGTAAGTGTGAGATTGTGACTATGAAGTTATCTTGTCAAAGACACAAAGATATGTTATACTAATGAAATGCATGAAATTCCAGGCAGATAGACCCAGTAGAGTAGAAGTCCAGAAAGGACAAGAAAACAGGTGCCAAATTGTAGTTACTTACATGCTTCTATGTAACTACATGGAGAACCAGGAGCACCCAGATATCTGCTGATCTCACCTCTATTTGTTCATCTGGATAGTAAAACAAAATTTATATTCTCTCTGTTTCTGTAAAGTTCCCAAGAAAAATGTTTGACAAGAAAAAAAATCAACACCCCCCCCCCTTCATTTTCCTCTCTCAGATCCCTGACATACTCACTGCATGAGATGAGGGGCACCGGAATTAAAACCTGCAAACCCAGATGAATAAAGACTATAGAATGAGAAGATCAGCCAACCAAAATAGAGCAAGTTAGAAAAAGCAAAAGCACAGTCAGAGAGAGAGGAAACGTGATGGAGACTGTGGGGTTGGGGGACTGGAGAGGAAGAGGGAGTGAGCTGAGAGGAGGGAAAGAAGGGGTGAGTGAGAGATCCAGGGGAAGGGGGAGGGATGCAGAATGAAGGAAAGAGAAGAGGAGAGAAGAAAACAGCAAGAGAGAAGAAGCAGGGAGAGAGGGAAAGAACAGGTTGGGTGACTGATGCTTAGTTTTGATATAAAAGTAAATTGTCATTTAAAGTCCCAGATGTCTTCATTTGCCACAGCTAAGATTTAAAGGACAGAAGTTCAATTTAGTTGCTCTTTTCTCTAATAAAAAAATGTTTTATCCCAATGGAAAATGTGTTTCTTTCTGCCAATAAGTGTCAGCTAATCTGAAGCCTTCAATAAAACAGCACCATTAAATAATTTAACCTGGAAAAAAAAAAAAACCACTGATGTCTGTGAAATAATGTATAGATTTCAGATGGATCAAACTTTAAAACAGAAAAATAAAGTGTAAGAAATGGGCTTTGGGAAACAAAGGGGCTTCTGCCACCAAACGGAAAGGAAATATGTTTGATCCAGGAAATTGGAACTAGCTATGGCAGACAGTGTTGTGTAAAGCACACAACAAGCCTCACTCAGTGTGATAAAATTGTTTGGAACAGAGCTTCTGCAAAATGTAAATCTGGAGACTAAATCAGATTACTTCTTTTTCCACCCATTATACAAATATTTGCATTCAGTGAGATCTCCCAGATATGAACAGGCCCATTGGAGTGGCCTCTAAGATAAGTGAAATCTGCACAAAATTTAGCAGATCAAAGTTCTAGTCCCAGTTTTGCCACTAACTAAAACTATAGTCTCTTTAATGCATTTATCCCCAAACTGTCTTAGTTGTCTCCACCCCCACCCCCTCCCCCTGCCTTACTGGTAAATCCATATAGTGGTACTTAACTATACAAGCATCATGGAAATACAATAACAATGAAGTTATTCTCTAACATAACTTCTCTCTTGTCAGTAATATACTTATCCTCTCACTCAACTGTGTCTCATCAAAAGTGAGGCAATTATCTCTACTGATTCTGAAGAGACCCATTTCTTTCAACACCCCTCATAAAATGGTCCATAGACCAAAAGGTTTAAGGACCACCCACTCTGGGGCTCTCTCTTCCCTCCTCTCCATTAGTACCTCTATTAATCATTTAGGCCAGTGGTTTTCTACTCAAACTGAGCATTAGAATCACCTGGGGATCTAAAAACTAAAACAAAACGCAGAAAAAATGTTGGACTCCACTCCACACCAATTAAATCAGAATCTCTGGAGGTTGACACAGGCTGTCATATTTTTTCAGGCTTCTGAGGTAATTCTAATTTTTGTGTTGAGAATCACTGTTTCAGATGCATCGTAGAGGTTGACTGATAGAAATGCATTTGACCAGTCTCATTCAAACAAGACTTGGATCAAAATATGACATGATGATTTCCATTAAGAACAAAAGTTGTAACTTCAAAATGAAGCAGCTAGGAACAGAGGACAGGAAGAGATTAAAGCTATTAAAACCTAAACATTATCTTCTGCCTAATGATGGAGGTAGGACATCTATCAGTGCTCCAATTTTCACAATCCTTTGTGTTGGTCCTTTATTTTTTGACTCCAGGTGAACATTTCTCAAGGCCATGTTAGAGTAAACAGAATTTTATCTGAGTTCATCATCATAGTTTTAATCCAGATGAGATCTGGGAAGAAGATAAGTACAAACTCCCTCACATGGTCCAGCAGAGTCAGTACGGCCTTCTGACAACAAACAAAAAAACACAAGAAACAACACAAAACAAAAAACTAGGCTTCAGAATGGACAGAATTAAGCTTGAATTCACTCTGTTGCCTTCCAGCCATATGTCCTTGAGCAAGCGCCTTTACTCTTATCTGAGCCTCTGCTTCTTTATTTTGAAACAAAAATAACTACTTTAAGTATCATGAAAATGAGAATAACAAATATAAAGACTTCACGTGTTAAGGGCACAACAAGTGTTGACAACTAGGAAGATAATTGTGATCTTGATCATGTCTTAAAGCAGAAAGACTGATAGAAAGACAACACGCTAGAAAACTGGTTAGCATTTTGGAAGAAATCTTAAATTTAGCAGTGTAATTGTTCACCAGTAAATTGATACACAGGGAGAAAGGTGAATAATATTTATAAAGCTATTAGAAATAATGAACCTTGGAAGAAAGTTGAAAAATACAGTTGGTTGCTACATAAAATTAATAGCTGGACACTTGAGAGTCATCATAGTATTTGTTTGTATGGGTGTTTTCATATTTAAAAGATACATCAAAGCTTTTAATCACTAGGTAAACTCCCAAATGATCATGGTAGATATTTATGGCAATGAAAAACTACACCCATCCCTCTTTTCCCCTTTTATACTTCACTGAACTGCCTGCAAAGACAAGAACTACTTTTCCCAGCTTTCTCTTAGACTAAAGGAAGTTTTGTGGCCCAGTTCTGGCCTTCTGTTTTTCCTTCCTGTCCTGATTGTGGATACAATGGCTAGCACCATCTTGAAAGAATAAGAGAAAAGCTAAGAGAATCACTGAAAAATCAGCCATAGTCTCACTAAACCACTGCCCCTATGCCTGTAACTGCTGCCCTCTGGATGCTTTGTTGTCTGAGAAAAATGCAATCCATAATAATAAACATCAGATTTCTATTAGTTTGTAGTAGTTGCAGCTGAATACAGTCCTCATTAATACAATATAATTGACAAGTTCTAAAAAATTCACAATTTGGAGTCTGAGTAGCCATCACCTACAGATCTCAAAATTGATATAATTAAACCCATAACAGTAACCTACGCATCCAAAAAATGGACTTTTTCCCAGCTGTAAGCAGATATTAATTAAACACTGTTTGTAAAATGCAAAGCAAACTGTCCAAAGGAAGAAATTATGGACTCTATAGCTTTGAATCCAGTGTCAAGTCTCAGACTGCTTTATTCTGTATGTTTAGGATGCCACCTTTTGTCCTAATATTTCAGCCTTTCCTCATCTGAACCTGTTTACTTTATTTCGATATAAGCAGGATTTCTTAGCAATCACCTGTTCATGCCATGACCTTCCATGCCTTTGGTCACATCTTCATCTTTCTCACCAGGAGGAATGCTCCACGTCATGCCTGCCTCTCTGGTTATTCAAATTATCAATATTCTTCTCATATGCTACCTCTTCCCTGAAGATGTCTCTGATTTCTCAAGTTTATTTCTCTTTGTAGTTTTTAAGCCACCTAATTTAAAGTAGATTTATGGGAGTGTTTGCACGCTCACTTGCACAGCACACACCCCCTACCACCTTTGCCATGTGTCCCCTGACCGTAGCTTTGCAGAGGCCAGGCACATCACACACTTGACCCTCCCCTCTTATTGTGCCACGCTGATTGTTAACAGGAAAATTGTGTAGATTCTCAGATAAATTATATGGATTTTTATAGGCTCTTCAGGAGACACTGCTTTATCTAAAACCCCTGTTTAGAATATAAGAAATTCTGGGCGGTCCTAGGAAGCTATCTTTAAAAGATAGAAGTGGCCTGGTAGCATTCATTCACACAGTGCCCTACAAAATGCAGGCACCAGGAGACGTGGTGTTGTGGTCTGTATGTGGCACATAGACCAGGCTGTCATGTTGTGCTGGAGTCCCAGGAAGTTTCAAAACTTCCTCATGAAGAAACTTTGGAAGCCCTCTCTGCACTTCTTCCACCCACCCTCATTTCTGCCAGCTTGTCCTCTGTCTCCTTTATCTCGGGGAGTCTTCTCTCTTCTGTTTACTTCTCCAAGGACTTTCTGATTCTGCTTTTCCTTTCGCCTTTCCCTACAAACTCCCACTCACTGTTCATTGCCTTGAATACAATTGTTTTTTCTCACTCGGAGTCTTCCCATCTATTCTTCATTCTCCAAGTTTAATTTCTCAACTAACCTACTATGTAGTTTATAGGCAAAACTAAGGTTTTTCTTAGCATAAAGAATGCCAAGGCCCTGGCAGGAAAGGTACGTGTCCACAGTCATAGCACATTAATGCCAGTGGGAACAGAGAACACTCAGAGCCCATGAAGACCAGTCCACTGACTGGTATCAGGAACCACTTCAGATGTAAAAATCAACTCTCTTGCAGCAACTAGGCACCACAAATTTCAGAACAGTGGCAGCTGATCTACTAGATCATGCTACAGAGACATGACAGTAAAATGAGAAGAGAGTTAACAAACTTGGAAAGGATACAGAAACGAAGAACAAGTCCCTCCTTTCTTAAAAATAGTGTTTGCAGAATATTAGACTTACTAAGAAATTTGTACACCCTTTCCACCCAGCCTTACCATGCCTCTCTTTTAGTTGGGGATTTATTTCAAGGTCTTACCAATCATACGCTAAAGCCAGTACATCACTAAAACATCTTCTGGGAGGACAGGGAGAAATCCAATCTAGGATTGAAAGCTGCAACTGTCATAGATAAAAAGTACCCTTCTGAGGGTTGCTATTGAGTCAGACAGTTGGAAGAATTACTGCAAAATTGTCTGAGCTTTACAGAAGTTACTGGCTAGTATTCTGGACAATGCTGGGTTCCTCATTCTTAAGGAGCCCCCAGAAGAATGCAGTCAGGCTCCTTCCATAACTGCCCCCGAGTGACTCAAAGTTGCTATTATCAGAGACCCTCAGGGAGAAGTT
Source organism: Oreotragus oreotragus (assembly GCA_006410675.1). Taxonomy (NCBI): domain Eukaryota; kingdom Metazoa; phylum Chordata; class Mammalia; order Artiodactyla; family Bovidae; genus Oreotragus; species Oreotragus oreotragus. Next base: position 201,197 of record SJYX01004892.1, on the reverse strand, counting down.
GACTAAATGATTTCTACTGGAAAAGGCAAGAGCTATACAGAACTAGATCTCTTTACTCAAATTGTGTATTAACCAAACTCTCAGCACAGTTGAGGGAAGATCTATCCAGATAAAAATATACTTTTTGAAAAAGAAAGATGCCCTATTCCCTGACATGAAAAGGCATACATATTGAACTTATAACACTCCTGCCATCAACAAGCTGTTATAAAATCCCATGGTTAGATCAAGATTCATTTGCACATTTGTGTACTGCCCACAAGAAACTCCCAGATTTTAGTCAGAAAATCTCAACTTTCCTAATAGAATCCCATATACCAATTGACACTCCAAATGTTTCCAGGAGCCCTTGAATTCTCAGCCTTATGATCTCTCTGTCCCTTTCATGTATCTACACATACATATATATGCACATGTGCACATATTTACACAGAAGCATATAGAGACATATGTGTAGTTATATGCCCAAAATCAAATTATCCATGTATAGCTATTGCCTTCTCTTATAGATAATTCAATATTTACATTCTTATGTATGTACTACAGACATTTTTGGTCAGTGAAAATCATGATTTTATAAATAAAACAAGAAATTACAGGCATCTTTGCTTCTTGGGATAACTGTGTGGTGAGTCAGGTTGCTCATTCACGAGCACAGCTTTTGGATCAAATGGCCCAACAGGTATTACAAAATACTTCTTTGGGAAAATGGACAGCCTATTCACTGGGGATGGAGAGTGGTTAAAACACCTTCTCTCATAATCAGGGTTAAAGTTTTTATGACAATTAGGAAAAGTGGAGTGGCCTCCGTCCTCCAGTAAAGGGTAGTTTAATTTATAAAGAAAGACATGTTTTGGTATCTTGAAAACCTAAAGGAATATGCATTGGACTCTATTTAAGTTTTTAATTGACAGCTCCATCTTGAAACTTTAGTATTATTAGTATAATGTCCTGTGCCCCAAAGATGTTAAATACAAAAGGACCTTTATGTACTTTCAACTGCAAGGCCTCTCCTAACACATCTATATACTTTAAATTTCTTCCCTCTTTCTACTCACCTGCAAATGCCACAACCTTTCCTTTTCCTGTACAAAAGGATATCAAACAAATTGCACTTCTTGATATATGTCGGTCCCTTCACTCAGGAAAAACGACATGGCTATTTTATTAGACAGGAGGTCTCCAGAGCTCCTGAACCCCACAGACAGTCTCGTAAATTACCAAGAGCCACACCACCGGAACAACAATAAACTTGAAATGGGTTAAGTGGTTTTGTTTCTGCCTCTCCCAAACATCTCTCTGTGGATCATCCTGTAACCACACAGCCTCATGGATATATAATCGCTGAAACTGGGGTACCTGGGGTCCAAACTCAAGAACACCATTACATCTGACCTTGAACTACAGTCAGCAAATCAATTGCTTCTTTGGATAAGATTCTCTAGAAAGAGTTGCTATTAACTATCAAAGGGTTTATGTATAAATATATTACTTCACTGCTTGAAATTTTTATATTTTTCAACTCTGTAATGATGCAATTATTTCAAAAAAACCTCTAACTCCATCATTTTTATGTGTAATAATGTTTCTTTTTATTTGACCTAAACTTGAAACTTTAAGAAATGACTTTGGATATGACTATTCCATATTGATCTAGTCAGGAATGATCAAGAATTCAGCTGGAATCAGATTGTCAATGCTGCATTCCAGGGTGCCTGCTGGGTCCAACCACAACTGCAGCTTACAAAACACAGAGAAGATCTGAAGAAGAAAAGTTCACTGATGAATGCCAAGGACCTCTCATTCTTCTCCTTGGCTCAGCCCTGTGTCTGAGATGTCTCTGGATTCAGACTTTAGCAGCTCGTTACAGCACAAGTCAATATATTGGTCTATGAAATGTTTATCTATAATGAAGCCTCTAAATAACAATCTAGTCCTCAGATCTGTAGTTTTTTCCAATGCTTTAACTGGTCTTCAGGAGGTCTAGGGGTCTGTGACTCCAGAGCCATAGGTCAGACATGAAAACAGGGTTCCATTCCCATCCTTGGTAATCAAAAGGCCTTCCCTGTGCTTGCATCAGGTGTTACCACACCTGAAGTATGTTCTTTCCCCCAACCTTTCTCCCTCTAAGAGACTGGAAGCCATATCCTTTTGAGTTTCTAGATACATATAGTTATAACCACCAATACCACATACAAGCTTCTCAGCTGCTGTTGAAGCATTGTTTCTGTGTTTAGATTACAAGCGCCATTCTGACAGCTATGTTGTTTCGGAAAGGAAATAATACCTTCTCTGTGGCGTCAGTAAATATCAACTTCCCAAGGCCTTAGTTTTCATATCTGTAAGCTGGGAATGATATAACCCCTGCTTTAAGAAACTGTCACAAGAGTCAACATATGAAAAGCTTAGCATGCTACTGTGCGTATACTAACTGCTCAAAGAAATGTAAGCGTTTGTTGTTATGTTCTGTAGGATTGGTTATCATGTGTCACGTGCTAGGAGTAACACAAGGAAGAAAACACATTTTCTCGCATGAGAAAGTTTACACATGCCCTCTATTTTGTATTTGCTACAGTACCTCTACACCTGTTTGTCTCACAAGGGCTAGGAAACAAAAAACTGAGAAATATACATATGCCCAGTTGTGTTCAAAATCTCAAGCACAATAAATTTGGTGAACTATTTATATAAAACTTTACTGAAATCAACCTCAACCTCAGGATTCACTCTTATAGAAAGGGACCCAGAGGCCCAGACAAACAAATGAAACCATGACTTCCTTCCTAACGTTGTCTAGTAAACCTGATCTTTGGGAAAATTTAAATGCTTGTATCCATATTCAAATTGGGAGTTTGAAAAGCAGACAAAAGGACAAGGAGAGAGCTTTGAAGCAGTCAGGAACACAACAAAGAGCAGATTCCAAATATCAGTCACGGAATTCAAAGAAAATGGCCTTTCACAGATGCCTCAAAGGAATCATTTGAGTTTGATTTTTTTTTTTAATTGCAATTATTTGGTGAAGATGAAGTCAAGCAGTGTCAAGAGGAGCATGAGGGAGCCTGCAGGAAAGCACAGATGGCTGAAACCAAACTCAACACAGACCCAGCCAAACGAAGCCCCTTCTCTGAAAAGGCTGCGGTTGCCTCGCATGGAGGCCAGTCAGACATGTCAGGGCAGAGAGCAGGAGGCAGCTGGAGGAGCCGAGATGAATGAGGAAGCACAGAATGAGAAAGGGCAGCAACTGGAAACCCTTGTGGTGACATCAGGAACAGAGCCAGAGACGACAACCTTGTTATCGCATCTGCTCCGTCATTATAATTAAACGGTAATGCATGTTGCTTGTTGGTCACCAGGGGGGAATTCCAAGTGAGGGAGCCCCTTCCCACTCACCCAGGCCCCCAGCCACTGCCCTCCTTGTTGAAGTTGAGGAATTGTTCGGGTGCTAATAGACTGGGTGTTGGGAGCAAGTGTTAATTTTGGATTACAACTGAGTGGAAATAAGATGAAGGTCTGGGGAACGCTTTGCCTTCACTCAGATGTTTCATTTCCATTTACTAGCACTGCAGAATACCCAGGGAGATGTTTTCATTCCAATTTGGAAGATTTCATAAACCTCCAAACTTTTAGATATTGATCCAAGCTCTTGCACTTTGGAAGCCTGCACACATGCTCTATGGGGAGGATCTGAAAGCTCCTGAGGAGAGAGGGTGGGGAGAAAGGGTAGGTGATGTAAATCTCATCTGGGGAGATTTGCTCACTCTCAGACTGCCTGCCTCTCTGCTCATGCCAAAATTGGCTCTGCCCAACCCGGGGGCCCATTAGAGGCACTCAGAACCATTAACTCCGACTGGCTCTGTGCTGAGTAAATACTCTCGTGTCCAACTAGAAACTAGGGCAGCTGCCTGTGTGTTTTTCTTTTCGCTTTCTTTCTTTCTTTCAAAATCAGCAAAGCAAAGTTCTCAACCCCAAATGGCTCACATGCGCCTCTTAATAAGTATACTGTTTTATGTATTCTGCTAGTGGAGGTCAGTGGCAATTTGAATTTTGCTAAACTCTCAATCTTTATTCATTTGGTTTTGAATGTCTCCAATTTTTGTTTGATTTTTGGACAGGATCATTTGCAGGGAGCGTGCCAATAATCAGATTTCTGCCATCAGAAGGTAGGATATCTTATGCCAGCAGGAAAAGGCCTCTGTCTATCATCTTTGGAATCTATGAGCTACATAGCAGCTGTTTGTGAAGCCTCCCAAAGGAGGTTTTGAAAAACAAAGCACTTCAGTCAGTGAAAGCAGGGAGGCTGTGGGGTGACTTTGAGCTCATGCATTATTCAGCTCGGTTTCAATCTCTGAGTATCTGGTTACCATAATGCCCTGGTACCTGGGCACTATGTGGCTGTGTTTTCAGGGAAGAAGTAGATATAATTGAGCCTAAAAAAATTAATGAAAACATAATATTTGCCTTTTCTTTTACATTTTAGGTTTAATAACAGCCTAGTGAATTAGAGAATAGAGAATCTGTGGAGATGTTTCCCTTGCGATTCAGAAAGTATTCTAACAATTTGGTATGAGTTATTACTACACTCAAAACAACAGAACACCAAGCAGCACAATCATGGGGTGGCCTTGCATGTTTAGTGTCTAGCTGACATTTAGAGATGCTGTGCTGGTAGGAGCTTTCACAATCAAGGCTCCTCAGACAAGGGCTAGGAACGTAGTGAGTGTTCAATAAATTCTGGCTGTATTGAATTGTGAGTGGTTCTGATTCTGTTTCTTTTCATCAAGGCTACATTTCTCATTCTACTTCTTTTCTAATACTGCTCTCTTCAGAAATGACCTAGGGCAAAAGTGCTCTTATCATAAGTTAAATAAACACATCACTGGCAAGACCATTCTAGAAGCTCACCAAATGCATTTCCATTTACTGGATACACAGCTAAACTGCATTTATCAGTTCCTTTGTGTCTCAGTGGAGCCAGAGGAATGTTAGGAAAATCGACTGGTTACCTGCAGTTTGAAACGATGGGTCTTCTCTCCTCCTTCAGCAGTGAGCTTGGAAGCCACATGTTGAATATGGCAGTGACAAAGAATGAAACCATCTTGAGTTCCTGCTTAACCACCTAGAGCACAGTCCTGTATCTCCCCTCCCTCTGCCAATCATGGGTGAGGACCAAACTCTTAATATCCTAACCCACTGAGAAACGGGGAGTTTTGTTACAACAGGCAGCATTTGTTATCTTAGTGTGGAAGTTGACTCCTTGAAATGAAGTGTTATCATATGAAAACCAAAATGAAGGCATTGACTTAGAAACCACATGACAAATAACTGGGAAACTGATCTTAGAGGCCAGGAAAATGGTGACTCCTGTTAGGTAACTGCAACACATGCAATAACCTGGGAGGAAGATTTCATATCCATCAAGCCTGGAACTCTAGGTGAAGTAGTTGGAAAGCCAATAGGGTATTAGTATGTGTTTGCAATCATTGTTGAATTTAGTTTAAAAATTATTAAATTTTTAAACTGATGAGTTCAAGGAAAAACTGATCAGCTTATACAAAGAAATAAAGAGGAAAAGAGGAAAGTCTAGTAATAATGGAACCTTGAATTACAAATATTCATTGCTTCTTTGACCTCAAAGAGAAGGGGAAAAAGATCAAAAAGGACTTTGAGCAACATTCCACTAATTCCCAACTTCATGGAAAAGATCAGATGAAAGATAGCCCAGGGGCTTCAGATAGCTGCCCTTAAGTTGAAAGAGGAAACCAGACTATGAGGAAGCAAAGAAATAGTCATATTTTGACTCTACCTGGAGAAAGAACCCTGGATGCCTCAGTTACTCACATGAAACCAACTTTAAGCCNTCTCGGCGTGCTTCTCAAACTGTCTGTGGGGAAGAGTTGTAAAGCTGCTAGTTTGCTGCAGGCCACTTCTTTTATAAATAAAATAAGATTAAGTTACTAGAAAAAAAAAAGAGAGAGAGAGCTGAGAGTGGCTGGGGTTCAGCCTTAGTTAACCCCTTGTCAAACGCCTTTGTTCAGGGCACACTTTATCTTGCCATAAGACATGGCCTTGTCTGGGTATCTTTTGCCAGTCTGCCTTCTTCCACCTTCATGCATACCCAGGAGGCTCCTGGAGCTTCCAGCATTGTGATATTAATTTGATAAAATTTCTCCTAACCTTTCCTTTCTACTCCTGTTCCTCATCTCCTTGGGCAGCGTCACTGTCCCTCAATTCAACTGACCCCATTTGAACCTGGCATCTGGAAGGATGCTATTCCAGACTGCTAATTTTCACCCCAGTTTTCAGGCCCTGCTCTCTTCTCAAACAGCTGAACATTCTTTCCACCAGTGCTTATGCCACTGACCTCATCTGGAAAATGGGCATTTGCTGCACTGAGAAGTTAGTGTGATGGTAAGTGTGAGATTGTGACTATGAAGTTATCTTGTCAAAGACACAAAGATATGTTATACTAATGAAATGCATGAAATTCCAGGCAGATAGACCCAGTAGAGTAGAAGTCCAGAAAGGACAAGAAAACAGGTGCCAAATTGTAGTTACTTACATGCTTCTATGTAACTACATGGAGAACCAGGAGCACCCAGATATCTGCTGATCTCACCTCTATTTGTTCATCTGGATAGTAAAACAAAATTTATATTCTCTCTGTTTCTGTAAAGTTCCCAAGAAAAATGTTTGACAAGAAAAAAAATCAACACCCCCCCCCCTTCATTTTCCTCTCTCAGATCCCTGACATACTCACTGCATGAGATGAGGGGCACCGGAATTAAAACCTGCAAACCCAGATGAATAAAGACTATAGAATGAGAAGATCAGCCAACCAAAATAGAGCAAGTTAGAAAAAGCAAAAGCACAGTCAGAGAGAGAGGAAACGTGATGGAGACTGTGGGGTTGGGGGACTGGAGAGGAAGAGGGAGTGAGCTGAGAGGAGGGAAAGAAGGGGTGAGTGAGAGATCCAGGGGAAGGGGGAGGGATGCAGAATGAAGGAAAGAGAAGAGGAGAGAAGAAAACAGCAAGAGAGAAGAAGCAGGGAGAGAGGGAAAGAACAGGTTGGGTGACTGATGCTTAGTTTTGATATAAAAGTAAATTGTCATTTAAAGTCCCAGATGTCTTCATTTGCCACAGCTAAGATTTAAAGGACAGAAGTTCAATTTAGTTGCTCTTTTCTCTAATAAAAAAATGTTTTATCCCAATGGAAAATGTGTTTCTTTCTGCCAATAAGTGTCAGCTAATCTGAAGCCTTCAATAAAACAGCACCATTAAATAATTTAACCTGGAAAAAAAAAAAAACCACTGATGTCTGTGAAATAATGTATAGATTTCAGATGGATCAAACTTTAAAACAGAAAAATAAAGTGTAAGAAATGGGCTTTGGGAAACAAAGGGGCTTCTGCCACCAAACGGAAAGGAAATATGTTTGATCCAGGAAATTGGAACTAGCTATGGCAGACAGTGTTGTGTAAAGCACACAACAAGCCTCACTCAGTGTGATAAAATTGTTTGGAACAGAGCTTCTGCAAAATGTAAATCTGGAGACTAAATCAGATTACTTCTTTTTCCACCCATTATACAAATATTTGCATTCAGTGAGATCTCCCAGATATGAACAGGCCCATTGGAGTGGCCTCTAAGATAAGTGAAATCTGCACAAAATTTAGCAGATCAAAGTTCTAGTCCCAGTTTTGCCACTAACTAAAACTATAGTCTCTTTAATGCATTTATCCCCAAACTGTCTTAGTTGTCTCCACCCCCACCCCCTCCCCCTGCCTTACTGGTAAATCCATATAGTGGTACTTAACTATACAAGCATCATGGAAATACAATAACAATGAAGTTATTCTCTAACATAACTTCTCTCTTGTCAGTAATATACTTATCCTCTCACTCAACTGTGTCTCATCAAAAGTGAGGCAATTATCTCTACTGATTCTGAAGAGACCCATTTCTTTCAACACCCCTCATAAAATGGTCCATAGACCAAAAGGTTTAAGGACCACCCACTCTGGGGCTCTCTCTTCCCTCCTCTCCATTAGTACCTCTATTAATCATTTAGGCCAGTGGTTTTCTACTCAAACTGAGCATTAGAATCACCTGGGGATCTAAAAACTAAAACAAAACGCAGAAAAAATGTTGGACTCCACTCCACACCAATTAAATCAGAATCTCTGGAGGTTGACACAGGCTGTCATATTTTTTCAGGCTTCTGAGGTAATTCTAATTTTTGTGTTGAGAATCACTGTTTCAGATGCATCGTAGAGGTTGACTGATAGAAATGCATTTGACCAGTCTCATTCAAACAAGACTTGGATCAAAATATGACATGATGATTTCCATTAAGAACAAAAGTTGTAACTTCAAAATGAAGCAGCTAGGAACAGAGGACAGGAAGAGATTAAAGCTATTAAAACCTAAACATTATCTTCTGCCTAATGATGGAGGTAGGACATCTATCAGTGCTCCAATTTTCACAATCCTTTGTGTTGGTCCTTTATTTTTTGACTCCAGGTGAACATTTCTCAAGGCCATGTTAGAGTAAACAGAATTTTATCTGAGTTCATCATCATAGTTTTAATCCAGATGAGATCTGGGAAGAAGATAAGTACAAACTCCCTCACATGGTCCAGCAGAGTCAGTACGGCCTTCTGACAACAAACAAAAAAACACAAGAAACAACACAAAACAAAAAACTAGGCTTCAGAATGGACAGAATTAAGCTTGAATTCACTCTGTTGCCTTCCAGCCATATGTCCTTGAGCAAGCGCCTTTACTCTTATCTGAGCCTCTGCTTCTTTATTTTGAAACAAAAATAACTACTTTAAGTATCATGAAAATGAGAATAACAAATATAAAGACTTCACGTGTTAAGGGCACAACAAGTGTTGACAACTAGGAAGATAATTGTGATCTTGATCATGTCTTAAAGCAGAAAGACTGATAGAAAGACAACACGCTAGAAAACTGGTTAGCATTTTGGAAGAAATCTTAAATTTAGCAGTGTAATTGTTCACCAGTAAATTGATACACAGGGAGAAAGGTGAATAATATTTATAAAGCTATTAGAAATAATGAACCTTGGAAGAAAGTTGAAAAATACAGTTGGTTGCTACATAAAATTAATAGCTGGACACTTGAGAGTCATCATAGTATTTGTTTGTATGGGTGTTTTCATATTTAAAAGATACATCAAAGCTTTTAATCACTAGGTAAACTCCCAAATGATCATGGTAGATATTTATGGCAATGAAAAACTACACCCATCCCTCTTTTCCCCTTTTATACTTCACTGAACTGCCTGCAAAGACAAGAACTACTTTTCCCAGCTTTCTCTTAGACTAAAGGAAGTTTTGTGGCCCAGTTCTGGCCTTCTGTTTTTCCTTCCTGTCCTGATTGTGGATACAATGGCTAGCACCATCTTGAAAGAATAAGAGAAAAGCTAAGAGAATCACTGAAAAATCAGCCATAGTCTCACTAAACCACTGCCCCTATGCCTGTAACTGCTGCCCTCTGGATGCTTTGTTGTCTGAGAAAAATGCAATCCATAATAATAAACATCAGATTTCTATTAGTTTGTAGTAGTTGCAGCTGAATACAGTCCTCATTAATACAATATAATTGACAAGTTCTAAAAAATTCACAATTTGGAGTCTGAGTAGCCATCACCTACAGATCTCAAAATTGATATAATTAAACCCATAACAGTAACCTATGCATCCAAAAAATGGACTTTTTCCCAGCTGTAAGCAGATATTAATTAAACACTGTTTGTAAAATGCAAAGCAAACTGTCCAAAGGAAGAAATTATGGACTCTATAGCTTTGAATCCAGTGTCAAGTCTCAGACTGCTTTATTCTGTATGTTTAGGATGCCACCTTTTGTCCTAATATTTCAGCCTTTCCTCATCTGAACCTGTTTACTTTATTTCGATATAAGCAGGATTTCTTAGCAATCACCTGTTCATGCCATGACCTTCCATGCCTTTGGTCACATCTTCATCTTTCTCACCAGGAGGAATGCTCCACGTCATGCCTGCCTCTCTGGTTATTCAAATTATCAATATTCTTCTCATATGCTACCTCTTCCCTGAAGATGTCTCTGATTTCTCAAGTTTATTTCTCTTTGTAGTTTTTAAGCCACCTAATTTAAAGTAGATTTATGGGAGTGTTTGCACGCTCACTTGCACAGCACACACCCCCTACCACCTTTGCCATGTGTCCCCTGACCGTAGCTTTGCAGAGGCCAGGCACATCACACACTTGACCCTCCCCTCTTATTGTGCCACGCTGATTGTTAACAGGAAAATTGTGTAGATTCTCAGATAAATTATATGGATTTTTATAGGCTCTTCAGGAGACACTGCTTTATCTAAAACCCCTGTTTAGAATATAAGAAATTCTGGGCGGTCCTAGGAAGCTATCTTTAAAAGATAGAAGTGGCCTGGTAGCATTCATTCACACAGTGCCCTACAAAATGCAGGCACCAGGAGACGTGGTGTTGTGGTCTGTATGTGGCACATAGACCAGGCTGTCATGTTGTGCTGGAGTCCCAGGAAGTTTCAAAACTTCCTCATGAAGAAACTTTGGAAGCCCTCTCTGCACTTCTTCCACCCACCCTCATTTCTGCCAGCTTGTCCTCTGTCTCCTTTATCTCGGGGAGTCTTCTCTCTTCTGTTTACTTCTCCAAGGACTTTCTGATTCTGCTTTTCCTTTCGCCTTTCCCTACAAACTCCCACTCACTGTTCATTGCCTTGAATACAATTGTTTTTTCTCACTCGGAGTCTTCCCATCTATTCTTCATTCTCCAAGTTTAATTTCTCAACTAACCTACTATGTAGTTTATAGGCAAAACTAAGGTTTTTCTTAGCATAAAGAATGCCAAGGCCCTGGCAGGAAAGGTACGTGTCCACAGTCATAGCACATTAATGCCAGTGGGAACAGAGAACACTCAGAGCCCATGAAGACCAGTCCACTGACTGGTATCAGGAACCACTTCAGATGTAAAAATCAACTCTCTTGCAGCAACTAGGCACCACAAATTTCAGAACAGTGGCAGCTGATCTACTAGATCATGCTACAGAGACATGACAGTAAAATGAGAAGAGAGTTAACAAACTTGGAAAGGATACAGAAACGAAGAACAAGTCCCTCCTTTCTTAAAAATAGTGTTTGCAGAATATTAGACTTACTAAGAAATTTGTACACCCTTTCCACCCAGCCTTACCATGCCTCTCTTTTAGTTGGGGATTTATTTCAAGGTCTTACCAATCATACGCTAAAGCCAGTACATCACTAAAACATCTTCTGGGAGGACAGGGAGAAATCCAATCTAGGATTGAAAGCTGCAACTGTCATAGATAAAAAGTACCCTTCTGAGGGTTGCTATTGAGTCAGACAGTTGGAAGAATTACTGCAAAATTGTCTGAGCTTTACAGAAGTTACTGGCTAGTATTCTGGACAATGCTGGGTTCCTCATTCTTAAGGAGCCCCCAGAAGAATGCAGTCAGGCTCCTTCCATAACTGCCCCCGAGTGACTCAAAGTTGCTATTATCAGAGACCCTCAGGGAGAAGTTGACTAAATGATTTCTACTGGAAAAGGCAAGAGCTATATAGAACTAGATCTCTTTACTCAAATTGTGTATTAACCAAACTCTCAGCACAGTTGAGGGAAGATCTATCCAGATAAAAATATACTTTTTGAAAAAGAAAGATGCCCTATTCCCTGACATGAAAAGGCATACATATTGAACTTATAACACTCCTGCCATCAACAAGCTGTTATAAAATCCCATGGTTAGATCAAGATTCATTTGCACATTTGTGTACTGCCCACAAGAAACTCCCAGATTTTAGTCAGAAAATCTCAACTTTCCTAATAGAATCCCATATACCAATTGACACTCCAAATGTTTCCAGGAGCCCTTGAATTCTCAGCTTTATGATCTCTCTGTCCCTTTCATGTATCTACACATACATATATATGCACATGTGCACATATTTACACAGAAGCATATAGAGACATATGTGTAGTTATATGCCCAAAATCAAATTATCCATGTATAGCTATTGCCTACTCTTATAGATAATTCAATATTTACATTCTTATGTATGTACTACAGACATTTTTGGTCAGTGAAAATCATGATTTTATAAATAAAACAAGAAATTACAGGCATCTTTGCTTCTTGGGATAACTGTGTGGTGAGTCAGGTTGCTCATTCACGAGCACAGCTTTTGGATCAAATGGCCCAACAGGTATTACAAAATACTTCTTTGGGAAAATGGACAGCCTATTCACTGGGGATGGAGAGTGGTTAAAACACCTTCTCTCATAATCAGGGTTAAAGTTTTTATGACAATTAGGAAAAGTGGAGTGGCCTCCGTCCTCCAGTAAAGGGTAGTTTAATTTATAAAGAAAGACATGTTTTGGTATCTTGAAAACCTAAAGGAATATGCATTGGACTCTATTTAAGTTTTTAATTGACAGCTCCATCTTGAAACTTTAGTATTATTAGTATAATGTCCTGTGCCCCAAAGATGTTAAATACAAAAGGACCTTTATGTACTTTCAACTGCAAGGCCTCTCCTAACACATCTATATACTTTAAATTTCTTCCCTCTTTCTACTCACCTGCAAATGCCACAACCTTTCCTTTTCCTGTACAAAAGGATATCAAACAAATTGCACTTCTTGATATATGTCGGTCCCTTCACTCAGGAAAAACGACATGGCTATTTTATTAGACAGGAGGTCTCCAGAGCTCCTGAACCCCACAGACAGTCTCGTAAATTACCAAGAGCCACACCACCGGAACAACAATAAACTTGAAATGGGTTAAGTGGTTTTGTTTCTGCCTCTCCCAAACATCTCTCTGTGGATCATCCTGTAACCACACAGCCTCATGGATATATAATCGCTGAAACTGGGGTACCTGGGGTCCAAACTCAAGAACACCATTACATCTGACCTTGAACTACAGTCAGCAAATCAATTGCTTCTTTGGATAAGATTCTCTAGAAAGAGTTGCTATTAACTATCAAAGGGTTTATGTATAAATATATTACTTCACTGCTTGAAATTTTTATATTTTTCAACTCTGTAATGATGCAATTATTTCAAAAAAACCTCTAACTCCATCATTTTTATGTGTAATAATGTCTCTTTTTATTTGACCTAAACTTGAAACTTTAAGAAATGACTTTGGATATGACTATTCCATATTGATCTAGTCAGGAATGATCAAGAATTCAGCTGGAATCAGATTGTCAATGCTGCATTCCAGGGTGCCTGCTGGGTCCAACCACAACTGCAGCTTACAAAACACAGAGAAGATCTGAAGAAGAAAAATTCACTGATGAATGCCAAGGACCTCTCATTCTTCTCCTTGGCTCAGCCCTGTGTCTGAGATGTCTCTGGATTCAGACTTTAGCAGCTCGTTACAGCACAAGTCAATATATTGGTCTATGAAATGTTTATCTATAATGAAGCCTCTAAATAACAATCTAGTCCTCAGATCTGTAGTTTTTTCCAATGCTTTAACTGGTCTTCAGGAGGTCTAGGGGTCTGTGACTCCAGAGCCATAGGTCAGACATGAAAACAGGGTTCCATTCCCATCCTTGGTAATCAAAAGGCCTTCCCTGTGCTTGCATCAGGTGTTACCACACCTGAAGTATGTTCTTTCCCCCAACCTTTCTCCCTCTAAGAGACTGGAAGCCATATCCTTTTGAGTTTCTAGATACATATAGTTATAACCACCAATACCACATACAAGCTTCTCAGCTGCTGTTGAAGCATTGTTTCCGTGTTTAGATTACAAGCGCCATTCTGACAGCTATGTTGTTTCGGAAAGGAAATAATACCTTCTCTGTGGCGTCAGTAAATATCAACTTCCCAAGGCCTTAGTTTTCATATCTGTAAGCTGGGAATGATATAACCCCTGCTTTAAGAAACTGTCACAAGAGTCAACATATGAAAAGCTTAGCATGCTACTGTGCGTATACTAACTGCTCAAAGAAATGTAAGCGTTTGTTGTTATGTTCTGTAGGATTGGTTATCATGTGTCACGTGCTAGGAGTAACACAAGGAAGAAAACACATTTTCTCGCATGAGAAAGTTTACACATGCCCTCTATTTTGTATTTGCTACAGTACCTCTACACCTGTTTGTCTCACAAGGGCTAGGAAACAAAAAACTGAGAAATATACATATGCCCAGTTGTGTTCAAAATCTCAAGCACAATAAATTTGGTGAACTATTTATATAAAACTTTACTGAAATCAACCTCAACCTCAGGATTCACTCTTATAGAAAGGGACCCAGAGGCCCAGACAAACAAATGAAACCATGACTTCCTTCCTAACGTTGTCTAGTAAACCTGATCTTTGGGAAAATTTAAATGCTTGTATCCATATTCAAATTGGGAGTTTGAAAAGCAGACAAAAGGACAAGGAGAGAGCTTTGAAGCAGTCAGGAACACAACAAAGAGCAGATTCCAAATATCAGTCACGGAATTCAAAGAAAATGGCCTTTCACAGATGCCTCAAAGGAATCATTTGAGTTTGGATTTTTTTTTTTAATTGCAATTATTTGGTGAAGATGAAGTCAAGCAGTGTCAAGAGGAGCATGAGGGAGCCTGCAGGAAAGCACAGATGGCTGAAACCAAACTCAACACAGACCCAGCCAAACGAAGCCCCTTCTCTGAAAAGGCTGCGGTTGCCTCGCATGGAGGCCAGTCAGACATGTCAGGGCAGAGAGCAGGAGGCAGCTGGAGGAGCCGAGATGAATGAGGAAGCACAGAATGAGAAAGGGCAGCAACTGGAAACCCTTGTGGTGACATCAGGAACAGAGCCAGAGACGACAACCTTGTTATCGCATCTGCTCCGTCATTATAATTAAACGGTAATGCATGTTGCTTGTTGGTCACCAGGGGGGAATTCCAAGTGAGGGAGCCCCTTCCCACTCACCCAGGCCCCCAGCCACTGCCCTCCTTGTTGAAGTTGAGGAATTGTTCGGGTGCTAATAGACTGGGTGTTGGGAGCAAGTGTTAATTTTGGATTACAACTGAGTGGAAATAAGATGAAGGTCTGGGGAACGCTTTGCCTTCACTCAGATGTTTCATTTCCATTTACTAGCACTGCAGAATACCCAGGGAGATGTTTTCATTCCAATTTGGAAGATTTCATAAACCTCCAAACTTTTAGATATTGATCCAAGCTCTTGCACTTTGGAAGCCTGCACACATGCTCTATGGGGAGGATCTGAAAGCTCCTGAGGAGAGAGGGTGGGGAGAAAGGGTAGGTGATGTAAATCTCATCTGGGGAGATTTGCTCACTCTCAGACTGCCTGCCTCTCTGCTCATGCCAAAATTGGCTCTGCCCAACCCGGGGGCCCATTAGAGGCACTCAGAACCATTAACTCCGACTGGCTCTGTGCTGAGTAAATACTCTCGTGTCCAACTAGAAACTAGGGCAGCTGCCTGTGTGTTTTTCTTTTCGCTTTCTTTCTTTCTTTCAAAATCAGCAAAGCAAAGTTCTCAACCCCAAATGGCTCACATGCGCCTCTTAATAAGTATACTGTTTTATGTATTCTGCTAGTGGAGGTCAGTGGCAATTTGAATTTTGCTAAACTCTCAATCTTTATTCATTTGGTTTTGAATGTCTCCAATTTTTGTTTGATTTTTGGACAGGATCATTTGCAGGGAGCGTGCCAATAATCAGATTTCTGCCATCAGAAGGTAGGATATCTTATGCCAGCAGGAAAAGGCCTCTGTCTATCATCTTTGGAATCTATGAGCTACATAGCAGCTGTTTGTGAAGCCTCCCAAAGGAGGTTTTGAAAAACAAAGCACTTCAGTCAGTGAAAGCAGGGAGGCTGTGGGGTGACTTTGAGCTCATGCATTATTCAGCTCGGTTTCAATCTCTGAGTATCTGGTTACCATAATGCCCTGGTACCTGGGCACTATGTGGCTGTGTTTTCAGGGAAGAAGTAGATATAATTGAGCCTAAAAAAATTAATGAAAACATAATATTTGCCTTTTCTTTTACATTTTAGGTTTAATAACAGCCTAGTGAATTAGAGAATAGAGAATCTGTGGAGATGTTTCCCTTGCGATTCAGAAAGTATTCTAACAATTTGGTATGAGTTATTACTACACTCAAAACAACAGAACACCAAGCAGCACAATCATGGGGTGGCCTTGCATGTTTAGTGTCTAGCTGACATTTAGAGATGCTGTGCTGGTAGGAGCTTTCACAATCAAGGCTCCTCAGACAAGGGCTAGGAACGTAGTGAGTGTTCAATAAATTCTGGCTGTATTGAATTGTGAGTGGTTCTGATTCTGTTTCTTTTCATCAAGGCTACATTTCTCATTCTACTTCTTTTCTAATACTGCTCTCTTCAGAAATGACCTAGGGCAAAAGTGCTCTTATCATAAGTTAAATAAACACATCACTGGCAAGACCATTCTAGAAGCTCACCAAATGCATTTCCATTTACTGGATACACAGCTAAACTGCATTTATCAGTTCCTTTGTGTCTCAGTGGAGCCAGAGGAATGTTAGGAAAATCGACTGGTTACCTGCAGTTTGAAACGATGGGTCTTCTCTCCTCCTTCAGCAGTGAGCTTGGAAGCCACATGTTGAATATGGCAGTGACAAAGAATGAAACCATCTTGAGTTCCTGCTTAACCACCTAGAGCACAGTCCTGTATCTCCCCTCCCTCTGCCAATCATGGGTGAGGACCAAACTCTTAATATCCTAACCCACTGAGAAACGGGGAGTTTTGTTACAACAGGCAGCATTTGTTATCTTAGTGTGGAAGTTGACTCCTTGAAATGAAGTGTTATCATAATGAAAACCAAAATGAAGGCATTGACTTAGAAACCACATGACAAATAACTGGGAAACTGATCTTAGAGGCCAGGAAAATGGTGACTCCTGTTAGGTAACTGCAACACATGCAATAACCTGGGAGGAAGATTTCATATCCATCAAGCCTGGAACTCTAGGTGAAGTAGTTAGAAAGCCAATAGGGTATTAGTATGTGTTTGCAATCATTGTTGAATTTAGTTTAAAAATTATTAAATTTTTAAACTGATGAGTTCAAGGAAAAACTGATCAGCTTATACAAAGAAATAAAGAGGAAAAGAGGAAAGTCTAGTAATAATGGAACCTTGAATTACAAATATTCATTGCTTCTTTGACCTCAAAGAGAAGGGGAAAAAGATCAAAAAGGACTTTGAGCAACATTCCACTAATTCCCAACTTCATGGAAAAGATCAGATGAAAGATAGCCCAGGGGCTTCAGATAGCTGCCCTTAAGTTGAAAGAGGAAACCAGACTATGAGGAAGCAAAGAAATAGTCATATTTTGACTCTACCTGGAGAAAGAACCCTGGATGCCTCAGTTACTCACATGAAACCAACTTTAAGCCAATAAGTCAACAGCCCACTAAGTCTTCAAGGGAATTGTGTTGCTAGAGAAACCATAAACCAGGACTAAAACGACCCTTTGATTATTTAAAATTTAAAACAATCCTTATGAGCTCAGCCTCAGAGCCTTTAAATGGGTCTGAAAGCTCCACAGAAGCCACAGGACTGGAAAAAGTCAGTTTTCATTCCAGTTCTAAAGAAGGAGAACACCAAAGAATGTTCAAACTACCACATAATAATGCTCATTTCACATGTTGGCAAGGTAATGCTCAAAATCCTTCAAGCTAACCTATAATAGTAAGTGAACCAAGAACTTCCATATGTACAAGCTGGATTTAGAAAAAGCAAAGGAACCAGAGATCAAATTCCCAACATCCACTGGATTATAGAAAAAGCAAGAGAATTCAATAAAAATATCTACTTCTGCTTCATTGACTATGCTAAAGCCTTTGACTGTTGTTCCACAACGAATTGTGGAAAATTCTTAAAGACATGGGAATGCTAGACCATCTTACCTGTTTCCTGAGAAACCTGTATGTAGGCCAAGAGGCAACAGCTAGAACCAGACATGGAACAATGGACTGGTTCAAAATTGGGAAAGGTATATGTCAAGTCTGCATATGTCACCCTGATTATTAAACTTATATGCAGAGGACATCATAAGAAATGCCAGACTGGATGATCACAAGCTGGGATCAAGATTGCCAGGAGAAATATCTGTAAGGTCAGATATGCAGATGACACCACCCTTATGGCAGAAAGTGAAGAGGAACTAAAACGCCTCTTGATAAAGGTGAAAGAGGATAGTGAAAAGCTGGCTTAAAACTCAGCATTCAAAAAATGAAGATCATGACATCCAGCCCCATCACTTCACGGCAAATAGATGGGAAAACAATGGATAAAGTGATAAACTTTATTTTCTTGGCCTCCAAAATCACTGCAGATGGTGACTGCAGACATGAAATTAAAAGACTGCTCCTTGGAAGAAAAGCTATGACAAATTTAGACAGCTTGTTAAAAAGCAGAGATATCACTTTGCTGACAAAATCCATATAGTCAAAGCTATGGTTTTTCCAGTAGTTATGTAAGGATGTAAGAGTTGGACCATAAAGAAGGGTGAGCACCAAAGAATTGATGCTTTCAAATCATGGTGCTTGGGCAATAAGGAGAGCACACCAGTCAATTCTAAAAGAAATCAGTCCTGAATATTCATTGGAAGGACAGATGCTGAAACTGAAGCTCCAATACTTAGGCCCCTGATGTGAAGACCTGACTCATTAGAAATGACCCTGATGTCAAGAAAGATTGAAGGCAGGAGGAGAAGAGGTGACAGAGGATGAGATGGTTGGATGGCATCAGAGATTAAACAGACATGAGTTTGAGCAAACTCCAGGAGATAATGATGGACAGGGAAGCTTTTCATGCTGCAGTCCATGGAGTCTCAAGGAGTGGGACACAACTTAGCAACTAAACAACAAAAAACTCCACACCCTGAGCAGGGTATACATCCCAGTACATACAGTGATACTTAATTTTTCATGTGTCAACTTGATTGGATCAGGAAATGCCCCAATACTTGGTTAAACATTATTTCTGGATGTGTCTATGAGGGTGTTTCTGGAAGAGATTACCATTTGGATTAGTGGGTTCAGTTAAGCTGATTGCTGTCAGTGAAAGTAGGCATCATCCAATCTATTGAGGATTTGAATAGGAAAAAAAAAAAAAAAAAAAGCTGAGGCAGGAACTGGTCTCCAGCCTTTTTCTGCTGGCTTGACGTTCACATTGGGAACTTATCCCTCTCTTTTGGTGATTGTGGTTCTAGATTCTAAGTCTTGAACTTTACCAAGATTGATTGCATTAGGCTACAGAGATTTGCTTGAGGCCAATTCTTTGTCAAGGAAAGCCAATGTTATGGGTTGAATTCATACCCCCAAAAAGGATATGTGCAAGTCCTAACTGCCAGTACCTGTAGAGCTTCTGAAGTGGCACTAGTGGTAAAGAACTACCTGTCAATACAGGAGACATAGGAGATGCTGGTTCAGTCCCTAGGTTGGGAAAATTCCCTGAAGGAGGGCATGGCAACCCACTCCAGTATTCTTGACTGGAGAATCCCATGGACAGAGGAGCCTCGAGTTACTACAGTCCATAGGAACACAAAGAGTCAGATCTGACTTAACAACTTAAAAGGCATAATAAGTACCTATATATGTGAATTTTTTTGTAAACAAGGTCTTATAAAAGTAATTAAGTTAAGATAAAGTCATATTGAATTGTTCTTGTTGTTTAGTTATATCTGACTCTTTTTTAACCTCATGGACTACAGCCCATGAGGCTCCTTTGTGGCTCATTGGTAAAAAATCCACCTGTCAATACAGGAAATGAAGGAGACATGGGTTCAGTTCCTGGTTTGGGAAGATCCCCTGGAGAAGGAAATGACAACCCACTCCGGTATTCTTGCCTGGAGAATCCCATGGACAGTGGAACTTGCTGGGCTACAGTCCATGGAGTCACTAAAGAGTCAGAGATGACTGAGCATGCACACACAGGTTTTGTGTGCCAGGTAGTACACTAGATGCTTTAAATGGATTTGGGCTTCCCTAGTGGCTCAGAGAGGTAAGAATCTGTCTGCATACAAGAGGCCTGGGTTTGATTCCTAGGTCAGGAAGATCCACTGGAGAAGTGAATGGCTATCCACCCCAGTGTCCTTACATGGAGAATTCCAAGGACAGAGAAGTTGCAAAAGGTCAGACACAACTGAGTGAATAACATGTTCACTTTCACTCTCCCAGAGTTATGTAGTTATATGATTGAATTCTAATCAAAGGAAACCAGAAGGAAGTATTGTTGCCACTTCCAGGCTTGGTAGCCTCAAGGCGCCATGATCCTCCATGTTTTCTTTCTGTCCTTTGTCTTGCAGCAGGTTGTCAGCACACTACCTGATCTGGGGAGCAATGCAGTGAACAGAGCAGAGCCTCTGACATCAAGGAAACTTGAATGACTATAAGCAGCAGAGTTTCACTCTGTACCCATTGATCACACTGAACTGACATGAAAGTGAGAAATGAAGTTTCCTGAGTTAAGCTCTATATTATGCTGGAGACAGTTCCTACCAACTCCATCAATAGTTAGTACCTCTTCCCAATCCCATATGCAATGGCATGATGCTGTAAACTTAAATCTCCACATCAGTCATAGTAGGAATATTGTAGCCCATGAAAATACCAAATTCTACATATCAAGGCTTTTTTTTCTCTCTTTTGTTTGAATAGTCAGTTGTTAAATATTTACTATCACATCACTGTTTAAGCCTCTGAGAAATGAAAGGGTTTGTTGCATAACCTAGCTTTAATACACTCACTAATAAAAATCTGTTAATTTTAGTTCTAGGAGGATGACTTTGATACTTTAAAAAATCCAAGTGGAATTATAGAATCTAGGAACTGAACAGTCTTAGAAACTTGGTTCTCTTACTTGCTAATAAGTTTGTATTCACTGCTAGAAAACTTTAGGGCACATAAGAACCACATTGGTGGGAATCAACAGGAATCCTTAAGTGTCTGAGTGAATGCTACAATAGTAAAGGGACAAAATCAAATTTATCAAATGGCTATTTTTTAGTGCTTCCCTGTATTCCAGGCACTTTATATATATATTAGTTCTAACTATTATAAGTACTCAAAGGTAGATATTAATATTTCCATATTAGAGACAAAAAAACTGAGACTCAGAGAAACTAATTTGTTCGAGGTCACACACACAGGTTTTAGCACTGCATAAACTGAGAACATCTAGATGTACAAGCTGGGTTTCAAAGAAGCAGAGGAACCAGAGATCCCATTCACTGGAGAAAGCAAGGGAATTCCAGAAAAACATCTGCTTCATTGACTATGCTAAAGCCTTTTATTGTGTAGATCATAAAAAACTGTGGAAAATTCTTAGAGATGGGAATGCCAGACCTTCTTATCTGCCTCCTGAGAAACCTGTATGAGGGTCAAGAAGCAACAGATAGAACTGGACATGAAACAAGTGATTGGTTCAAAAGTAGAAAAGGAGTACAACAAGGCTCTATGTTGTCACTCTGCTTATTTTATTTCCATGCAGAACATATCATGTCAAATACCAGGCTGGATGGATCACAAACTAGAATAAAAATTGCCAGGAAAAATATCAACAACCTCAGATATGCAGATGATACCACTCTAATGGCAGAAAGTGAGGAAGAACTAAAGAGCACTCTTGATGAGCGTGAAAGAGAAGAATGAAAAAGTTGAAAGTGGAGCAGTGACAGATTTTCTTTCCTTGGACTTCAAAATCACTGGGCATGGTTACTGTATCCATGAAATAAACAGATTCTAGCTCTTTCGAAGAAAAGCTATGACAAATATGACAAAAACTAGACAGTGTATTAAAAAGCAGAGACATCACTTTGCCAACAAAAGTCCACATGGTCAAAACTATGGTTTCTCCAGTAGTCATGTATGGATGTGAGAACTGGACCATTAAAAAGGCTGAGCACTGAAGAAGGGATGTTTTCAAACGATGGTGCTGGAGAAGACTCTTTCCCACTGCAAGGAGTTCAAGCCAGTCAATCCTAAAGAAAATCAACCCTGAATGTTCACTGGAGGGACTGTTGCTGAAGCTGAACTCCAATACTTTGGCCGGCTGATGCAAAGAGCCGACTCATTGAAAAAGACCCTGATACTGGGAAAGACTGAAGGCCAAAAGAGAAGAGGGTGACAGAGGATGAGATGGTTAGATAGTGTAACCCAACTCAATGGACATAAATCTGTGCAAACTCTGGGAGATAGTGGGGCTTCCCTGATGGCTCAGCTGATAAAGAATCTACCTGCAGTGTGAGAGACCTGAGTTCAATATCTGGGTTAGGAAGATCCCCTGGAGAAGGGAACAGCTATTCACTCCAGTATTCCATGGACTGGGAGATAGTGGATGACAGAGGAGCCTGTTATGCTACAGTCCACCAGGTTGCAAAGAGTCAGACAGGACTTAGTGACTGAAAACAACAATAATAACAATAAAACAGCTAATAAGGTATGAAGCAAAATTCAAATCCAGATCCACTTGACCCTCAAATCTTTTAAAACTATAATACTTTTGTCTTTACAGTGGGTACTCATTTGGCTCAAGACAAGAAGGGCACAAACCAATTTTGATCAGAAAATTTTACCAAGAAATTTCCCATATCAAACGGTGAAAAAATAGTACATTATTAACATGAGCTTAACTGATAAAAAGTCATTAATGTTCCTGATTTCTTTTATAACAAATGTGTAATACATATAAAGCATTTTATAAATGTTAAATATTATAACAGTTCAGTTCAGTCACTAAGTCATGTCCGACTCTTTGCGACCCCATGAATTGCAGCACACTAGGCCTCCCTGTCCATTACCAACTCCCGGAGTTCACTCAGACTCACGTCCATCGAGTCAGTGATGCCATCTAGCCATCTCATCCTCGGTCATCCCCTTCTCCTCCTGCCCCCAATCCCTCCCAGGATCAGAGTCTTTTCCAATGAGTCAACTCTTCACATGAGGTGGCCAAAGTACTGGAATTTCAGCTTTAGCAGCATTCCTTCCAAAGAGATCCCAGGGCTTATCGCCTTCAGAATGGACTGGTTGGATCTACTTGCAGTCCAAGGAACTCTCAAGAGTCTTCTCCAACACCACAGTTCAAAAGCATCAATTCTTCAGCACTCTGCCTTCTTCACAGTCCAACCATCACATCCAAACATGACCACAGGAAGCAGTTTTATCAAATAGAAAATTGGAGAATACTGTTTGGAAACATGACTATTCAGGGTGTTTAGCAATTAACAAAATAGCTCTCTTTCTTCATTCCTCATTTCACTCAGAGCACACCACACCATCCAAATATATATATATATATATAACCTAGGCAGTCAGCTGGGAGAGGTCCAGAGTCATTAGCGGATGCACATGTATGTGGTAGCCTTTCACCTTGAAGTAATGAGCCGTGTACCATGTAGATCTGAATGTAGACACATCTCTGACTACCTCACCTGCAAACTGTCCAGGGCAGTTCCCACTCCATTTCTTAGCTATGATTTTTTTTTTTTTTTAACTCCTAGTAGAGCAAGGATGTAACAGACAGACTAACTTGGCACTGGATTTAAAATCCAAGATTCCTCAAACTTTGCAGAATTTTCCTTCTTTCTGAAGGTTCTGCAAGTTACATACCTCTGTCTGAGTGTTTACACATAATGAGTTTGAAATGTATACGTGCCTTGGAATTAGCCCAGGCTTTGGAGAACTGATGCAAGAACTGATGTCAGATAATTATTTTGAGTATTCTCAACAGGCTAGGTTCTCTTTTCAGTGTAGTGTTTGACTTAATTGATTTACTTATCACAACAACTAGACCCAGTAGGTACTATTGCTATCTTTATTTTACAAAGGAAGAAACTGAGGGTTCAGTTCAGTTCAGTCAGTCAGTCATGACTCTTTGTGACACCATAGACTGCAGCACTCCAGGCTTCCCTGTTCAACACCAACTTCTGGAGTTTACTCAGACTCACATCCATTGAGCTGGTGATGCCATCCAACCATCTCATCCTTTGTCATCCCCTTCGCTCCCAGCCTTCAATCTTTCCCAGCATCAGGGTCTCTTCAAATGAGTCAGCTCTTCACATCAGGTGGCCAAAGTATAGGAGTTCAGCTTCAACATTAATGCTTCCAATGAATATTCAAGACTGTTTTCCTTTAGGATGGACTGTTTGGATCTCCTTGCTGTCCAAGGAACTCTCAAGAGTCTTCTCAAACACCATAATTCAAAAGCATCAATTCTTCAACACCCAGCTTTCTTTATAGTAAAACTCTCACATCTATACAAGACTATTGGGTTAGATAGGTGGGTCAGTTTTCCAAGGTTCCACAGCTGGTTTCAGATAGAGGCAGGATTAAAGTCCAGGCATTCAGATTTCAGAGCTTGAGCTTTCATCTCTTGCTCTTCACAGCTCTATGGCCTCCTTTGTATGTTGGTAAGGGGTGGGGAGTATGGTGGGGCGGGGAGATGTGTATAAGAGACAGATGTTGTCACTCTGCTTATTTTATTTCCATGCAGAACATATCATGTCAAATACCAGGCTGGATGGATCACAAACTAGAATAAAAATTGCCAGGAAAAATATCAACAACCTCAGATATGCAGATGATACCACTCTAATGGCAGAAAGTGAGGAAGAACTAAAGAGCAGGGGGGAGGTGAATGGAGAGAGGCAACGGGAGCCAGCACTTCCCTCAGCTTGTATCTAGCCCAGGTTCCATTCCTCCTCAGCCATACGCCCTCTTCCACAGACTGTTTATCAAGATGCTGAGATGGTCTGTGGATGCATCACTTAACCCTTAGTCCTCCTCCTCATGTTCGCCTTAAAGAAGTTCCAGGCACCCCATCTTCTGCTTCGTCCTTCTACTCTCAGTACTACATGCTTCTCTCTCCACTGCCTAGAACTTGCTATAGTTCTTGAAAGCTAGAATTAGGTCTATGAAGTATTATCTGTAGATTGCTACCTGGAAATAGTCTTCATCAGCCCTCTAGCTGCTAAATTACTCTCCATTTTTAGCTGTAAATCTTTTTTAGAAGGCCAATAATAGTATGTGCCGTCCACTATGTTAATAATAAATGCATAATATTAAAATCAATCAAGCATGTTTACTATAACCTATGGCAAACACTACTCACAGAAATAAGCAAAATCTACAAGGAAAATGAAATGCACATAAAAGCACAAAGTAAATAGCAATGGAAAAACAATACATAATCAGGCTTATTTTTAGCAATGTTTGAGATACATATTAGAATTCCATGTAAATTTTTTGAAAAATTTATGATAAGTCAGCATAGTATTAATAATGAATTCAACAGAATGGGCTTAAGGTTGGAAGAAAGGTGAAAAGAATATTTCATCAATCAGAGGCATTTTTCAGACCTTTTTCTAGTCACACTATAAATGCATGTCTTTCCAAATATACAGCAATCCTCTCTTGCTGCTATGCTGGAGGAGATAATTGGATACAGTTTCAAGCTACCCTAAAATTTATTATTTATTTTAATCCCAGGTGCCTTTGAAGAACATACAGGTAAAGAAGAAGGATTTTATGTTTAGTTACTCATAAAATACCTTTGATGATTCCTTCCAAATGCAAGATACTTTTCTGAAACATCTTTCAAACCCAAACATGTCCCAGTTTCCCAAATTACCCAGGAATTATTCTTTTGTTGGCTCTTTCTTGATCATGTATATTAAAGGAAAAAAGATAAAACATCCTCTCAAGCATTGCATAGTGGATAATTATATTTTTAAGGAGCTTCAGTTACACTATTTTAGCATCTGTGTAATTAAACCAAAGTGTGATTCTCAATTAGCAAGTTTTCTTTTCATCTCATGGATATAATATCTTCATGGATAGAACAGTGTTTCCCCTCTTTGAGTAGCTATATTTATGCCCATTAAACCGGGAGAATTGTGGTGCAGCTTTAATGAAGAAGTCCATCGGCCAGGCAGCAAAGCTGAGGGGAAATATTGAAGTTGCCCATCAACACCCGTTGAGCACTGCAAAGTAATAACGCTTTCTGGGAAGAGACTGACCGAAAATAGCAAAGGTGTGAAATGAAAGATGAGATTTTCTTTGGAGCTTATCCAGATTTTGATACTCTTCTAACCTGCCTCTCCCCCACATCAAGTTTTTCCCAATCTGTAAATGCCAAGATGCCAGCTTGGCCAGCTGTCCATATTATTCCCCAAGGGCATCCCTGATGATTAAACACCTGTGGTGAGCAGAGTCTCTTGGGTTTCTGCCACATTTTGCTGAAATTTCCTTTTGGCTGTGGTAGAAAATTCAAGTCTAAATTTCAATACAAAGTAAAGGATCCACCATGATAACGGGAAATATAACATTACATTTTGATCAGCTTATGTTCATTTGGTCTGATATCTATGGTTTTTATTGGGATATTACAGCATTCAGATACAATTCTTCACTAATCAATGGTTTTGAAGCAGCAGAAAAACTTGGAGATACAACTTATGAGAAATGTTACAGCATAGAATTCAGAGAGTTATTGTCCCAAATCTTGTTGTCATTGTTCAGCTGCTCAGTTGTGTCCAACTCCTTGTGACCCCATGAACTGCAGCACCCTATGCTTCCCTGTCCCTCATTGTCTCCTGGAATTTTCTCAAACTCATGTTCATTGAGTTGATGATGCCATCCAACCATCTCATCCTCTTCATCCCATTCTTCTCCTACGTTCAATCTTTCCCAGCATCAGGGTCCTTTCTATGAGTCAGTTCTTTGAATCAGGTGGCCAAGGTATTGGAGCATCAGCTTCAGCATTAGTCCTTCCAATGAATATTCAGGATTGAGTTCCTTTAGGATTGACTGATTTGATCACCTTGCAGTCCAAGGGACTCTCAAGAGACTTCTCCAACACCACAGTTCAAAAGCATTGATTTTTCAGTGCTCAGCCTTCTTTATTTATTGAAAACTACTGCACAATTATCCCAAATCTTATCCATAACTAAACCAGTCATTATGCAGGGCAGTGATTTTATTGTGGTTTCTTGCACACATACCTATAATATAGTCCTTCTTGTTTTGGTGAAGAGAAAGTAGTACTCAACATTTTTGCAGCTTGAAATAAATAATGCTGTGTGAATTTTGAAATGGAAAGAAAATGAATCAGAAAAAAATTTCCATTCCAGCCTGTTTTCAGGATTGGGAGTTACAGCCTTCATTCTATGAATATGTTTATTACAAATTTTCCAAAGAATTTTGGATTTCTAATTCTCTCATACTTTATTTTAAAAAAAATTTTATAGGAAAACAATTTGAGAGATGTAGAATTTCATATAGGATTTTGTATACCAAAGATGGAAAAGTGAAAACTCCAGTCAATTTAACTATATTT
>SJYX01004892.1:125879-173616 GCA_006410675.1 Oreotragus oreotragus | reverse complement strand
GGGGGGGGGTTATTTTTTAAGTTACTGATCAAGTAATAGCTTTGGTAAATCTTATCTTAAATTCTATTGGGCATGAGAGCCTTGGTATTAAAATTTGTTTCTTGATGAAGACAAATATTTCAGGAAAAAAATCTGCATTCAATTATTAACCCTAATGTGGGCAATTTTTTTTCTTCAAATTCTCTCCAACATGACTAAGTTGAGAAGAAGTGAGAAGGTGGGTGTGGAATGAGTATGCAATCACTCTTCTGAAGTCTAGACAGAAAGAATTTGAGCCAGGACCTAGCAAGATGTAGAGAAAAAAAAATGGCAAGAGTAAAAAATGTATTCCCTTTTCTTTTTTTTTTTTTTAGTTTATTATTATTTTTTTGTATTTATTTATTTTTTTACACGAACTCCCAAACATGATGTATTCCCTTTTCAATTAATATTGTGATAATGACTATTCAACGCAATCTCTATCAAATTACCAATGATATTTTTCATAAAAAATAGAACAAAAAATTTCACGACTTGTATGGAAACAAAAATCCCTGAACAGCTAAAAGAGTCTTAAGAAAGAAGAATGGAGCTGGAGAAATCAATTTTCTTAACTTCAGACCACACTACAAAGCTACAGTAATCAAGACAGTATAGTACTGGCACAAAAACAGAAATGCAGACCAATGAAACGAGACCGAAATCTCACATAAACCCATGTACCTATGAGCCCCTTATCTTTGACAAGTGAAGTGAAGTGAAGTCGCTCAGTTGTGTCCGACTCTTTGCGACCCCGTGGACTGTAGCCTACCAGCCTTCTCTGTCCATGGGATTCTCTAGGCAAGAATACTGGAGTGGGTTACCATTTCCATCTCCAGGGGATCTTCCCGACCCAGGGATCGAACCCGGGTCTCCAGCATCAGAGGCAGATGCTTTAACCTCTGAGCCACCAGGGAAGCCTCAAAATAGATTAAAAGCCTAAAACAATAAAGACAAGAAACTATAAAACTCTTAGGGGAAAACATAGGCAGAACACTCTGACATAAATCAAAGCAAGGTCCTCTATGACCCACCTTCTAGAGTAATGGGAATAAAAGCAAAAATACACTCAGTTCAGTTCAGTCACTCAGTCGTGTCCGACTCTTTGCGACCCCATGAACTGCAGCACATCAGGCCTCCCTGTTCATCACCAACTCCCAGAGTTCACCCAAACCCATGTCCATTGAGTCGGTGATGCCATCCAACCATCTCATCCTCTGTCGTCCCCTTCTCCTCCCGTGCTCAATCTTTCCCAGCATCAGGGGTTTTTTCCAATGAGTCAGCTCTTCACATCAGGTGGCCAAAGTACTGGAGTTTCAGCTTCAACATTAGTCCTTCCAATGAACACCCAGGACTGATCTAGTGAGAACTAATTAAACTTAAAAACTTTTGCACAGCAAAGGAAACAATAAACAAGGTGAAAAGACAACTCCAAGAATGGGAAAAGATAATAGCAACTGAAACAACTGACAAAGGATTGATCCTCCAAATATATATAAACAGCTCGTGCATCTCAATACCAGAGAAAGAAACAACCCAATCAAAAAGTGGGCAGAAGACTTAAACAGACATTTTTTCAAAGACATAGAGATTGCTAATTAAAACATGAAAAAGTGTTCAACATCACTCATTATTAGAGAAACACAAATCAAAACTACAGAGGTATCACCTCACATCAGTCAGAGTAGCCATCATCAAAAATCTACAAACAATAAATGCTGAGAGGATATGGAGAAAAGGAAACCCTCTTGCACTGTTGGTGGGAATGTAAATGGATATAGCCATGGAGAACAGTACTGAGATTCCTTAAAAAACTAGGAATAAAACTACCATATGACCCAGCAATCCCACTACTGGGCATATACCTGAGAAAACCATATTGAAAAAGACACATGTACCCCAATGTTCATTGCAGCACCATTTACAATAGCGAGGACATGGAAGAAACCTAGATGTCTATCCATGGATGGCTAAAGAACCTGTGGTACATAGAAACAATGGAATATTACCCAGCCATAAAAAGGAACACATATGAGTCGGTTCTAATGAGGTGGATGAACCTAGAGACTATTATACAAAATGAATTGAGACAGAAAGAGAAAAGCAAATATCATATATTAGCAAATACATATGAAATCTAGAAATATGGTATGATGAGCCTATTTTCAGGGCAGCCAAGGAGATGCAAACATAGAGAATAGACTTATGGACACAATGGAGGAAGAAGAGAGTAAGACAAATTGAGAGAGTGGCATGGAAACATATATATTAACATATGCAAACTAACCAGTGGGAATCTGTTGTATGATGCAGGGAACTCAAACCAGTGCTCTGTGATAACCTAGAGGGGTGGGATGATGTGGGAAGCAAGAGGGAGGTTCAAGAGGGAGGGGATATATGTATACCTATGGCTGATTCACGTTGATGTATAGCAGAAACCAACACAATATTGTAAAACAAGTATCCTCCTAGTTAAAATAAATACATTTTTAAAATATATCCCCTTCTTTTTCCCACTCCCATGTAGAAACCTATCTTGAAAAAAGAAACAAAGACAGATAAGATGTTCTCCATTAGAACCTCTACTTCTAGCCATCTGCCTACCTTTCTGACATTGCTATGTTAATGCTTCCCCTTCAGCTAATCAGAAAACAATTACTGAACACCTACCTTATTCTAAACATTGTACTTGGCACTTGAATGTAAAAGCAAATTAAGATAAAATTTCTTCTCTTCAAGTCAAGAGAGAAAAATAATGAAAATCCAAAACTAAATGCTGGCCCATGTTTCCTAGAGTCCCTTCACCTTCCAGGAGATAAAATACTATTAAAATAACATTAATAAACAACATATCTTCCCTCTGCTTCTGTTTCTGCCCCTATTATCTCTTTCAGGTTTCCTTTTCTTCTCCAATTTTAAAGTAGTCAATCTTCAATAAAAAACTGAAAGTGATTTCTCCTGAGAAATAAACATTGAATTATGCACTCAGATTAAAAGGACACTAAGTATTATCCCCATAATTACAGAATATCTAAAGGGGACTTAAGCAAATTTCTCAAAGATGTTGAATGTGTTTATTAATTCATTAGTACATTCATTTACTAAAAAGAGATGTATAAAGCATCTCAGCACTGAAGAGAACCACAAGGTTCGTTTCACCATCACCTAGTCCAGAAAAGGCTTAGAGTAGAGAACCATGGGCAAATGAGCCAGGCCTGCTTAGTCATAAGCTATTGTTCTTCCCACAAAACCAAGTTTGCTTAATCAGAATTTTCAGCTCAAGTTTGTTCATAGCACTAACATATTAAGTTTGAAACCATTTGGAAGCTTAATGGAGGGAGAATCTTATAATAGGCAAAACAGGCAGGGGAAGGAATCCAAAAAATAAATACATTTAGTCTTACAGACTGTAGATTTAGAACTCACCTTTAGTTTAAAAAAAAAAAAAAAAAGACAGACAACCTATTATTATTTCAAACACCAACTCTCTGCAATATGCTTTGCAGAAGTCATGAGTGAGTGGCCCTCAGAAGTATAACCCGAATTCACAAAACTAAATTTTAGTTAGAGAGCTAAGAAAATAAACAAAGAAACATGAAAACAAATAAATGCCCTAGATCAGCACTCAAAGTGCCGTTCAGAGTCAAGTTAACCCAAACTCCAGGAATCTAAAAAGGAGGAAGGGGCTAAAAGTGTCAGAGGCAGCAATGGTGAGACTTAAGCTTGAATTTGAGAATAAATCCTATTTAGAGAAGAAATTGTAGTATTTACTTCAGAATATTTGACCCACCATAACAAAATTGCCACATCCAAGGTGATTTACATTTCTAGACTGTAAGTCACTGTGGGGCTTCCACTATAAGTCACTGTGGAGCATAGGAAGAACCTCAGGACCTTCTGCATGGCCGACATTACTCCCAGTTCAGAGGCAGCAGAGTGAGTCTCCACTAAAGCCACCTTTATTTGTGTCCTTTATTGATTAGAACTGGTCTTCTTGGCAATAATAGCAGAGTGACTTCATCCCCAGCTTCCTTGTTTTCACCACAGAAGTGCTTGACCAGGTGGACAAGAAGAACAAATGGAAAAAAAGTAGAGAGAGAAAGGATCTGAGAGTGAGTGCAGCCTGCCTCTTTCTTTCTCTCTCTCTTTTTTGTTCAGTGTCAGCACTTTTTGTCTCCAGAGAAACTTTACTTCCCTCTAAGAGTAGCCTCAACATTACTGCTAATTTTCTGAAAGGAAAGTGTTCTTTGAAATATATCATATACCATTTTCTCCCCCTACCCAACCCCCCTTTTGTAAATGCTGGCATTGCGTTGGCTGTGAACATGTAAGTATAGTTGCTTTTGAATGCTGCAAGGTAAATGCAGAAAATGACAGCTTAAATGGAATCATTAAAGCAGATGTAGGTAATACCTGAATGCTACAAAGC
This sequence comes from Oreotragus oreotragus, assembly GCA_006410675.1. Taxonomy (NCBI): domain Eukaryota; kingdom Metazoa; phylum Chordata; class Mammalia; order Artiodactyla; family Bovidae; genus Oreotragus; species Oreotragus oreotragus. The sequence goes on along the minus strand of SJYX01004892.1, from coordinate 169,169 downwards.
CTTCTTTGCAAGGCAATAAAGTCTTTATTTTCAGTTCTAATGCCTTACAGCTCTTCAGGGAAGCTGACAACCTATCATTTCTTACTCCCCACCCCCATTTCCAGCACGAACTCAGGGGTATCGTTTCTATCTTAAGTTATAACCTGTTGATTGGTAGAAAAGGGAAGAAATGTATACAGTTCCATTCTAAATGGTTATTTCCTGGCAGTGCAGCAGTGAGCTCTGTCAGCTCATTCGAAGATATTAAGTGTGAGAAAGTCACAACAAAATTGCTACCTGTCCATGTACTGGGTGAACCGCCAAGTGCAAGTTTCAGGCAGTGCTAGGACAGACACAAGAGACCACATCCTGGTTTTGCAGATTGCCAGACTTGCATATAAAGAAATCATAATAATATTTTGCATTTCTTTAAGTTCATACTTTTAAATACAGTTTTCACTGTACTCTCTTAATCTTCTTTTGAAGAAGGCAGTTTGATGTTTTCCCTCAAACAAGTATAGACAAATGGAAAGTCAGAGATATTAATTTTTAGAAATACAGTGAGAATAGTTTATTGCAGTGCCAGTTATTCAAAATATGGTCAGTATGATACTTTGTTTTGTTTTTGTTTCTGTTTTTATTTTTACCAAACATTTATATGACACAGTGTGCCAGGTACTTTCTAAATTATTTTTAAATGTTAATTTATTTAATTCTTATAACTCCCTAGTGTGGGTGTTAGTTACTCAGTCATGTCCAACCCTTTGTGACCCCATGGACTGTAGCCCATCAGGCTCCTCTGTCTATGGAATTCACTAGGCAACAATACTGGAGTGGGTAGCCATTCCCTTATCCAGGTGATATTCCTGACCCAGGAGTCTCCCACATTGCAGGTGGATTCTCTGTCATCTGAGCCACCAGGGAAGCCTCATAACTACCTAAGGTCAAAACTATTTTATAAAAGAATGAACTGAGACTTAGCCTCAAAAAGGTGGGCATAATAGTGGAGTTAGGATTCAAATCCAGACCCTCTATCTCCAGAGTTTATGCTCTCAACACCTTCACTGTGAGTCTTTCAATACACGGGAAGGTGTGCTATAAAAGAGCAAGAAATAAACCAACACTTGCTTTCTGATTCTGGGGCAGTCACCCACCAACCTATCACTGAACAAGCAATAACTACTGGCAAAGGTTTTAGTGTTTGAGGTATCCAAAAAAAAATGTGACAAATGTAATTATTTCTCATTATTCATGGATTTCATCTTTCAAATATTCATATTGCTAAAATTTATTTATAACTCCTAAATCAATAATTATGGGCTTTCCAGCCATTTACAGGAATACATGGATATGCTTTAAGTGGTCAAAATTTTAAGCTTTCAACCTGTGTTTCCCAGCTCAGGTCAAATAAAATGCTGCTCATTTATCTTGTTTCAGCTGTCACAGAGATGATCAGAGGAGGACAGTGTAACTATGGAACCTGTTGTTGGAGTGGCCTCAGACAAGTCACTCAATACTTCTGATATATTTCATCTAAGAGCAATGAATAGTTCAGTATTTGCTACTTCAGGGCTTGGGCTACTTTATAGAATATAAATATTTCAAATAAAAAGAATCTACTACATATCTCCTACATTCATAGACTTTTTTTTTTTTACTTTATTTTTCTTTACAGTACTGTATTGGTTTTGGCATACATTGACATGAATCTGTCATGGGTATACCCTAAGTGAGAGGAAAATGCAAAAACAAAGCAGAAGAATATTTTGATAACTAGGAATATGTGTAGGGTGTACAAAGGGCAAAGTTACTGAGTGTCACTACATACTTTTGAAGACTTCAGTTAGTAACTGAAATGATCAGTATAAGCATCAGGGAGAAGTGGGAATTTGGGACTTGAAGCAACAAAAGCAAAGCCAAAAGAAATCCTGGAAAATATCTCTGGCCTTGGTTTTATTTCATTCTCTTGCTTTGTATTAACTATGCAATGAGACCCCTTTAGATGGTGGCTATCATATCATTGGCTAAATTAACTGAACACCTAGTTGTAGGAACTGTAAAATTTCTATCAAAATTTTTATGATGAAACTGTTGTCTTGAATTTTTAATTGGAATGACTCAATTGTCGAGGAAGTAAGCCTGGTCACATCTGTTGGTAACTTGTAAAAATCAAAGATACATTTTCAGAAGCTCCATGAAAAGACATTTACTGTATCTGCTCTTCAGTGCAACTGGATTATGGACCTTGGTGACTGCAGTCATGGGGACCCACAGGGAGAAATGCTATCCATTCCCTGCCCAAAATACTGCTCAGAGGCTTAAGAGAATCTGGAGATTGCAGGAGAGGCCTGTGTTCTTTCCTTTGTTGTGACTGGTTATACTAGAGGGTTTGCACTTTAGAGTAAGTATTTTAACTAGGTCCCTCCATTTTCTTGCCCACTTAAGTAAGAGACAGTGAAAACTACAAATCAAAATAAATGTGTACTTTTGATATACAATTGTGTTTTACAACATTTGTTGCTAGATATAGCCACTTGTGAAAAAGACACATGAAAAAATTGCCATTGGATCTATATGTGATAATTCGTGGGCATTATACACACACACAAAAAAAAAAAAATAGGCAGGCTATCCTAGACTGTGCAGACTTGAAAGATTTAGCATATTAGAGTTAAACGAGATATAATTCATCAAAACTTGAATTTGATGTGCTCTGTTTTGAGCATGATAGCATAGGAAGTAATATGAAGTGGCAATGAGCTTGGGAGTATAAGACCCTGTAAAAGGTTTGTAGGGTCTATGATAATTTTGAAGATGGATGTAATTATTGTGTCAGGTTGAAAATGATTTGCAAAGTTACCATGAGGTAGTATTCCTCATACTATGCTGTATTTCATACTAAGTTTTACTATGGAACAATGGACTAGTTCAAAATTGGGAAAGGAGTATGTCAAGGCTATATATTGTCACCCCTTTTATTTAACTTATATGCAAAGTATATCATGTGAAATACTAGGCTGGATGAATCACAAGCTGAAATCAAAATTATCAAGAGAAATATTAACAATCTCAGATATGCAAATGATACCACTCTAATGGTAGAAAGTTAAGAGAAACTAAAGAGCTTCCTGATGAGGGTGAAAGAGTAGAGTATAAATACTGGCTTAAAATACAACATACAAAACATTAAGATCATGGCATCCAATCCCATCACTTCATGGCAAATAAATGGAGAAAAAGAGGAAACAATGGCAGATTTTATTTTCTTGGGCTCCAAACTCACTGTTGACTTCAGTCACAAAATTGAAAGACATTTGCTCCTTGGAAAGAAAGTTATAACAAACCTAGATAGCATAGTGAAAAGCAGAGACATCACTTTGCTGAGAAAGATCCGTATAGTCAAAGCTATGATTTTTCCAGTATTCATGTAGGGATGTGAGAGTTGGACCATAAAGAAGGCTGAGCACTGAAGAACTGATGCTTTCAAACTGTGATACTGTAGAAGACTCTTGAGAGTCCCTTAGACAGCAAGGAAATCAAACCAGTCAATCCTAAAGGGAATGAACCCTGAATATTCATTAGAAGGACTGATGCTGAAGCTGAAGCTCCAATACTTTGGCCACCTGATGCCAAGAGCCAACTCATTAGAAAAGACTCTGATGCTGGGAAAGATTGAGGGCAGGATGAAAGGGGGATAATAGAGGATGAGATGGTTGGATGGTATTATCAACTCAATGAACATGAGTCTGAGAAAATTCCAGGAGATAGTGAGGGACAGGGAAGTGTAGGGTGCTGCAGTCCATGGAGTGGCAAAGAGTTGAACATGACTTAGCTACTGAATAACAGCAAATAAGGGCTTCCCAGGTGGCCCTAGTGGTAAAGAACCCACCTGCTAATGCAGGAGATGTAAGAGACAAGGGTTCAATTCCTGGGTTGGGAAGATCCTGTTGAGGAGGGCATAGCAATCCACTCTAGTATTCTTGCCTGGAAAATCCCATGGACAGAGGAGTCTGGTGGCCTACAGCCCCTAGGGTCACAAAGAGTCGGACATGACTTAGCATGTATACAACAACAAATGAGGTATCCCTTCTTTTTCTAAGCCTCATCTGTCCCAGATAGAATATTAACTTTTAAATTATTAATTTACCAGCTTATGATAGTTTATTACTCTTCATCTTTCTTTCTGAAATATATGGAATATTTGGGTGTGAGTGACTATTCCACTAAAGTACAGGACATGACATTAAATCATGATATTGATAATTTAAAATACTCCCTAAATCACAATGCCATTAATATTTCAAGCAAGAAACACATATGCACACACACACAAAGTAGAGAGAGAAAGAGAGTGAGAGATAGGTATGTGTGTGTGTGTTTCTGCATGGAGAGCATCTAATTGCTTTAATTCTTTAATCAGTTGGTGAACACAGATCTTGTTTGGGAATATGGCTATTGCGTACATAAAGTAAAATATGTACATAAAGATATTGTCCTGACAGAATTGAAATAGAAAATGAGGTGATTTTCTAATGAAACACAAAACAAAAACATCAGAGGCACAGTGCAATTACTGTTTTCAGACCATGTACTGCCTGCCCATTCCCCGGCAGCCAACAGACAAGAGTGCATCATTATCTGCCCCACTCACTTGGCAACAGGGTGTTAGCATCGTGTCTTACAACTCCGGAGACTGAACCCAATTAAGGTACAGTTTAAACAAGGCACTCATAAATGTTGTAGCTTTGTAGTATTGACACTTTTAAATAATAAAGAAATATAGAATAAGGCTTCCAAAAGTAAGTAATCCATCTTAGGAGAAGAGGTTCCATGGAGCGACTCCTGCATTGTGAATAAATATGCATAATCAAAACAGGAACCCAACTCAAGTTTCTCTCCTACTCATTTGATATACCTCTTCATGTCATATCCATTTTCATATAAACAACACAATAGTATAACATCTGCATTGCTAAATAACACTACTATGTTCTAATTTCTTTGGAATGACATGAATAAAATCTTTCTACTCCTGTTTATTAGAATTTATAGGTAACAATCCTTTGCAAAGCAGCAGAAGATACAATTAATTCTGGTACAACCCTAAGTTGGATATAGCAACTCAACAGGGTTTACTTTTGACTTCAAATGATCCATCACTTGATAACACAGAGGGGAGGCAGCAGGAGGAGTTTGTGAACCTCCATAACTTCATTCTAAACTGCTGCCATGATACTCCACGCAGTTAATGTTATATACACACACTGTCAGCACTATAATACAATTGTACTTTTCTTTATTCCATGTAGATCAAAACAACACAATAGTATAACATCTGCATTGCTAAATAACACTACTATGTTCTAATTTCTTTGGAATGACATGAATAAAATCTTTCTACTCCTGTTTATTAGAATTTATAGGTAACAATCCTTTGCAAAGCAGCAGAAGATACAATTAATTCTGGTACAACCCTAAGTTGGATATAGCAACTCAACAGGGTTTACTTTTGACTTCAAATGATCCATCACTTGATAACACAGAGGGGAGGCAGCAGGAGGAGTTTGTGAACCTCCATAACTTCATTCTAAACTGCTGCCATGATACTCCACGCAGTTAATGTTATATACACACACTGTCAGCACTATAATACAATTGTACTTTTCTTTATTCCATGTAGATCTTTGGATACAATCTTCTACGGAAAAAACAGCATTTCCAGGTTTGGGTAAAAATCTTACTAAAACAAATATTTAGAAATCTCTCTAACTCATCATGGGTATTAATACTTGTTCCTACTTATTCAATTCTCTTTGTTCAGGACATCTGCTAAATTGGGGGACAGATGATTTCACAGTCATGGGAAATGAAAATTAATGCCACATTTCAGAAATTATCTCATATAGGCTGTTTATATATGCACAATTCTCATCAACAGAAGAAATATCAGACTATGCTAGAGGTTTGATATCTGATGGAGGAGCCTGGTAGGCTGCAGTCCATGAAGTCGCTAAGAGTCAGACACTACTGAGCTACTTCACTTTCAATTTTCACTTTCATACATTGGAGAAGGAAATGGCAACCCACTCCAGTGTTCTTGCCTGGAGAATCCCAGGGATGGGGGGAGCCTGGTGGGAGGCCATCTATGGGGTTGCACAGAGTCGGACACGACTGAAGTGACTTAGCAGCAGCAGCAGCAGCATCTTTAGCTTATCTTACTGATGAATGTGGTTTCTAGGAAGGGGGGAAAAACAGAGTTGTTACCTTGGGCTTAATTCAAACCAATGAGAAAAAAAAGCTAATAATTTAGAAATAAGACAGAAAATGATTGTGTCAGCCTAGAGTTTATGACATTTATTACAGAATCACTTGGATAGTTACATGTTGGGGGAAAATTTAATGTTAGGCAAAATTTAGAGATGTGTCTTGATGACTGCTTTCTTAATGTTTGTTATTTATTTGAGTGTGCTCTAACTTAGTTATGGTACACAAGATCCTTGATCTTCATTGTGGTATGCGGGTTCTTTAGTCGTGGCATGAAAACTCTTAGCTGCAGCATGTGGGAGCAGGGATCGAACCCAGGTCCCCTGCATTAGGAATGTGGAGTCTTAGCCACTGGATCATCAGGGAAGTCTGATGATTATTTTTTAAAAGGAAAGTCTCACAAGAGGTGAAAGTGTCTTTAAATTGCAATTTATTATGTCTCTGAAATTTTTCTGAATTTTAAAGCTGAGCAAGAGGTAACATCCAAGAAAAAAAAAAAGTAGCAGTGATAATGTCTCTGATAACAGCAGATTACAAAGTAGAAGGAGGAGTGCATTTCAACTCTAAAAACAGAGCTGTTAAAGAATAAAATGGACAGTCTCAGCAAGTGCAGAGGGAAGGAAAGAGAAGTGGTTGATATTATCAGGATTTCTTTCAACTTGAAGATTCTGTTATTCTAAGTTATATAGAAATAGATTATTGTTCAACATTAAAAATTGTTTTAGACAGTGGTTCTAAACAATAACTTACATATTGGAATGGTGCCTCATAATTTACAAATTTTTCATGTGCGTTATCAGTTCGTACCACAGCTATGAGAGCTCGTGTTCCCCAGTTCATGAATGAGCAGGTGGGGCCCTAACGTTAACCTGTGGCCCTAGGACACCACATTTGTAACACTCAGGGCAAGAATATAACTGGGAGTCCACATACCTTATGTTTAAGTATTTAAAAGTTAAAAAATCAAGCAACAGTTAAACATATCCTACCCTATTTTTGAAAATATATCTTAAAACCATAATAACAAAAGATACATATACTTTCTTAAAGTAAAAGTTGGCAAAATATAATATATGACATAATTATAATTAAAAATTACTGTTGCAGATCTAAATATTCTGTAGATAGACCTATGATGTTTAAAACACATTAATAATTCATAAATAATATATTTACAGGGCAAAATATATTTTTACTTCATTTTCATAAAATTACTAATTATGCTATACCAATATTTTCATGTAATTTAGATTCTATTGAACATAATGATCTGTAACTTTCAATTTAATTATATTCAAAGTATATACACTTAGTGTCCTTTGATAACAAATCAATATAATGATAAAATTTAAATATTTTATACATGTTTTAAAGTTCATTTTCTTCTAAATTATTAAAAATTAAAATATCAATTTTGATCCATGAATAAAATTTTTGGAACTTTTTTTTTATAAATTGAATTATTTAATAATTTGACAATATAATAAGATATTAAGAATTTGTAAGTACAAATATTTACTGTATTAAGTTTCAATACCTGTCAATGGAAAGAATCAGTATCACTCTTCATTTATGTTCAGTTCAGTTCAGTTCAGTCGCTCAAGCGTGTCCAACTCTTTCCGACCCCATGAATCTCAGCACACCAGGCCTCCCTGTTCATTACCATCTCTCAGAGTTCACTCAGACTCACATTCATCGATTCCGTGATGCCATCCTGCCATCTCATCCTCGGTCGTCCCCTTCTCCTCCTGCCCCCAATCCCTCCCAGCATCAGAGTCTTTTCCAATGAGTCAACTCTTCTCATGAGGTGGCCAACATACTGGAGTTTCAGCTTTAGCATCATTCTTTCCAAAGAAATCCCAGGATTGATCTCCTTCAGAATGGACTGGTAAAACTGTATATATACAAAATTCAAATTAGCACAATTATATACTGTTGCAAAAATTCCCCAGCAATTTGTGAGGAACTGGAGAATCATGAGATGGATCTTGAAGAGCAATGAGAAACAGAGCCCAGCTTTACTGCAGAAACTGAGTGTTCTTCCACCTTCTGAAAGAAAAGACTTGACATGCTAATTAATTTGTCTTTTATCTTAACTACAGATTTTCTCTATTCAAATCCTTTCCATACTCCACAGCACTGTCTGACCCTGGCTTCCACAGTATTCAAGCCACATGACTTTATGTCACTCAGACACATGTGATTTATGTTTTGAGGACTTGAGAAAAGAGATGAGGAGGAAATTTCGCTGGGTCTTGAAACAGGTTAGTCCTGAAATCAGATACTTAGAATCATAGGTCATGGTGCATCAGCCCTAAGTACTTTACACCAAGAAACAGAGGTACCCAGACAGCTTTAATTTACCATATTTCCATGTGTTTTTGATCTGTAGAGCTTTCTAAAGCACATGACCTAGGCCCACCTTCCCTGTGTGAGAATGGTAATGATCAATTAAACCAGAAGTTAATCTAAATGATGTCCCTTCAGTGACCTCTGGAGTCTTCAGAGGTGGTGACATCCTTGTGAATAAAGATACCAAAGCAGACATTTTATTTTAAAAACCCACAGAAACAGTAAAAATATTTCTGATTTGGATTAAAGTATTTTATGTCCAGGTCTCTTGAAGTGCTATAATCAAGGAATAGTTTAAGGATGTTTCTATCCCATCATCAGGGTATATATGCTCATTTGACTTGCACTGAAAGGTAATTTTGGAGTAGAAAATGGCAACTGACTTCAGTATTCTTGCCTGGAAACTCCATGGACAGAGGAGCCTGACAGGCTACAGTCCATGGGGTCGTAAAGAGTCAGACACAATTGAGTGACTGAGTATGTACAAAAGGTAATTTGGAGTAAAGTTTTGTCAAATCAGTTCAGTGATCAGCTGCAAGCAAGCATAACAGTCAAAATTAGGAAATCTACTATTTTAGTAGACCTAGAGGAGCTTATGCACAAAGATAAAGAATTACTTTTTTAAAGTCAGATGTCTGAATTAGGTCCTATTTTATGATCAGACTCTTCTAATTTCCTGTAATTTTTCCATCTAGATGGAAATTCTTCAGATGAAAGTAGAGTTTCAAAATGAACTCATGCACTTGCAGGACCATCACTTATGCAGATAAAAGCCCATTTCAGTGAGCACTGGGCTTCCCAGGTGGTGCCAGTGGTAAAGAATCCACCTGCAATGCAGGAGTTGCAAGAGACAAGAGATCAATCCCTGGGTCGAGAAGCTCCCATGGAGAAGGAAGTGGAAACCTGTGTCAGTATTCTTACCTGGAAAATTCCATGGACAGAGGAGCCTGGTGGGCTTCAGTCTATGGGCTCACAGAGTCAGACACAACTGAGCACGCACAAAGTCGTGCATGTTAATAGTGCCCAGAGGTGTGCACTGCACACATGTTCAGAGAAGCTGTTCTCAGCTGCCTTGAGTAGCTCCTGCTACATAGAACTGCAGCAAAGATCACATGGGTTAATCCACACAAGGCATTTAGACCAAAGTCTGGCACCTAATTAGCACTCCATGAGTTTAATACAATATTCTTTATAATATATTTGGCAGGAAAATGGTGAGTAGGAGAAAGCTGAGAATAGCAAGAGAGACAGACAAATAAAACTGAAGTCACCGTTCTGACTGGATGGCAAGAGAAGAAAAGAAAGTTGCTAATTGCTTCTCTAATCTGATCAGTGTCAGCTCATGATAAGCATAGAATGGCGTCCGTGCTCCATTACGAATGAGGCACATTTCTTTCTTATACAGAAATGCAAAACCAGGGAATAGGAAAGCCTCCTGTTTGAGGGAAAAAGCAAATGACCAAACAGTAAAGTCTGTTGTTAGTGGTCTATCTGGTACTCCTTGACTTGGGGAGGTGAGTTTGACCATGACAGCTAATGGGAAATGGTTTATGATCAGTGCCCATGGCTGGTATATTACTCACCAAGGGCTGACAAGCCCAACTCTTGACAGTGAAATGAGTGGGGATGATATCAGTCACTCTGTCACTTGAGTTGCAAATCTTCTAGTCAATAGGAAAAACCTAGAAGCAGAAATAGGAAAAGAAGTTGACAGGTTCAGCCATGGCTGGAGGTGCCCTGATAGGTCAGAAAAGTGCAGTGAAGACAGCAGTGTTAATGGAGCCAGCCATGAATAAAGGAGTCAGAACTGTCCATGAGCCATACCAGAGGACCTGAAGGGGACTCCAGGAGAAAAGCAGGGGCTGGGTGCTGGAGAAAACTGGATTCAAATCCCAGCTCTACCATTTAATAAATGGCCTTGGGCAAGCTACTTAATATCTCTAAGCCACCATTTATTCATCCATAAAATAAAGATAATAAATCCACATCAGAGATCAGGGTGCAGAAATTTATTAAGATAATGGATAGCACATGTGTGCCACAATGTCTGGCAAGTTGGAGGTATTCAATGAACCTTAATCCTTTTCCAGGAGCTGCCATAAGAGGCTCACAGCCAAGGGAAGTGGGGTGGGATAGATGCAATTAATTAATTACAAAACAGTGTGCTAGACATAAGAACAGACCATCAGGAGGACACAGGGATGTACCCTAGTGCAGCCTGCATAGAGCAGGAAGCAGCAGAGAAAGAGACACTTGGGAAGGCTAAAGAAAAGATGAGGGTGGGCAACTGAGTTGAAGATACACAGTCTCAGAGTTGTTCAGTTGCTAAGTAGTGTCCTACTCTTTGTAATCCCATGGACTGCAGCATACCAGGCTTCCCTGTCCCTCACTATCTCCTGGAGTTTGCTCAAATTCATGTCCGCTGAGTCCATCTAACCATCTCATCCACTGCTGTCCACTTCTTTAGCTTTCAATCTTTCCCAGCAACAGGTTCTTTTACAATGAGCCAGTTCTTTGTAACCGGGGAAGGCAATGGCACCCCACCCCAGTACTCTTGCCTGGAAAATCTAATGGATGGAGTAGCCTGGTGGGCTGCAGTCCATGGGGTCTCTAACAGTCGGACAGATTGAGCGACTTCACTTTCACTTTTCCCTTCCATGCATTGGAGAAGGAAATGGCAACCCACTCCAGTATTCTTGCCTGGAGAATCCCAGGGATGGGGGAGCCTGGTGGGCTGCCGTCTATGGGGTCACACAGAGTCGGACACGACTGAAGTGACTTAGCAGCAGCAGCAGCAGTTCTTTGTATCAGGTGGAGTTTCAGCTTCAGAATCAGTCCTTCTGATGAATATTCAGGGATGATTTCCTTTAGAATTGATTGGTTTGATCTCCTTGCTGTACAAGGGAATCTCAAGAGTCTTCTCCAGCACCACAGTTCAAAGGCATCAATTCTTCAGCACTCAGCCTTTTTTTATGGTCCAACCCTTATATCCATACATTGCTACTGGAAAAACCATAGTTTTGACTATGTGGACCTTAGTCAGAAAAGTGATGTCTCTGCTTTTTGGTAATAATACACAGTTCAGTTTTGTCACAGTTTTCCTCCCAAGGAGCAAGGGCCTTTTAATTTCATGGTTGCAGTCACCATCCGCAGTGATTTTAGAGCCTAACAAAATAAAATCTGTCATTATTTCCACTTTTTCTCCTCCTATTTGCCATGAAGTGATGGGGGCTGAATGCCATAATCTTAGTTTGTTTGAATGCTGAATTTTAAGCCAGCGTTTTCACTCTCCTCTTTCATCCTCATCAGGAGGCTCTTGAATTTCTCTTCGCTTTCTGCCATTAGAGTGGTATTATCTGCATATCTGAGGTTGTTGATATTTGTCCCAGCAATCTTGATTCCAGCTTGTGATTCATCCAGTCTAGTATTTCATATGATGTACTCTGCATATAAGTTAAATAAAAAAGGTGACAATATATAGCCTTGGAATTTTCCTTTTCCAATTTTGAACTCAATTTTAACTGTTGTTTCTTGACCAGCATACAGGTTTCTCAGGAGACAGGTAGAGTGGTCTGGTATTCTCATCTCTTGAAGAATTTTCCACGGTTTGCTGTGATCCCATAGTCAAAGATTTCAGTGTAGTCAATGAAGCAGAAGTAGATATTTTTCTGAAATTCCCTTGCTCGCTCTCTAATCCAATGAATGTTGGCAATTTGACCTCTAATTTCTCTGTCTTTTCTGAAAGTTCTTGGTTTACATATTGCTGAAGACAAGGATTTTGAGTGTAACCTTGTTACCCTGTGAAATGAGCACAACTGTATGGTAGTTTGAATATTCCTTGGCATTGCCCTTCTTTAGGATTGGAGTGAAAATTTAGAGAGCATAAGGCAAATGGTATGTGCCAAGGCATAGAAACAAGAGACATCACAGAAGAGGCTGTCCTGGGTCTCAGGCCTATCAGAAACAGTACATCACTGCTGATCTCTCCATTCTACCATTCAAAGATCATATAAAGAGAGAGAGATAAAGCTCAATAAGTTCAAGTTAACACAGACGAGTCAGCTATCCTCTGAAATGGCCAACTTTTGAACAGATTCTTCAGGAAGCATGAAAAGAACATTGAGGATTAGTATTTACTGTAAAGGAAATCTTCACCCAGGCCTCTTCTCATCATCCTAATTTTTCACAAGGAAGAGAAGCTCTCAAGCTAATTCTTAAGAATCTGAAACTTAAAGCCATTTTTTTTCTGGCTAGTGTTCAAGGTCACTGCCTATTGCACATGAACATCCGACTATAGAGAGAGCACTCCCACTTCCTGACTCATGGTTTAAGGTTCCCAGGGCTGGTCTATCCTTTTAGACCCCATCCAGGAATCCTGCGTCTTGCTTGCCATTCTGACTCCACATAGTTAACACACCTAGCAGGTATATTCAGAGATGCTTCCTAGACAGTCCTTCTACCTTTCTCTAACTGCCTTCATTGCATCTGCTACAACCAGGACAAGAGAGAAACTGATTGGGAAACATTATGGTCCAAAACCCATTTTGGCAAAGCTTGACTATTTGAGATTCAGAGGAGAGGATGGAAGAAGCAAGGACTTCCCTGGTCCAAGCCATGGTCAACTTTTTTTTCAGAGTGCTGATAAGTGGAATATAGTAATCTAGACACCAGCAGAAAAACAATGTGTCTTTAATTTTTACTATGATGTTTTGCATACCTATATCCTTCAGTATTTCCAGAGTGAGGAAAATTTAGAGGTGTAAATAAGGCACAAAAATCCCACCTTTAAATCTTCAACAGTGATAAGAGTTGAAGTTAGATTTATAAAACACAAGATCAAAGTTAAGAACATGGAAAAGAGAGAGCAAATATAAGGTACCTATCTACAAAGATTAATCTGAAACCCAGAAAGACAAATGGTAATAAACAATAGTTTTGTAGTCAATAATGGGAAATGGCAACCCACTCCGGTACTCTTGCCTGGAGAATCCCACGGAGGGAGGAGGCTGGTAGGCTACAGTCCATGGGGTCTCAAAGAGTCGGACACGACTGAGCGACAAACTACTACTACTAATGGTATACTTTGATTGTATGGATAGTCAGCACATGAAGTTCGTGTAAAAAAATAAATAAATACAAAAAAAAAAGAAAAAAAAATTTATGATATCTGGTAATATTTAAAGGTTATACAGAAAAATCAATCACTGGATTAATTAATCCATATTTATTTGGCAAGAGAATCTATTCTGAGAACCCTGGGATACTGGAGAACACAGAAACAGACAACAAGAATGTTTGAATACTTCCTAAATACAAGGTGTTTGGATAGACATAGGTAATTTAAAATGAAATGTCTCTGCCCTCATGTATCATAGTTGGAAATAAGATTGTTTAGAAACAAGAGTATTCTTTTTGGAGTCAATATACTTCAAGGGCAAGTAGAGAGGACCAAATGTCTCATATCTTGTTGAACTTAAGTTTTCTCAATTTAGAAAAGGGAAAATAAGACCTGCTTTATGAAGTTGTTGTTAGGATTAAAAGAGGTAATCTACAAACATTTCTGACACTGCCTGGTTTACAATAGCTCAAAATGATGAGATACCCACCTTTGTTTCCATAGGTAGATTAAATTTTACGCATGAGAAAGGCAATGAATAATGCCTTGAAGAACATGGAAAGGGTCACATAAGCAAAGCAGAGAAGTCAGGGCCACAGAATTTGAGAATGCTGGCTCATTTCAAGTGGTAAGGAAAGGATCCTGCAATATTTTGGAAATTGAACTAAGAAGAAATCAGGAGGGATAGTGGGAACTCTTGCCCTTTGGCTCCAACCTCCTTGTGGAAAAGGGACTAACAAGGCAGTTCTTAGCAAGAGTTGGCCTGAATTCAGAGTGCTAGAAGAAGCTGAGAATTCATATTAACTACCATGACTTATGAATTTAAGACAGTCGTAATCAAGGATGCCTGCTATGTGTCTTGACAGAGAGGGCATAGAAAAAAGAAGAAGATGGGAAAGTAAGGAGAAGGAAGAGAAGGATGATTAAGAAGAAGAGCAGGATGAAGAGGAGGGAGGTTAACAGGAAGAGGAGAAAGGAAAAAAAGGAGTACAAGAGGAGGAGAAGGAAGAAGAGGGTAAGCTGATTAGTGCCACAGACATTACACCATAGTTTGAAAGGGTAAGCCTGAAATGAGTTCATTCAGTTCAGTAGTTCCTTCATCACTGCTACCATATCGAGCTGCTCTGAGAAACACTTTGCCTTGATATATGAGGTGCTGAGGCTGATTAACAGTGAAAGACTTTATTTTCTTGGGCTCCAAAATAACTGCAGATGGTGACTGAAACCCTGAATTTAAGACTCTTGCTCCTTGGAAGAAAAGCTATGACGAACCTAGACAGCATGCTAAAAAAGCAGAGACATTACTTTGCCAACAAAGGTTCATCTAGTCAAAAATATGGTTTTTCCAGTAGACATGTATGGATGTGAGTTGCACCATAAAGAAAGCTGAGCACCGAAGAATTGATATTTTTGAACCATGGTATTGGAGAAGACTCTTGAGAGTCCCTTGGACTGCAAGGATATCAAACCAGTCAATCCTAAAGGAAATCAGTCCTGAATATTCATTGAAAGGACTGATACTGAAGCTGAAGCTCCAATATTTTGGCCACCTGATGTGAAGAACTGACTCATTGGAAAAGACCCTGATTCTGGGAAAGATTGAAGGCTAAAGGAGAAGGGGTGACAGAGAATGAGATGGTAGGACTGCATCACAGACTCAATGGACATGACTTTGAGCAAGCTTTAGGAGTTGGTGATGGACAGGGAAGCCTGATATGCTGCAGTCCATGGAGCTGCAAAGAGTCAGACACGACTGAGCAACTGAACTAAACTGAATCGAGGCTGATTGTGTGTGTATGTGTGTGTGTGTGTGTATTAGTTGCTCAATCATGTCCAACTCTTTGTGATGCATTAGACTGTAGCCCACCAAGTTCCTCTGTCCATGGAATTCCCCAGGCAAGAATACTGGAGTGGGTTGCCATTTCCTTCTCCAGGGGCTCTTTCTGACCCAGGGATCAAACCTGTATCTCCTGCATTGGCAGGCAGATTTTTTATCATCTGATCCACCAGGGAAGGTCAGTGAGGCTGATTACCTAAGTCTATATAATCCAATGTATGAGAACTCAACAAAGATTTAGTCATTTAAAAAGACATTAAGCTTTGGCCAAGGATTTTTAAAATGAATATTCCATGTGGGGGGATGCTAAAGATGATAATGACTGAAGAAAATCTTGCTATAATTATTGTTCCATATATTGCCACCTTTAAGGGAAAATATACATAAAAGTAAGAATAATCCCCCATATGGACTTCCAGATCCATTTTTCAAAGTGAGCAACCCAAAGATCAGAGCAAAGGAGCGTCATTAAATGATTATAAACTGCAAGCCTTCTAGGGGCACAGACCCAGTTCCAGCACAAACATGGAGAAGACCAGGGCAAGGTGATCCAGCTCTCCAGGATTTATGGCTCTTAGAGAGCACTGCCAAGGCTGGAAGGGATATTCAGAAGTTAGCAAGTACAGTACCTTTCTTCCAGGCCACTTCACTTGCTTTTTCATCATGACAAACTAGCATTTTACATGCAAGGTAGATGTGAAAGCAGAATGAGTATTATAAATAGGTGATTGAAGCAGGGGACAGGGAGGGGAATGTGTATGCTTCTTCCACTTAGAGTCCTAAAATCCTTAACTTCATCTCTCTGCACTATTTCTATCTCTCCAGTAATTAGGATAGCATCTGATACATTTTAGACACTCAGTAAATATTTGTGATGGAAATGAATGAATCCCATACCTCCTGGAATTTCACTTCACTTCCTTGAGTTCTTCCAGGAATTTAAGACTCACTCAGTACCTCTCTGGACCAGAGTTTTAACCATAGATTTTCTTGATTTTTTTCCTTACAATCTAGGTTTTCTAATATTTCTTTTGAAAATGAGGATTTGTGTGTGTGTGATTGCTGCACACTCCCAAAGGCCAGCTGAAAACTTGACAGCTTTTCCTGTTACAACTTGCAGACAGATTTTAAGTCAAAACACTGACAAGATTTCCTGAATAATAATTCTTTTTGTGGTGAATACAGCATGAATATCAAAGTTGCCTAAATAACTAATAACTTTATTTCTTCAATTAAATCTTCTTTGATCTCACCAGCCTACATGGATCTTTATTTCCTAGACTTCTATAACAAGTTTGTCTATAACACCTATGGAATATTTAGCTAATTAGTGTCCTATGAAGTGAAAGTAGCTTAGTCATGTCTGACTCTTTGCGACCTCATGGACTATACAGTCCATGGAATTCTCCAGGTTAGAATACTGGAATGGGTAGCCTTTCCTTTCTCCAGGGGAACTCCCCAACCCAGGGATCAAACCCAAGTCCCACACATTGCACGTGGATTCTTTACCAGCTGAGCCACAAGGAAAGCCTAAGAATACTGGAGTGGGTAGCCTATTTCTTCTCCAGCAGATCTTCCAGACCTAGGAATTAACCAGGGTCTCCGGCATTGTGGGCATATTCTTTACCATCTGACCTATCAGGGAAGCCCAGTGTCCTATAACTTTTGTAAATATTTACAAAGATATATTTTGATTTCTCAAAAAGCATGGAAGCCCTTGGAAAAGAATTGGAATACTATGCCTCATTAAGTCACACAAAAATTTTTTGTGTCATTTTTCAAAGTATGTTATACTAGTGTGTTTTTGTTTGCCCTCGATATAGTTACATATAATAAAATTTTTGAAAACCAATTATCTAGATGATCCAATGTAACATGTTGCTAAACATGCGACACTGAAGGAGTACCCAGCTTACCTGCAGGAGGCCACAGTGGCCAGGCTTCTCAGACAGGCCAACAGAATCCTGAAGCCCAAAGATGGAGGAGCCAAGCGAAGGCAGAGACAGACAGCACGACATCCTTCTAAATCCAGGGAGAGGACTTTACAGTTTGAGCAGGACAAAGTGAAGCAAGACAGAAAAAAGGACCTAAAAATAAAAGATTAAACCAATTAGTTCTCTACAGTTTAGAAAGATGAAGCCTAAAAGGAAAGAAAGCTCCAACCTGCCCTTCAACCATAACTTGGAACAATATGCAATATAAATTGAAAATGTTGTTTGATATGGACCTTTCTGGAGAACATTTAGAAAATCCAGTAGACTCTCTGACACATTTTAACCCAAATTTGTCTGAGTACTAGGGAGAGGCTCACCAACTTCATTTCAACTTGGGCTATTTTAGTTAATAGACATTTTTTCCTTTTTTGAAGTAATATGGCCTCAGTTCTACTGGCTCCAGTTCTGTCTTTAGGGATTAGTAAATATAGTTTCACAAAGTAATAATTACCAAAACCTTTTGGAGAACCAAAATGTTCTCCAGAAAGGTCCATATCAAACAACATTTTCAATTTATATTGCATATTGTTCCAAATTATGGTTGAAGGGCAGGTTTGAGAAACTTTTCTCTGTCTCTCCATCAGAATATTAAGGAGTTATTCCAGTTGAAGTAGAATGCTGCCGTGTTAGCTATATAATTCAATTCCATGTTGCAAGACCTTTGACCTACAAAGAACTTTTGTTTGAATATATAATAAATACTGAAAAAAATAATCAACAAAGGTAAACTGAAAAAGGCTAATACTTCACACAGCAAAATTAAAAGAAAAACTAACTAAAACTTTGACTGAAAAATTGACATCAATGTTAATAAGTTCCAAAACTACAAAAATCAACCCAGGAAAATTACACATAGTAGAAATAATTTTTGAAAAATAAGATAGAATTGTTGAAGCTTCATTGTGGGAAACTGTGTTATTGACTAAAAATTGACAAAGGAATCTAATTTTCTTGCCCAAATTTTGATCTGGAAAATCTGATTCAGGAAAATTGGACACAGTAAAAAAAATTTAGACTGACAGAAGCAAGATTGTTTTTTATAGCTGATTGATGAAAAAAATCATTACTGTAAGTTTTATGTATGGAGATTTGATCTTGAAGAAAATGATTTTAATTAAAAAAATAAAATTGGGAGTAAAAAAGAAAACAGTAAATGGCTTAACTGTAGTCTATCAAAAAATTGATCAAGACATTAAATTGTCTTGTGTCACTCTCAAAAGGGTTTCTAATTGAAAATTTATTGATTAGAACGTATCATTGTTGGTATAGTTCTGATCTGCTAACATGGAGTTCAAATATCATCATTGTCTAATGTTGGGGTACAAAAAGCACTGGGTTAACTACATTATTCTTCAAAAAATATTAAAAATTCATATCTTTATAAATAAATAGGCTTTTAGAAAAGTTTAGACAAATACAAGATTAATTCAACTTCCATATTAAGAGAATGTCAGGGTCTTTGATGTCAAATTCTTGTTCAGAAATAGAACACTCTATTAAAGGGGAAGTTCTTTAAAATTTTGGAGAAATATAATATTTCTCCAGTTGGCCTCTATAATATTCTGTTATTTCAGTGCAAAAAAAATTAACATATATTTCTTGTGTATCTGCTTTGTAACAGATTGCTGGTCAGTTGTATTTGACCCTTTGCAAATCCATGAACTGCAGCACACCAGGTTTCCTTGTCCTTCACTATCTCCCAGAGCTTGCTCAAACTCCTGTCCATCTAGTCAGTGATGCCATCCAACTATCTCATCCTCTGTTGTCCCCTTCTCCTTCTGCCTTCAATCTTTCCCAGCATCAGGGTCTTTTCCAGTGAGTCAACTCTTCACATCATGTGGCCAAAGTATTGGAGCTTCAAGTTCAGCATCAGTCCTTCCAATGAAGAGTCTGTTGATTTCCCTTAAGATTGACTGGTTTGATCAGCTTGCTGTTCAAGGGACTCTCAAGAGTCTTCTCCAGCACCACAATTTGAAGGCATCAATTCTTTGGTGTTCAGCCATCTTTATTGTCCAACTCTCATATCCATACAAGACTATTGAAAAAATAAAAGAAAATTTTAAAAAGAAAAAAAAAAAATCGTAGCTGTGACTTTGTGGACTTCTGTCAGCAAAGTGATGTCTCTGCTTTTTAATAAGCTATCTCAGTTTGCCGTAACTTTTCTTTCAAGAAACAAGTGTCTTTTAATTTCATGGCTGCAGCTAACCATCCACAGTGATTTTGGAGCCCAAGAAAATAAAATCTGTCACTCTTTCCACTGTTTCCCTATCTATTTGCCAAGAAATGATGGGACCAGATGCCATGGTCATTTTNATATTGTTCCAAATTATGGTTGAAGGGCAGGTTTGAGAAACTTTTCTCTGTCTCTCCATCAGAATATTAAGGAGTTATTCCAGTTGAAGTAGAATGCTGCCGTGTTAGCTATATAATTCAATTCCATGTTGCAAGACCTTTGACCTACAAAGAACTTTTGTTTGAATATATAATAAATACTGAAAAAAATAATCAACAAAGGTAAACTGAAAAAGGCTAATACTTCACACAGCAAAATTAAAAGAAAAACTAACTAAAACTTTGACTGAAAAATTGACATCAATGTTAATAAGTTCCAAAACTACAAAAATCAACCCAGGAAAATTACACATAGTAGAAATAATTTTTGAAAAATAAGATAGAATTGTTGAAGCTTCATTGTGGGAAACTGTGTTATTGACTAAAAATTGACAAAGGAATCTAATTTTCTTGCCCAAATTTTGATCTGGAAAATCTGATTCAGGAAAATTGGACACAGTAAAAAAAATTTAGACTGACAGAAGCAAGATTGTTTTTTATAGCTGATTGATGAAAAAAATCATTACTGTAAGTTTTATGTATGGAGATTTGATCTTGAAGAAAATGATTTTAATTAAAAAAATAAAATTGGGAGTAAAAAAGAAAACAGTAAATGGCTTAACTGTAGTCTATCAAAAAATTGATCAAGACATTAAATTGTCTTGTGTCACTCTCAAAAGGGTTTCTAATTGAAAATTTATTGATTAGAACGTATCATTGTTGGTATAGTTCTGATCTGCTAACATGGAGTTCAAATATCATCATTGTCTAATGTTGGGGTACAAAAAGCACTGGGTTAACTACATTATTCTTCAAAAAATATTAAAAATTCATATCTTTATAAATAAATAGGCTTTTAGAAAAGTTTAGACAAATACAAGATTAATTCAACTTCCATATTAAGAGAATGTCAGGGTCTTTGATGTCAAATTCTTGTTCAGAAATAGAACACTCTATTAAAGGGGAAGTTCTTTAAAATTTTGGAGAAATATAATATTTCTCCAGTTGGCCTCTATAATATTCTGTTATTTCAGTGCAAAAAAAATTAACATATATTTCTTGTGTATCTGCTTTGTAACAGATTGCTGGTCAGTTGTATTTGACCCTTTGCAAATCCATGAACTGCAGCACACCAGGTTTCCTTGTCCTTCACTATCTCCCAGAGCTTGCTCAAACTCCTGTCCATCTAGTCAGTGATGCCATCCAACTATCTCATCCTCTGTTGTCCCCTTCTCCTTCTGCCTTCAATCTTTCCCAGCATCAGGGTCTTTTCCAGTGAGTCAACTCTTCACATCATGTGGCCAAAGTATTGGAGCTTCAAGTTCAGCATCAGTCCTTCCAATGAAGAGTCTGTTGATTTCCCTTAAGATTGACTGGTTTGATCAGCTTGCTGTTCAAGGGACTCTCAAGAGTCTTCTCCAGCACCACAATTTGAAGGCATCAATTCTTTGGTGTTCAGCCATCTTTATTGTCCAACTCTCATATCCATACAAGACTATTGAAAAAATAAAAGAAAATTTTAAAAAGAAAAAAAAAAAATCGTAGCTGTGACTTTGTGGACTTCTGTCAGCAAAGTGATGTCTCTGCTTTTTAATAAGCTATCTCAGTTTGCCGTAACTTTTCTTTCAAGAAACAAGTGTCTTTTAATTTCATGGCTGCAGCTAACCATCCACAGTGATTTTGGAGCCCAAGAAAATAAAATCTGTCACTCTTTCCACTGTTTCCCTATCTATTTGCCAAGAAATGATGGGACCAGATGCCATGGTCATTTTTTGAATGTTGAGTTTTAAACCAGCTTTTTCACCTCATCAAGAGGATTTTTAGCTCCTCTTTGCTTTCTGCTACTAAGGTAGTGTCATCTGAATATCTGAGGTTATTGATATTTCTCCCAGCAATCTTGATTCCAGCTTTTGCTTCATCCAGCTCCGCATTTCACATGATGTAGTCTGCATCCCACCCCAGTACTCTTGCCTGGAAAATCCAATGGATGAAGTAGCCTGGTGGGCTGCAGTCCATGGGGTCGCTAACAGTCGGACAGACTGAGCGACTTCACTTTCACTTTTCTCTTTCATGCATTGGAGAAGGAAATGGCAACCCACTCCAGTATTCTTGCCTGGAGAATCCCAGGGATGGGGAAGACTGGTGGGCTGCCATCTATGGGGTCACACAGAGTCGGACACGACTGAAGTGACTTAGCAGAAGCAGCAGCAGTCTGCATATAAGTTAAATAAGCAGGGTGACAATATACAGCCTTGACGTACTTCTTTCCCAATTTGGAACCAGTCTGTTGTTCTGTGTCCTGTTCTACCTGTTGCACCTTGACCTGCTTGCAGGTTTCTCAAGAGGCAGGTCAGATGGTCTGGTATTCCCATCTGTTTAAGAATTTTCCAGTTTGTTGTGATCCACACAGTCAAAAGCTTTAGTGTAGTCAATGAAGCAGAAGTAGATATTTCTCTGAAAAACCTTTGCTTTTTCTACAATCCAGTGAATGTCAGCAATTTGCTCTCTGGTTTCTCTGCCTTTCCTAAATCCAGCTTATACAGCTGGAAGTTCTCTACTCCTGTACTGTTGAGCCTTGCTTCAAGGATTTTGAGCACTATATCGCTAACATGTGAAATGAGTGCAATTGTGCAGTAGTGTGAACATTGTTTGGCATTGCCTTTCTTTGGAACTGGAAAGAAAAACTGACCTTTCCAGTCATGTGGCCACTGCTGAGTTTTCTAAGTTTGCTGGCATACTGAGTGCAGCACTTTAACAGCATCATATTTTAGGCCCACTTGACTTCACACTCCACAATATCTGACTCCAAGTGAGTGATCACATCATCATGGTTATCTCGGTCATTAAGACTTTTTTTTTTCACAGTTTTTCTGTGTATTCTTGCCACCTCTTCTTAATATTTTCTACTTCTGTTAGGTCCATACATTTTCTTCCTTTATTGTCTCAATCTTTTCATGAAATGTTCCCTTGGCATTTCTAATTTTCTTGAAGTGATTTGTAGCAGATACTGTAATACTAAAGGCTGATGGTATTAAAAAAGGCAAAGGAAACAGAGATCATATTCCCAACATCCATTGGATCATAGAAAAAGCAAGAGAATTCCAGAAAAAAAAAAACACATATATTTCTGCTTTATTGACTACACTAAAGCCTTTGACTGTGTGGATCATAACAAACTATGGAAAATTCTTAAAGAGATGGGAATACCAGACCACCTTACTTGCCTTCTGAGAAATCTGTATGCAGGTCAAGAAGCAACAGTTAGAACCAGACATGGAACAAAAGACTGGTTCCAAATTGGGAAAGAAGTATGTCAAGGCTGGATATTGTCACCTTGCTTACTTAAATTATATGCATCATGTGAAATGCCGAGCTGGATGTAGCACAAGCTAGAATCGAGATTGCCCAGAGAAATATCAATAACCTCAGCTATGTAGATGGTACCATCCTTATGGCAGAAAGCGAAGAAGAACTAAAGAGCCTCTTGATGAAAATGAAAGCGGAGAGTGAAAAAGTTGGCTTAAAACTCAACATTCAAATGATGTAGCACAAGCTAGAATCGAGATTGCCCAGAGAAATATCAATAACCTCAGCTATGTAGATGGTACCATCCTTATGGCAGAAAGCGAAGAAGAACTAAAGAGCCTCTTGATGAAAATGAAAGCGGAGAGTGAAAAAGTTGGCTTAAAACTCAACATTCAAATGATTAAGATCATGGCATCTGGTCCCATCACTTCATGGCAAATAGATGGGGAAACAATGGAAACAGTGAGAGACTTTATTCCTTTGAGCTCCAGAATGACTGTAGATGGTGACTGCAGCCATGAAATTAAAAGATGCTTGCTCCTTGGAAGAAAAGCTATGACCAAACTAGATGGATATTACTTTATTGACAAAGGTCTGTAGAGTCAAAGCTGTGGTTTTGCCAGTAGTCATGTATGGATGTGAGAGTTGGACTATAAAGAGAGCTGAGGGCTGAAGAATTGATGCTTTTGAACTGTGGTCTTGGAAAAGATTCTTGAGAGTCCCTTGGACCGCAAGGAGATCAAACCAGTCAATCCTAAAGGAAATCAGTCCTGAATATTTATTGGAAGGACTGACACTGAACCTGAAGCTCCAATACTTTGGCCACCTGATGCAAAGAACTGACTCTTTGAAAAAGAGCCTGNCTTTTGAACTGTGGTCTTGGAAAAGATTCTTGAGAGTCCCTTGGACCGCAAGGAGATCAAACCAGTCAATCCTAAAGGAAATCAGTCCTGAATATTTATTGGAAGGACTGACACTGAACCTGAAGCTCCAATACTTTGGCCACCTGATGCAAAGAACTGACTCTTTGAAAAAGAGCCTGATGCTGAGAAAGATTGAAGTCAGGAGGAGAAGGATGACAGAGAATGAGATAATTGGATGGCATCATGGACTCAATGGACATGAGTGTGAGCAAGCTCCAAGAGTTGGTGAAGGACAGGAAAGTCTGACGTGCTGCAGTCCATGGGCTCACAACTGAGCGACTGAACTGAACTGATGTTATACAGTCATTTTGACTTGTCTGTGTCCTTGGAGTTTATTCTGAAGCCTGTTCCACAGAGAACTAAAAGAGATACCCATAAGATAACCCAAACTCAGAGATGCCCCTAGTCAGGTCATAGTGTTTGAGGTTGCTCCCATCAACTCTCTTGTAAGGATAAAATCTGTGCCAGTGAGGATCAAGAATGTTGACAAATTAGACTGACATTTGACAAACTGTATTTACTTAAAGCAAGGGTTAATTTTATGTCAACTTAACAGAGATAACAGATGCTGAGATAGCTGTTAAAACATTATTTCTGGAAGTGTCTGTGAGGGTATTTCTGGAAGAGAGTAACATTACAAGGGTAGATTGACTAAATAAGATTGTTTTCATGAATACAATTAGATATCATCTATTCCAGGAAGAGCCTGAATAGAACCAAAAAAGCAGAGAAAGAATGAATTTCTGCTTGAGCCATTCATCTGGGCCATCCATCTCGTCTGTATCTATCCCTCACAGGTAAGTAAACAGGTAGACATCGTATAGGTTCTACTTATTTGGATAAATCTGACTCTTCTACTCAAACAAAGAGCACAAAAATCACCAAATAAAAGTAACCATGTTCAGAATCCAGGACAAGATCCCAGAAATAGATAGCCAGAAGTAAACGGTTTCAGACCCCTAACTTATAGAGTATATACCATGAGTAGTGACACTTGAGTGAGAATCCCATCAGACTCCAGTAGGAATGATTGATATTAAGAGCCTGGATATGTTCCAGAGGCCACGTCACCGAGGGCAGACATGCTCAGCAGAGTCACACCCACACACTGACTACAGGGTGAAAACCAACACAATGCAGACACTCACTGAAACAGTTTTCATGTGTCTCTGTCACCTTTCCATAATATTGGACTGGTCCAAATACATTTTGAACTCAGCACCATGGAACCAGTACGAGGGTCCATTGCACAGGTATCTCTATCACACTAATGGAGAGCTATAAGGCCTTTCCTCAGAAGCTGTCAGTGACACAAGGAGAGAAAGAAACTACACACAAGTCTTGTTGGTTTAAAATCTCATGGGCAGATTGCCAGTCATCCCTCATTATCCATTCTCACCTTCTTGTGCAGTGTATTGTATGCTAAGCCACTTCAATAGTGTTCAACTTTTTATGACTCCATGGACTGTAGCCCACCAGGCTCCTCTATCCATGAAATTCTCCAGGCAAGAATACTGGAGTGGGTTGCTGTGCCCTCCTCCAGGGGATCTTCCAGATACAGGGATCATACCTGCATCTCCTGAGTCTCCTACATTGGCAGGTAGGTTATTTACCTCTAGTGCCACCTGGGAAGCCCCTCACCTTCTTATCTGATAATTAAATTATTAGCTGGGCAATCGGCCTTCTAGGTAGGACTATCTTTCCCAATCACAAGATAAAGTTTGATCAACAGAACATTAGTTTAATTGATGGTAATTTATTTCTGAATTATGACCTTAAAGAAACAGTAAAACTTCTCCCTGTGAAAGTAATAAGAATATAGACAGCTGGCTTGAAATATGTGCATGAAGGAGACATCCTTTCAGGGAAGGAGGTGCACATAATCTCTCTCAATAACATTTTTCAACCACATAAATTTTCCCCAAACATTCCAGACACCTTGTTGGTTTGTGAGCATTCAAAACTTCCATTTATGTTTGGACCTTCATGGGAGAGAGAAACTGACTTCCATATTCTCTGAACCAATGTTATCTGAAGCCTTTGTTAGAACTAAGTTGATAGTGAAACAAATTGAGCCATATGTTTTTGTTTTTAATAGCAATGATTATACCTAAAGAAGATCTTTGCATAAGTAAGAATACAGTACAAGGGGTCCACATTTGCACCATCTTGTCCATATGCCATCTGACAGAGGATCCCAGATGTAACTTTAGAATTTAACAAACTTCATCATTTGCACAACTTACTTGGAATGGACTGTTTCAGTTTGTTTCAGTTCAGTTCAGTTCAATCTCTCAGTCGTGTCTGACATTTTGCGACCCCATGAATCGCAGCACGCCAGGCCTCCCTGTTGTTCATCACCATCTCCCGGAGTTCAGTCTGACTCAGGTCTATCGAGTTCGTGATACCATCCAGCCATCTCGTCCTCGGTGGTCCCCTTCTCCTCTTGCCCCCAATCCCTCCCAGCATCAGAGTCTTCTCCAATGAGTCAACTTTTCATATGAGGTGGCCAAAGTATTGGAGTTTCAGCTTTAGCATCATTCCTTCCAAAGAAATTCCAGGGTTGATCTCCTTCAGAATGGACTGGTTGGATCTCCTTGCAGTTCAAGGGACTCTCAAGAGTCTTCTCCAACACCACAGTTCAAAAGCATCAATTCTTCGGCACTCAGCCTTCTTCACAGTCCAACTCTCACATCCCTACATGACCACAGGAAAAACCATAGCCTTGACTAGACGGACCTTAGTCGGCAAAGTAATGTCTCTGCTTTTNAGAGCCTGGATATGTTCCAGAGGCCACGTCACCGAGGGCAGACATGCTCAGCAGAGTCACACCCACACACTGACTACAGGGTGAAAACCAACACAATGCAGACACTCACTGAAACAGTTTTCATGTGTCTCTGTCACCTTTCCATAATATTGGACTGGTCCAAATACATTTTGAACTCAGCACCATGGAACCAGTACGAGGGTCCATTGCACAGGTATCTCTATCACACTAATGGAGAGCTATAAGGCCTTTCCTCAGAAGCTGTCAGTGACACAAGGAGAGAAAGAAACTACACACAAGTCTTGTTGGTTTAAAATCTCATGGGCAGATTGCCAGTCATCCCTCATTATCCATTCTCACCTTCTTGTGCAGTGTATTGTATGCTAAGCCACTTCAATAGTGTTCAACTTTTTATGACTCCATGGACTGTAGCCCACCAGGCTCCTCTATCCATGAAATTCTCCAGGCAAGAATACTGGAGTGGGTTGCTGTGCCCTCCTCCAGGGGATCTTCCAGATACAGGGATCATACCTGCATCTCCTGAGTCTCCTACATTGGCAGGTAGGTTATTTACCTCTAGTGCCACCTGGGAAGCCCCTCACCTTCTTATCTGATAATTAAATTATTAGCTGGGCAATCGGCCTTCTAGGTAG
The DNA here is from genome assembly GCA_006410675.1 of Oreotragus oreotragus. NCBI lineage: Eukaryota > Metazoa > Chordata > Mammalia > Artiodactyla > Bovidae > Oreotragus > Oreotragus oreotragus. The sequence goes on along the minus strand of SJYX01004892.1, from coordinate 141,644 downwards.
GACTATCTTTCCCAATCACAAGATAAAGTTTGATCAACAGAACATTAGTTTAATTGATGGTAATTTATTTCTGAATTATGACCTTAAAGAAACAGTAAAACTTCTCCCTGTGAAAGTAATAAGAATATAGACAGCTGGCTTGAAATATGTGCATGAAGGAGACATCCTTTCAGGGAAGGAGGTGCACATAATCTCTCTCAATAACATTTTTCAACCACATAAATTTTCCCCAAACATTCCAGACACCTTGTTGGTTTGTGAGCATTCAAAACTTCCATTTATGTTTGGACCTTCATGGGAGAGAGAAACTGACTTCCATATTCTCTGAACCAATGTTATCTGAAGCCTTTGTTAGAACTAAGTTGATAGTGAAACAAATTGAGCCATATGTTTTTGTTTTTAATAGCAATGATTATACCTAAAGAAGATCTTTGCATAAGTAAGAATACAGTACAAGGGGTCCACATTTGCACCATCTTGTCCATATGCCATCTGACAGAGGATCCCAGATGTAACTTTAGAATTTAACAAACTTCATCATTTGCACAACTTACTTGGAATGGACTGTTTCAGTTTGTTTCAGTTCAGTTCAGTTCAATCTCTCAGTCGTGTCTGACATTTTGCGACCCCATGAATCGCAGCACGCCAGGCCTCCCTGTTGTTCATCACCATCTCCCGGAGTTCAGTCTGACTCAGGTCTATCGAGTTCGTGATACCATCCAGCCATCTCGTCCTCGGTGGTCCCCTTCTCCTCTTGCCCCCAATCCCTCCCAGCATCAGAGTCTTCTCCAATGAGTCAACTTTTCATATGAGGTGGCCAAAGTATTGGAGTTTCAGCTTTAGCATCATTCCTTCCAAAGAAATTCCAGGGTTGATCTCCTTCAGAATGGACTGGTTGGATCTCCTTGCAGTTCAAGGGACTCTCAAGAGTCTTCTCCAACACCACAGTTCAAAAGCATCAATTCTTCGGCACTCAGCCTTCTTCACAGTCCAACTCTCACATCCCTACATGACCACAGGAAAAACCATAGCCTTGACTAGACGGACCTTAGTCGGCAAAGTAATGTCTCTGCTTTTAAATATGCTATCTAGGACTGTTTAGATCATCAGATTTTTAATTAACTAAATTCTTTTGTGCATAATAGGAACTAGAAAGTCTTCAGAAAAATAATACACTTTGACTCAGATTTTATTGGATAAACTTTAATCTTTAACAAAGTGGATAATACTCCACAACCTAGTTATACAACAAGGCCATGATTTTAAATATCAATAATTTTTATGTTATGAACAGTAGGGATCTAATTTTTAAATAACAAAGAAGTGATAGAGAATAGAGTCTATCCTATAGTCTGCATTTATTAAAAGTGCCAGTTCATCAAGCACTTATTCAGCACCTGCTGGCTCTCACATCTGGTTTCACCACTTCATTCCTATACAAACTTGTGCAGCCTGCCCCTTTTTTTGACTTTCTGATTTTTCATGGAAAAAAAAAAAGATAGGGTGAGGACTCTGGCCTCTAGCTATTCTGTCTTTGAAAGGCCTTGATTCTAAGAATGGGACCTTGTCACAAGAAAATGACTCCTGTCAATGCCTACTCCTCTTTTTCTGCAGGCAACTCATTCTAGAGCCAGATGTCTGCAGTTGGAGTAATCTCCCAGAAGCAACATCCCGTAACTGCCCCTCCACAGCTTCTTTAACAACTTGAGTTGACAGCAATTATGTTGCCTCAGGGCCTTTTCCATGCTGAGGATATCAATGTGGTATCTGAGCCATCAGCCCCGACTGGACATTAACGTCTTATAATATGTGCTCTTGGAAAAAAAGAAACTTAAATTTCAAATTCCCTCCCTCTGTTAGAGAAATTGCTTTCTGATCATTCTGCTGATCTCCAAATATAGCCTTTCCAGGGTGCCCTGCCTCTTCCCCACATTCCAACAGAGCAGAGGTGGCTGTCTACTCTGCCAGGGCTGTGTTCATCCGGCCACAGTGAGAAACGTGGTGGGTTAATTAGATACTTCAGGTGGGATGATAAGCCTGCTGCTTAAGATGAAACAAATTTGTGGATGAGTTAACCAGATTCCTCTGTTCAGTTTAGGATTCAGTTCAGAAGGTAAGCATACACACATTGATGTACAGGACCCATCCAGGCCAGAGCTCTGCTTCCAGAAGTTTCCCTGTGGGGCACCTGGAGGGCAGTGTAACACTCACATGGTGTAACAGCGTGGCCAAAACTCAGCATTCCTGGGATAACAGGTTAGAGAGCTATAATTCATTAATTAAACCAAGCTGTTTTAAATATATACATATTTTTGAAAAATGATATCTTTGGGATTCCATTCCACCACTTATTAGCTAGGAAAGCTACTTGATTTCTGATTTCACACCTGAAATGGAGATAGTAACTATCTCACATGGTTATCTTACAAAGATTAAATGAGTTATTGTGTGTAAAAAGCTTAAAACAGTGTTCTCAGTTAGCATTGCCTATTTTTCATTAGTGTGAGATAACAACTTCCAAGTGCATAAGCATGAAAGGAAGTGTATGATGTCATAGGCTTTGAAGTCAGACAGACCTGACTTGGAGTCAAGGCTCTGGTACTTTTAACTACGTGATTGAAGTCATTCTGCTTATCCCTCCTGAGTCATGGTTGCTGGATCTGAAAATGAGGGTACTAATGGCTATGTTAGAAAATTGTGGAAAATATATGTGCAACATCAGACAAGTAGCATATACCAGGAGATCCACTTACCCTTTAGCTTCCCTTAGGAGAAGCTCAGTCTGAGCTTCACTGCGGAATAAGTGTGGCTTATGAAGTTGGAAACACCTTTTCTAGGATGTAAGGACAGCATTCCTCAGAAGATACTGTTCAAAATGACATTCACATTCAACTAAACAGAGTCTTTGTTTCCCCAGTTGGAAACAATTTTAAAGGTCTTAGTAATAAATGGAATTTAGCTATTACTAGAGTTTTTTATGATTCTCTCTAAGGCTACTGATGTCAAAAAGAAAACTAAAAGGATAACTCAGAACAATTAAATGGGACTTTAGAATGGAAATTAGGAAATTCTGTTTCTAACACAAACCAGGTAAGAGATAACCCAGATGTGGAGCATGTGGTTGATGAGCAGAGGTGTTACTGTAGTGCCTGTTTTACCTCCCTTACCTGCATAACTCGTCCTCTTCCAGCCAACTTCTGATGAAGAGCTGCATGTTCTAAAGAAGCCAATATCCTTACACTTTAAAGACATCAGTTCAGTTCAGTTCAGTTCAGTCGCTCAGTCGTGTCCGACTCTTTGCGACCCCATGAATCGCAGCACGCCAGGCCTCCCTATCCATCACCATCTCCCGGAGTTCACTCAGACTCACGTCCATCGAGTCCGTGATGCCATCCAGCCATCTCATCCTCGGTCGTCCCCTTCTCCTCCCACCCTCAATCCCTCCCAGCATCAGAGTCTTTTCCAATGAGTCAACTCTTCGCATGAGGTGGCCAAAGTACTAGAGTTTCAGCTTTAGCATCATTCCTTCCAAAGAAATCCCAGGGTTGATCTCCTTCAGAATGGACTGGTTGGATCTTCTTGCAGTCCAAGGGACTCTCAAGAGTCTTCTCCAACACCACAGTTCAAAAGCATCGATTCTTCGGCGCTCAGCTTTCTTCACAGTCCAACTTTCACATCCATACATGACCACAGGAAAAACCATAGCCTTGACTAGGCGGACCTTAGTCGGCAAAGTAATGTCTCTGCTTTTTAATATACTATCCAGGTTGGTCATAACTTTTCTTTTCCCAACTTAACCATTAAATTTAATTCTTGAAAAGAAAATAAAAATAAACACTAAATGGCATGAACTTAGAAGACCAGGATCTGAAACTTTTAGGCATGTGAGACTCAAGGGAAAACAAAGACCACCAGGTAAGAACTTGAGGTCTTTTCTGATTGCTTACTTCCCCTACTTAAATATGATATAAGTAGATTAAAGACAAAATATAAAAACAAAGCAACAAATAACACTGAAAAAAAATATGTAGAAGAACATTGGAGTAAGAAAGATTCTCTTATGTAAGACCAAACCCAGAAAGGATAAAGGAGAACATTATAATTCATACTACTGTGATATGACTACATCATCATACAACTTGTAAACTTTCATAAGGCAATGATGCACAAAGTTAGAAGACAAATCACAGACTTAAAGTGACAATAATCAGTTGCAAAGTGCTACCTCAAGAGATGGGAGAAAGAATAGAGCAAGGAGGTAAAAGAAACTTGAAACTATGGCTCTATATTATTTTGGATCATTTGAATTTTGTGCCACCAGTATATACTTTAAAGGGAAGAGGGAAGAAGAGTGGAAAGAAAGAAGAACAGGAGGGAAAGGCAGGCAAAGTCTTGTCCAGGAACTGAAAAACTGAGTCCATGAATAAAGAAACTGTAGATCAGATTTAGGGAAAAAGAACACGACTGAACCTTGATGGAGAATTGAAATCTTGACACTACCACTTACAAACTATGTAAACTTAGACAATTCATTCAATCCTTTCTAAGCCCCAAATTTCTTTACTAAATAATGAAGATAATACTTTACTTTTTAGAGTTATTAAAAGGATAAAGTAAAACACAATATGTAAACTCATAGTGCTTAAAACATACCATGTCTTAAATAAAGAAGAAAGTCTTTTTAATCTTTCTCTTAAAAAAATGAGAAAAAGAGGCATTCGAGAGAATGAAAGGATAGAAGGAAATTCTGGTGACAAGGACAGTGAACAGATCAAGCGAAATAAAACTTGAGGCTGATTTAAGGTGTAGTCAGAGAATTATAAGGGAAAATGTGAGTTGATTATATGTAAATATGCACACTGTAACTAATCCTTTGTTTCCATGCAGCTCAGACATGTTCAACCAAGGTACACAGCTGTGTTATGCAAGGGGTAGTTGTAGAGCTGCAGGGTGCTGAGCACACAGCATTCTTGATTAAGAGGAAAAATCAAATTTCTTCTCCTCTAATATACAAATCGGTGCTTATGGCATTCCTTGGTTTCTGGCCACCTAGCAATAATAGAGCAAATTTCAAATCTAGGTATTCTGAAAGAGACATAGTCCAAGGGGAGAAGGATGCACTTGAAAACCCATTAGAAACACGTGCAGAGTGTCCTTTGAAGTCTCAGCTCCCCCACCCCCCTGTTCTGCCTGAGTGTAAGACCTTATTCCAAAAGGTTGAACAAAAAAGAAAGATAGACTAATGATTAAAAAAAAAAAAAAATCAGATACAGCCTTGCCCCAATAGCCCACCCATCATACTTTCAAATAAGCTGATCACTTACAGTAGAGGTTATTTAGAACAAAGTGGAGCTCCAGAGTCCATTTATTTGAATGCATTTCCATTTCAATCACCCTGCTTCAGAAGTCGCCTCTCCTTCCTGTCATGTAAGGTGAACAGATGTGATTTTAAGGACTTACTTCACGAACTCCTCCTCTGAAAAAAAAAAAAAACAGAGTTGTCTGGATAGAGAATTTTTTTTAACCTCATTTGGGGCATAAGATTCAAAAATGAGTTCATTTCTGATTCTATTCTTGTGAGGGCATCATATTAGTTGCCTTTCAATATCCTTAGTCATAGGTTCTTAGATGAGTGAGTTTTCCTCCACTCTGTGCATAAATAGATTAAAGTTGTCTGTTCAAGTGAGGAAGCAGAGATCAAAAAGATTTTTTTGAGATTTTTTCATTTCACTTGGCATAATCATGGGTATACAAAGGAGTCCCTCTAACAGGGATGGTCCATCAATTGAAGTTAGTTTTCTAAAAACAGGAGATGATGGATGAATCTGAAGAGAACAACTATGTAGTTCCTTGTGCAATAGGTACTCTTGTGACAAAAAAGCTTTTTATTCCAATGATTAACCAATACTAGGGTTGGTATCTATCCCGAGACTAAATATGAATAGAGATACTATACACAGAATATTTAACATTCATTTTTCATTTCCAGTGTATTATAAGAAGCAGTAGCAACACTGAAAAGCAAGATACAAGAAAAAATTGTGCCACAAATTTTCACCTTTCCTACCACTTGAGCACTTATTCTTTTATGTACTGGGGTCTCTGGACACTCTGAGGGAATACAGTTCTCCTGCATTCCCTCTGAAAAGACAAAACACACGCACCCTCAACAAAATATAAAGCTATTCTGAACAAACCAGAAATAAACCAGGTGCAGCTGTGAGGGCAAGGAGCGTATGGGAATTCTCTGTAATTTCCACTCAATTTTGCTGTGAGCCTAAAAATGCTCTAAAAAATTTTTAATTAAAATAGATAGACAGATAGATAGATGTGGAGATAATAGGCAGAGAGTCATAGAAAGTTTCCTAGAAGAGGCAGACTTTGATTTGGGACTTCAGATATACTTAGTGAAAGCAGAGAACTATAATGAACAAAGGCCAGGAATCCAGAATGTTTGGACTTCAGAGAAACTATCATTATTCGGTCAAAAGGAGCATGCTGGAAAATACTTTCAAATAAGTCTGAAGAGTGAAGTAACTAGGAAGTAATGTCCTTGTTGTAAAATTATAACCTCAATCATCTCACTAATTTATGCTATAACATGCCTACTTAATAGAGTCAAAATGCAGGTCTAATTAATAAGGTTGCATCTCTGAGAATCAAAGCAAATGATTTCAGAAATTTTGGTAGTGACCTGGTGCCATATTCATTCACCTTAGAGTCCTGGTGACCTGGCCAGCCTGAAAGATCTCTAGCCCTATGATACTGGATATATTCAACAATCCAAGGACTAAGGAGACAAGGTAGCTTTTCAGGAAAAAAGAAATCCTGAATCCTGTGGAATTTTTTCCTGGAGAAAGGAGTTCAAGGGGAGAGGTGCCAGGAACTACGGAAGCAAACAGGAGAAAAAAAAGAAAAAAAAAGAAAAAAACTCATGTAATGGTAATTTGAAGGGTAGGAGGGAGGCTTGTGCATTTAATTATGATAACACCAGTTCATCAGGAAAGCTGAACTCAACAAGAAAGTCCTTAATCATTAACACTGCCATTCCAGAAACGTGCTTTCTCACAAATGTGTTTGATAGATTCTGGGTGACAGAGCCTGCAGACAGGACTTGTCAGTCCTGTGGCTTGCAACCCCTAAGAAACCCTGGATACGGTGTCTGTGTGTGGGTGTGTCTGCCTATGTTTATGTGTGCGGTGTGAGTCTTTGCAGGATGTATATTTGTTTTCAATTTTGGTCTTCACCCTCCATCCTTGAAAATTCTTCCTTCTTGTTCCTTAAAATAAATTGGCAATGCCCAGCTTGCGCCGCTGCATTTTTTCCTCCCTGTACTTTCTGCTTGCTTTTGTCCCAGAAGGGTTTAGTCATCTTTATCCTCGGCTTCTAAGGGATGGGTGGGGGTGGGGTGGGGGTTTTCATATTATTGAAAACCATTTCTCCAGCCTTTGTCTTTTTCCAGCATGCCCCTCAGCCCCCCTTCATCTAACCTCAGAACAGAAGTTTCTAAACCCGTCGGAGAGGTGGAGAGGTAGTTAGGGGCCACCTACCTGGCCCAGATCCCAGCAGCCAGGGCCCACGCCATCAAAGAGGTCAGGCTTTCACTGGTCTCTTGTTGACTCCTGCCACTTCCCTCCTTGCCAGCCAAGCACCATGGCAGGCAGTTCACCAGACACGTGGGTATTCACCTCCTCAGGCTTGCGATCCACTGCTCTAAATCAACCACCCTCTCCTGTGCCCTTCTCACCTATCCCAGCAGTCTTGAAAAATATACTAGTGATTTAGCATTTAAATCGGAAGCATTTATTCTAACATCCACACGAAGCTATGGAAGACCAGCTGGTAGGGCTAAGGAGGGAACTGCGGAAATAGCAAAAGTCCCAGAAGAGGTGAAAATAGTTGTATATCACCCAAGAGAACAATGAAATGAAAGAAATGGGGGACTGAAGGAAAGTAAGTAAGCCCTGTTGCAAGGGAAAAGTTCTAAGGGTCTGTGAAACTGTGGGATTACTTCCCTGGGGAAATAATAAGACCTGCAGCCACGGAGTTATCAAAAACCCAGAAAAGCACACAAAATAAACCGTGTGACATTCCACACAAAAGGCCGGATTTTGTGAGCATGTGTTAATGGCAGATTTCCCAGTTTGGACATCTGTTCTTAGAGTTTGACCAGAGAAAAAACTACTATTGACTTTTCTGTACACTTGATGTCTCCGTGAAACTTGTGAGATGGCAAAATGTGGCATGCTGCCATCTTCCAAAAATGCATTTCTATAACAGAGTCTTGGTTTATCACGGAATCACAGGTCTTTGCTAGGTCTTCACTTTATCTGAACCTATAAGACATTTGACAGTTAACTACATCTTGTCTTGTACTATCTTTTCCATGACATATGTCTCACTTCTCTGTCATTAGTGACTTGTGTTTCTGACCTCTGTTGCTAACAAGTAAGTTCTGTGAGGATAGAGACCACTTGATTCCTCAAAACTTTCAGCATTGGATCTTCTACATAGTAGGCAATCATAAATATATCCCCAAAGTGTAATCATTAAATACCACTATAAATTCAATTAAGTATAAGTCATTGTCCATGGAAAGTCTCTCAGAGAGGGTGCTAAGAAATGTGAGTTATCACCTCATCTAATTTTCTGAATGGTCAAATAAGTATTATTGTTCTCACTTTACAGAAGAAGAGACTGAAGCTTAGATAAATAAGAAAAGTATAAAGAATAATAAACTTATCTGAAGTCTCCCAGTTAGTAAGTGACAGAGTCAAAATCCAAACTCACCCCATGCTTTTGCTCCAGCTCTGAAGGCCAGGGAATGCAAAATTTATTATTGTAAAGTGTATAGTAATAGCTAACTCCTTTGAAGGCTTGCAGTGGGTTTGGGCTAAGTGCTTTCTCTGTGTTAGCTAGCATGGGATGCAAGCACATGAAGTACAACCTTTTACAGATGAGAAGACTGATACACAGAGGCATCAAAGAATAAGGCCATGCAACCAGTAGGGAGGAAAGCTAGGATTTGTACCCCACTGGTCTCATTCTGGTACCCATGCTCTTTACTATTTAATTAACACCACCATTCAGGAGAAGCAAATGAAAATTCAAAAAGAAAGTCTAGGGCCTCAGGCATCTAGTCACATACCACTTTCATCACAGCATAATTTGCTAATTCAATAATTGTTTAGTAGAACTGACTTTCCATCAAACTTCATTTAATGTTTATTCCTAGTCCATAACAAATCACCCAAATACATCAAGACAAGTCAACATTGCTCTTGTGCCTTTCTTGAGTTCCAACATAGCAACATTCAAAGTGTTTCTTGGTGAGGAAGCCCAAGAACCCCCTCCAGGAACTGCGGATGAGGCAGGAAAAAGCTGTCGCTAAAATCTCCGGCACAGAGTTTGCAGAAGATGAGGAACGGAAACTATGTAAACAGAAATACCATACTTGAACTTTCCATGGTTCAAAAAAACCACAAAGCCTTTGTACCAAAGTTCCTACCATTCATTAATTTATGTCATTAACATTCATTCCTTACAGAGAAAACTAATAATACAAGATAATAGACACAGGAAGTCCAGTTCCGTTCAGGCACTCAGTCATGTCTGACTCTGTGACCACATGGACCACAGCCTGCCAGGTTTCCCTGTCTGTCACCAGTTCCGGGAGCTTGTTCTGACTCATGCCCATCAAGTTGGTGATGCCATTCAACCACCTAATCCTCTGTCATCCCCTTCTCCTCCTACTTTCAATCTTACCCAGCATCAGGGTCTTTTCAAATGAGTCCATTCTTCACCTCAAGTGGTCAAAGTATTGGAGTTTCAGCTTCAACATCAGTCCTTCCAATGAAAACCCAGGGCTGATCTCCTTTAGGATGGACTGGATGGATCTCCTTGCAGACTAAGGGACTCTCAGGAGTCTTCTCCAATACCATAGTTCAGAAGCATCAGTTCTTCAGCCCTCAGCTTTCTTTATGGTCCAAATCTCACATCCATACAAGACTACTGGAAAAGCCACAGCTTTGACTAGACAGACCTTTGTCAACAAAGTAATGTCTCTGCTTTTTAATATGCTGTCTAGGTTGGTCCTAGTTTTTCTCCCAAGGAGAAAGTGTCTTTTAATGTCATGGCTGCAGTCACAATCTGCAGTGATTTTGGAGTCCAAGAAAATAAAGTCTGTCACTGTTTCCATTGTTTCCCCATCTATTTGCCAGGAAGTGATGGGACCAGATGCCATGATCTTAGTTTTTTGAATGTTGAGTTTTAAGCCAGCTTTTTCACCCTCCTCTTTCACTTTCTTCAAGAGGCTCTTTAGTTCTTCTTCACTTTCTGCCATAAGGGTGGTGATATCTGCATATCTGAGGTTATTGCAATTTCTCCTGACAATCTTAATTCCAGCTTGTGCTTCATCTAGCCCAGCATTTCTCACGATGTACTCTGCATATAAGTTAAAGAAGTAGGGTGACAATATATAGCCTTCATGTACTCCTTTCCCTATTTGGATCCAGTCTGTTTTTCCATGTCTGGTTCTAAACTGTTGCTTCCTGACCTGCATACAGATTTCTCAGGAGGCAGGTAAGGTGGTCTGGTATTCCCATCTCTTGAATTTTCCACAGTTTGTTATGATCCACACAGTCAAAGGCTTTGGCATAGTCAATAAAGCAGAAGTAGATATTTTTCTGGAATTCTCTTGCTTTTTCTAAGAGCCAGTGGATGTTGGCCATTTGATTTCTGGTTCCTCTGCCTTTTCTAAATCCAGCTTGAGCATATAATAAAAAGGGTACCCCAATAAGTAACTATAATCAAGCCACAAATTCCTTCAAAGCGGACATTCATCTCTTGGCTCTCTTCTGTGTCCATCCAAGTTTGCCTGATCAGTGAAAACTAATTGTAACTAAAAGTTTCTGCATTCTTGTCCTGACTCTACCACAAGCCAGCTAGGCAACAAGCCAGTTTTGGGACTCAGGGATGATGACAGGCATAGAGGACTGGTATACAGGAGGACACTCTCCTCTTCAAGAAAGGCAAGTCATATATCTAGTGAGTACGAGAGTCTGAACAAATGACTATTTTACACACACATGTGTATGACAATTTTTCTTCAACATATTATAGATGGAGAGATAAATAAGATTCAGATTTATTTAACAGTGTCACTAAATTCATAATGGCTTTTTGTAATCATTTTTTAATTAATGAGCACAACTACTGTGCAAAGAAACTGGGAAATTTTATAAAATTTTTAAAAGAATCCTCACATTAATAAGGGGCCTCCTAGGTAGCACAGTAGCAAAGAATCCACCTGCCATTGCAAAAGAAGCAGGAATCTTGGGTTCAGTCCCTGGGTCAGGAAGATCCCTTGTAGTAGGAAATGGCAACCAACTCCAGTATTCTTGCCTGGTAAATTCCATGAATAGAGAAGCCTAGTGTGCTCCATGGGTTCACAAGAAGTTGAACATACTGAGCACTAATGTACATTAAACAATGTTCAGAAATATTAGACCAGAGGACTTTTTTTTCTATGCTAAACTTTAGCAATCCTTTGAGTTAAAGTGGGAATGAGATGACTTGTCAATGCCTTTCTTTTTTTTTTAATTTCTTTTTTAATTGGAGGAAAATTGCTTTACAATGCTGTGTCAGTTTCTGCTGTACAACAAAGCAAATCAGCCATAATTATACATTTATCATTTCCCTCTTGAGTCTTCCTCCCCTCCCTTATCCCACCCCCTCAAGGTCATCACAGAGCACCAGGCTGGTCTCCCTGTTATATAGCAACTTCTCACCAACTATCTATTTTATATATGGTAGAGAATATATGCCAATACTACTTCTCCATTCATCCCACTCTTTCTTTCCCCAACTGTGTCCACAAGTCCATTCTTTATATCTGTGTCTTCATTCCTTCCCTTCAAATAGGTCCATGAATACCAATTTTCTCGATTCCATATGTATGCATTATTATATGATATTTGTTTTCCTCTTTCTGACTTCACACTATGTAACAGGCTCTAGGTTCACCCACCTTACTGGAACTGACTCAAATATGTTCATTTTTTTGCCTGAATATTATTCCTTTGTATATAAGCTGCAGCTTCTTTATCCATCCATCTGTTGATGGCCATCTAGATTACTTCCATGTTCAAGCTATTGTAAATAGTGCTGCAGTGAACAGTAGGGTACATGTGTCTTTTTCAATAATGGTTTCCTCAAAGTATATGCCCAGTAGTGGAACTGCTGCTGTATCATGGTAGTTTTATTTCTAGGTTTTAAGGAATCACCCATTCTCCATAGTGGCTGAATCAATTTACCTTCCCTCCAACAGTGCAAGAAGGTTCCCTTTCGCAACATTGTCTCCAATATTTATGCTTTGTAGATTTTTTGATGATGGCCATTATTGTAGTTTTGATTTGCATTTCTCTAATAATTAGTGATGGTGAGCATCTTTTCATGTGTTTATTGGCCATCTCTCCATGCCTTATTTGGAGAAGTTTCTGTTTAGGTCTTCTGCCTGTTTTTTGATTAGGCTGTTGTTGTGGTTTTTTATTTATTTGTTTTTTCCTGATATTGACCTGTATGAGCTGCTTATACACTTTGAAGATTAATCCTTTGTCACTTGTTTTGTTTCCAATTATTTTCTCCCATTCTGAGATTTGTCTTTTCATCTTGTTTATTGTTTCCTTTGCTATGCAAAACTTTTAAATTTAATTTAGCTAGTTTGCTTTTGCTTCCATTACTCTAGGAGGTGGGTCATAGAGGATCTTGCTTTATGTCATCGAGTGCTCTGCCTATGTTTTCCTCTAAGAGCTTTATAATTTCTGGACTTACATCTAAGTCTTTAATCTATTTTGAGTTTATTTTTGTGTAGGGTATTAAGAAGTGTTATAGTTTCATTCTTTTACGTGTAGCTGTCCAGTTCTCCCAGCACCGCTTATTGAAGAATCTGTCTTTTCTCCACAGTATATTCTTGCCTCCTTTGTCAAAGATAATGTCAATGCCTTTCAAACCAAGTATGTGCTTCATTCTTAGAAACTGTCTTTTGCTGATTATAATTTCCATAATTTACCATTATAAACCAGGAATTTTTGTATTTTCTTATCTGGCTCTATAAATAAGGTCTTCTGAACATTTTCTAAATTGAAAAGGTAACTATTATCTTTAATTGGGTTTTCCCGCCTCCTTCAACGAGAGCTAGATCTTTGTAAGGATGCCACGAGCTTTGCAATGGTGGATGTAGATTTCTCAGCCTCATCTTTCACTATATTCCTCTAGTCACACAAGCCATTGTTTTCTTTCTGAAACCTGCCACACATCCTCATGTACACACACTTTTCCATTTCCTGGGTATGCCTTTTTATCTCTCCTCAGACCAGTTTAAATATCGTTGAGATATTTGCATCATCATTGTTCAGCACTCTGTTCCTGCACACAGATGATGGTCTGCCTAACGGAGGGCACCACCCTTGTCTGCTGTGACAGCTCATTGTTTGGATGGCTACACTCTCTCATGGCCTGGAGCTACTGGAGTTAATTATGCCTGTCCCTCATTTATCTCCTTTCCCCTAGATATTCTAGCTAAGGTGATCTCTAAGTGTTCATTAAAGGCCCTGAATGAATGAAATGATAGATGAAGTAACCATAGAAAGCAAGTATCTTTGATTATGAAAAACTACTCTTGAATTCAAAAAGTTGAAACTAGTTTCCAACTTGTACCTGACATAGTTTAAAATGAGTATAAAAGTTTATATATATATAAACTTCCTACTTCTAATTATCTGATGTACTTTACACTCTCTCAAAAGGAAAGTGAAAGGAAATAAATTCTTTCTGCAGAGTTTCTCCACTTTGCTTCTATACTCTACAAAGGGAATTAATAAACCAACATTATTCCTAGAGCTGGTCTGATATAAATTGATGACTCTAGTATTCAAACCAAGATGGAATGGTAGGATAAGACTCTGAGAGAATAAATTTTTAGTAAAAGAAGAAACTACATTAATTCTATCACCACATATAAAAAACCTAAAATTAAGAAAAAATAGAAATTATACTTCCTTGTGGAGGTAAGCATATGCAAGAGAGGGAAAAATAAATTTGTTCTTTTATTGTCAAACCAAGTGGAAAAGATTAGACTGTACATGTAAGAAAGAAGACACTTGCTAAAACAAAGGCTATTGCATTGTGCTTGTTCTCACTGCAAAATTATTTCTTTAAACTGCAAAAGGATAGTACACCATTTAGGACAGGACCCAGGCCAAAGAACTGACAATTGCTAACATGAACAGATTACTTCATCCCGATTACTTCATCCCCATCAAGTACTACGCTAAGCTCTTTATCTGCTCACAATACTTTATTCTCACAATAGCCCTATGAACTGTAATTTGAGATCTGTTATTATCTTCATTTTTCAGATGAAGCTTAATAAGATTAGGTTGCCCAAGATGACAGAGTTAGTAAGCAGTCAGACTCAGGTAGTCTGATTTCAAAGTCCTAACCACCTCTTATTTCTAGGATAGTTTGAGAATAGGAAATCTGGAATTTCATCTCAATTCTCTGTTTGAGGTAGATTTTTTAATATTAGACAGATTTTGACAAATCTGGACCAAGGTAAGGTTTTTCAGTTTGGGAGATCAACATCAATAAAGTTGCGGAAGTGAGAAAACAAGAGTTATCCTTAGGGGATAGAAGGACCCAGGGAGATAAGACCACATTGTCTCCGAGGAGAATGGGACTGGTACATTTAAGCCCCAGGCCAAATTTAGCCACCAAGTGTTTTTGTAGAGCTGTTGATTTAAGAATGCTTTTTCATATTTTTAAGTGGCCAAAAAACAATCTCAAAAAGAATATTTCAAGACAAGTAAAATTATTATTACATGAAATGTACAGCAATTTTAAAAGTGCTGTATCCAGAGCTCTGAAAGACTTTGAGATATAAAGTGGCATAATTAAGAACTTGGTTTATAAGATTGTAAAAAAGACATTCTCAGATGCTTTCTGTAATGATTGTTCACTGTATGATTACAAAAGGAAGCAGGACAGCAAGGCAACTTACTGAGGGGCAATAAAGCCATTTTGGGGCCCAGAACTTTTAAGATTCAAGAAAAGCAGTTTATCTACTCTAGGACTCATCATAACCTCAAGGG
The DNA here is from genome assembly GCA_006410675.1 of Oreotragus oreotragus. Classification (NCBI taxonomy): domain Eukaryota; kingdom Metazoa; phylum Chordata; class Mammalia; order Artiodactyla; family Bovidae; genus Oreotragus; species Oreotragus oreotragus. The sequence continues at coordinate 126,495 of SJYX01004892.1, read as the reverse complement.
AGCCACCAGTTTTATGTGCCTGTAGCACTGTTCCCCCAAGAGAGTCTATCTGGTTGAACTGATCCATTGCTGACTCACATGGAGCATGCCTTATCTGCATAGTATGGTGGCTAGTCCCTGCAGATCAAGCCTATCCATGGTTGTCCATGGCTGAGACTGTTCTCAGGAGAGCAGGGAGACAACTGCAGGAGAGCAGGTTCTACTGCTCTCAACATTCAGAGACAAAGCTTCAGCATCTACACAAGAAGTGCTTGAGAGCACTCTCTTTCTTTTTTTTTTTTTATTTTTTTTTTATTTTTTTTTAATTTTTTTTTTATTCTTTTTTTTTGTATTTATTTATTTTTTTACACGAACTCCCAAACATGAACCCCCCTCCCACCTCCCACCCCACATCATCCCTCCAGATCATCCCCATACACCAGCCCCAAGCATCCTACATCCTGCGTTGAACATAGACTGGCAATTCATTTCTTACATGATAGTATACATATTTCAATGCTATTCTCCCAAATCATCCCTCCCTCTCCCTCTCCCTCTCCTTCTCCCTCAGAGTCCATAAGTCCGCTCTACACATCTGTATCTCTTTTGCTGTCTTGCATACAGGGTCCTCATTACC
>SJYX01004892.1:99346-122976 GCA_006410675.1 Oreotragus oreotragus | reverse complement strand
ACTTTGAGAAAGGAATGGACATGAATGGGGCTTGGAGCAACAGAGAAAGACAGGAGACAACTATTTCTCTGGATTTTTCTATTGAGCAAGGTTCTTCAAAATAGGCATAGGAGGCTTAGAACAATCCAGTCAGAAGGGAGACAGGTCCTCAGGGATCTTGAATGGTGGATAAAGAGATGCAAGCCTCTTATATGAAGATTCCTAATGGTCTAAACCCAACCCTCTCCAGAGGTCCCACACACAGGAGGAAACCACAGGTCAAGCCAAATATTTCTGAACTAGGAGAATGAGAAGCCAAACAGCAAGGAGTACTGATTTCTATTTAAATATAGTATTTTTATTACTTTTCTGGAAATTTGATACCAATCCCTTTTTAAACTAGACAAAGCAGCATAATTTTTTTCTTTCCAAATGATTGACACTCAAAAGGTAATACCCTTTAAATTCCTCCAATTAAAGCAAATTTAATTTTAAGTTTAATTAAAGGAAACTTTAATTAGAAAGAAGATTAAATTTTAATTAAATTTCTCTAAAATCTTCATACCGGCCTTTACAGCTAATATTTCTGTCAGAAACCAAATCCCTTCTTAATATTCTTAAATTCTATTCTAGCATTTTCCTTCGTATTAAAACAGCATCTCACCAGCTGTACCTGCCACTGTGAAAATTATTCTCATCTTAAAATACTGGAAATGCAACTGAGGAACCAAAGTCTCCCTGGGCAGAGAAGAAAAACAACAGATTCTATTATTGATGAGAATTTTATTTTCAGTCTCTTCCCAGTCCTTTCTGAGGCAATTAGGTATGGTGGGCCTGTTGTGAGCCAGTTGGGCTGTATCCACACCACTGACAACCACTTATGGAACTCCTACTGTGTGGGTTGCCCCGTGCAAAGTTCCCTGTCNCTATTATTGATGAGAATTTTCTTTTCAGTCTCTTCCCAGTCCTTTCTGAGGCAATTAGGTATGGTGGGCCTGTTGTGAGCCAGTTGGGCTGTATCCACACCACTGACAACCACTTATGGAACTCCTACTGTGTGGGTTGCCCCGTGCAAAGTTCCCTGTCTAGCAGGGAAATGTTAAAATACTAGCTCAGTCAGAGACCCATTCGACAGAGCATAGACCAGTTTGGCCTCCTGGATTCTTGGCTGTTCCTCCCCTCCCAGAGTCAGGAAGAGAAACACCATCTCCTGATGCCTGACTCATCCAGGTCTTTCCACTGCTTCTCCCTGCCTGATGCCGGACACAGCTCCCTAGCCAAGGACTCAGATTCTGCAACTAAATTGCTGCCTGACAGTTACATTATCTGTAAGAATAAACTAAACACTATCTCTCACATTCCTCATCCGTAAAATGGGGTGATAAAATCTGTCATGCCTACTTCTTAAGAAGTCAGAAATACCAAATGAAATAGTGTAGATAGAAAGATTCTGAAAATTGCCAAGTGCTACATATTCCTGTGTATAACCACCTCCTACTGCCACATTGCATAGCTTATCCCATTCCTCCCAGCACCCATGCCCTGTTCCATCAACCTATATAACCAAGCCCAGCTTTTATGTCACCTCTTCCTTAAAAGGAACACTGAACAAAACCCCAACAGGGAGCATTCTTTTTACACATGAGCCCTGGCCCACTGCTTTATATTTACTGATATACAGCAGAGTCCTGTCTCTGCCTCCAGACACATGAAAGGATTTTCAAGTTTCCCAACATAAGAGTGAAGTTAAAATAAAATGAGAATAAAGAATTTCATTAAGAACAGTTACATTTAGTTTTCCTGAGAGTCAAAACTCTCTTTGGCAGGTTTACAATCACTGTAAAAAAAGGCTGCGCTGAGCTCAGTACCTGCTACTCCATGTATCAACCAAACACCCCATTTTCTTGAGGAGCTAATATGTACACTCTAATTTTATCCACCTTTGATTGTCCACTAACCATTCAACTTGCCCTCACCCTAGGGCATATTTTGGCCCTAGACCTGGAATGCCTCTCCCAAATTTTCTATTTGTCTTCAAAGCTTTCAACAAATCCAAGCTCCTTCAAGAATCCTGTCTTACTCCTCCCACTTCTTCTAAATTTCTGTGTCCCTACTACTTGGGTGACACCCAATTAAGGCTTAGGCGCCGGGCCTATTTCCTTGCTATACCCTAGGTGTCAGTCTCATCCTGCAACTTCTCCAATGAAAGATCTACATTTTGTGCTCTTCATGTAACTCCTGCAGTGCCCAGATCACTGCTGCCTACATAGGAGATAACTAGAAACACTCATTATCTTTTTCAAGTGGAGTAGAAGCATACACTTATTTGTGAAGTGCAGAGTACATGAAAGACGCCATAATTCTCACAAAGCAGCAAAGACATTTAATACACAAGCAAGCAAAAGAGACGATGGTCAGAAATAGAAATTTAAGGATGGAGGAAAGATGCTTAAATCCATGGTAAAGAGGATTGGACTTGGGGTAAAGACGATGGTAGGGAAGATAGCTTCTCCCAGGAGTGTGTGTAGAGTGTGTGGGAGGTTGATAAGCCCCCAAAGTGGGAGGAAGCAGTCATGGACAGAGGCCTCAGAGAAGACTTTTTCCAAGACCAGCTCTGAGCCCTTGGTGATCCATTATTCAACTGTAAAATGGGTACAGTGTAATTCTCCTGTTTCTGCTTCAGGGCTTTTGTGAGACCTAATTATTTATTGTTTGTAAAGGCTTTGAACTCTNAGATGAATTCAGTCCCTAAAAGTTGTTTACTGAACACAGCATTGCTAAGGAAACACAGCTGAGAGGATCGTGCAGGGAACATATCTTAATAGATATGGCTCTGGAACCGCACTGTCTCTCCAAGTGCACAGAAGTATGCTCAGGGCTGGGGAGCAGCTTTATTCCCACACCTTTTTTTCTGCCTGTTGCTTTGCTATTACACAATATACATTGCTACTGCCATTGTTAAATTTTTGCCCACCCTGTTCCTATATCTGGGAACTGCCTTTCCTTTTCTCCCCACATGTTAACATCTTAACTAATCTGAAGGTCTAGCTGAAGATGACAGATGACCACTGGGAAGCTTTCTCAATTCAAAGTAACCCTAATTGGCATGTTGTTATCTCAACTGCTGTGGCAATCACTGTGTGAATCTCTCATTGGCACTTACAGTATCCTTATGTTTTTTTGAATTAAATAAGATAATGAATATGAAAATCCACTGAAAGCTGTAAAGTGATAACTAAGCATTTTTCAAAGCATATTCTACAGCATAATAAATATGCTCAATACTGATGAATATTACATTTTTTAAAGTTTGCCTACTACGTATGAAGAACAGGAAAAACCACTCTGTCTAGAGAGGTAGAAATCAGAATACTGGTTTCCTGGGGGTGGGGTAGCTGGGGGAGGGTGGTGCAGGCTAGGGGAGAACTGACTGGCAAGGATGATGAAAAAACTTTCTTCAGTTCAGTTCACTTCAGTCGCTCAGTCATGTCTGACTCTTTGCGACCCCATGAATCGCAGCATGCCAGGCCTCCCTGTCCATCACCAACTCCTGGAATTCACTCAGACTCACGTCCATCGANGTATCATCTTTCAGGATTTGAAACAGCTCAACTGGAATTCCATCACCTCCACTAACTTTGTTCATTAAATTTTCTTTGTGGTTTTGGTTACAAAACTGTATCATTGGGAAAAATGATATATTTAAAATCTGCATATTTTGCTGTATACAGTTATATTTTAGTAGAAAATTTAAAGTGATATCTGTCAAAAGAAAAGCTTCCTTCATGTTACTGTGTGTTATAAATCTCCAGAGAGTGTGCATAGTACTTTATTTGTCCAAAGCACTCTTCATTTTCAAAGCACTCTTTCTTTTCTTCATTCTATTCAGAATATATGGATAGCAGTATTCCATGAAAAACTCCATGTCATTATAAAACAACTGTTTTCATTTTCTGTTATTATATTAGATTCTCCAGAACAAAGACTGTTTTTTGTTTTTTTCTGTTTTTTTGTTTAACTGTCTTTACCCACAGAACATGGCACAGGACTCCACAGATTTGTTGCTTCTGTTACTGCAAATGATGATGAAGGTAATGATGATAAAGATACCATGACCAAAGTAAGGGTAAGTAATTTTCATGGATCAGAGGATCAGGATCATACCAACCTTAGTCCCAAGGAGTATGAGTAGATTCTCCTGCTATAAGAGCAGGATGAAGGGAAGATATCTTGGTGTGAAGGTTTTATTTAGAGCTCTCAGTTCTCATGAGGTGGCTGTATTCCCTACTCATTTAGGAGATTATGCAGCCACTTGCTGAGAATTTATTCACCTTAAAGCACCCATTAAAAAATTTTGGTGCTAGGCATCGGAATTCACAGTGACTAAAACACAGTATTTGCCCTCAAAAAGCTCATGATTTTAAGGAGAGGGGCATGACCACATATGTATTTAGAATATCACTTAAATCAATACCACACAGCTAATTTTATACAGACTTGCGTCTTTCACAGTTTGTTCTCAGAGTCTTGTTTTCTCAAAACCATTGTAAGTTCACAAGATCTTTATCCCATGTAGTGAGCAACAATACACTGAGGCCATAGAATGCCCTAAATTTGCTACTTCTTGATTGATTATAACACACTTTAACTCCCTTCTAGACTTCTTAAACAATAACATTTATCATGTATGATTAATACAATCATATATGATAAAGCAGAGATAAGAATCCTAGAGCACAGAAGTTTACATTGTGTGCAAATGTTTTATGAAGAAAAGCCTATTCCCATTTTTCAGAAGCCTTACATTTCACTCTGTAGTGCAGGTAGATGGGATGGTTTCTCTGAATATGTGTGGGAAAGTCTCTGAGCTATAAATGAGGGCTGCTGACTGTAGAGGCCTAAGCAGAATAGATGCCTAAGTAGAATTGGACCAAAAGAGCTACATAAATTCAAGAAATCCCAGAAAAATATATTAGAAGGCAAGAAAAGAGAGGTGTGGTGAGGGACTGAAACTGGGATAAACAAAAAAAGGAAGTGGAATTAATAGAGGTAACCAACTTAAAGATAGATTTACTTGCGGGTCCAAACTCTTCTTTGGAGACCACTGGATTCAGCAGCTCAAAGAAAAAAATATGCACAAATAAATTTAGAAAAATCAATGATAACTTTGTAGACCATTGAAGACTTGATTTGAGTGAGTTATTTTGTTTTCTGTTGATTTTTGCTCATAAGTAGGAACACACCACATGAATACACTTTGATCCAGTGTACCTTAGCCCCTCTTATAATTCACAAACCCTGGATACTGCCCTTTGGGCCACACAATCCCTCTTCTCCCTCACAGAGATCAATTCATATCATCCTAGCAGTCAGCCATTATCTATTCTCAGGGGAAGAGTATATAGCATGACTTCCCTTGAAATATTAGCTCTATTTACAAGGGTTTGTGTGGACCACATTACTTATGAGTCACCAAGGGGAAACAGAGCCTCCAGTAGATAAAGCGATCAGCACAAACCTCTGTAAATAAATCTGAAATTTCAATGAAGGTCATGCCAAGCCTGATTTATTCCCCAGCACCCTATGAAATAATGTTGACCAGGTAAGTGGTTTCATTTCTTTCCTCCCAGATAAGGGAGAACCTTTTAACTCTAAGGAACTTGCCATGCATGTAACAATGAGCAACTGGCTAGAGAGATGTTACACCCTCAAGGAAATAACCCTCTATTATTATATTAGATTCTCAATACTGAAAAGCCAGGTCATATAGCAGCAATTTTGTGTTCTTTTAAAATTTAATATGGTGGTACAGGTTCTCATAACAGAACTTAATTGAAGAGCTATTGCTCAACAATAGAAACTAATTTTTATTCAATAAACAGAAATGGAACATCTACCTATAGGGAGCACTGAGTGGAACATGAGGTTAACCAACGCAAGGGAGATGAAGATAAATATGACATGGTGCCTGAAACCCTCCTTATATCTCCTGTGAAATTGCCCAACTAGTCTCAGAAGTCAAACTGTCCATGGCATATTGATAAGCCAGTCAATTTGGTAAATAAATAATCATTTAATCTATATTTAATAAACATTTTTAAGGACAATACTTCATGCTACATATTGGAGTGGAGATAGAAATAAAATGAAAGCAAAGGATAAAGTTCCTAATCCTCAGAAGCTTACAATGCAGTTGAATTTAACTATATAAATAGTCATTACAGTGGGGAAAAAAATATCCAAATTAGGGAGGGTTTGGGGGAGTGTGTGTGTGTGTGTGTGTATGTTTGAATTTTGGAGCTCGATCATGTATGTATCTTCTCTAAACTGAACTTTCTATTTTTCCATCTCTCTTATTACACATAGCCCATATATATTAATAGCGAAGGGATTTGGGGACTCCCCAAATTTTTCCTTTAAGCAGGAAAAACCCAATATGATATTGCTAGAAGAACTTAAGATAATTGGCAAGGAAGGTAAGGACATGGTTTAGGAAGTCAAAGATAAGAACTGGACATAGTTCTTTAAGGAAAAAGATGTCAATAACACTAGAAGTACAAGTAACCATGAAGAGTATTTACTCACAATATGATTTATCCAGGTTTGGTTAGAATTTACAGAACTAGTGGTAACAGTTCTTGCTTTCAATCTATATGGAATCATGATAAAAGATAAGTCTTCAGCTTATACAGATGTCATTAAAACTCACAGCATAGAACAAGAAGAGGTCTCTCCACCCAGTGTTAACAGAAACACCAAGCTCACTCTTTTCATTTATTTTTTTATTACTATTGGTCTTTTTTTTTTCCAGATTTTATTTATTTTTTTATTTTACTTTACAATACTGTATTGGTTTTGCCATACATCAACATGAATCCGCCATGGGTGTACACATGTTCCCAATCCTGAACCCCCTTCCACCTCCCTCCCCATACCATCCCTCTAGGTCATCCTAGTGCACCAGCTCCAAGCATCCTGTATCCTGCATCAAACCTGAACTAGCAATTCGTTTCTTATATTATACATGTTTCATTGCCATTCTCCCAAATCATCCCACCCTCTCCCTCTCCCACAGAGTCCAAGATGTTCTATACATCGGTGTCTCTTTTGCTATTTCGCATACAGGTTTACTGTTACCATCTTTCTAAATTCCGTATATATGCATTAGTATACTGTATTGGTGTTTTTCTTTCTGACTTACTTCACTCTGTATAATTGGCTCCAGTTTCATCCACCTCATTAGAACTGATTCGAAGGTATTCAATGGATTCCCTGAAATAAATAAATTTTATAAATAGATGCAAATACCTTATAATTAACTCAGTTCAGTACAGTTCAGTCACTCAGTCATGTTCGACTCTTTGCGACCCCATGAATAGCAGCACGCCAGGCCTACCTGTCCATCACCAACTCCCAGAGTTCACTCAGACTCACGTCCATCGAGTCAGTAATGCCATCCAGCCATCTCATCCTTGGTCGTCCCCTTCTCCTGCCCTCAATCCCTCCCAGCATCAAAGTCTTTTCCAATGAGTCAACTCTTCGCATGAGGTGGCCAAAGTACTGGAGTTTCAGCTTTAGCGTCATTTCTTCCAAAGAAATCCCAGGGTTGATCTCCTTCAGAATGGAGTGGTTGGATCTCCTTGCAGTCCAAAGGACTCTCAAGAGTCTTCTCCAACACCACAGTTCAAAAGCATCAGTTCTTTGGTGCTCAGCCTTCTTCACAGTCCAAATCTCACATCCCTACATGACCACAGGAAAAACCATAGCCTTGACTAGATGGACCTTAGTCGGCAAAGTAATGTCTCTGCTTTTGAATATGCTGTCTAGGTTGGTCATAACTTTTCTTCCAAGGAGTAAACATCTTTTAATTTCATGGCTGCAATCACCAGCTGCAGTGATTTTGGAGCCCTCTAAAAAATAAAGTCTGACACTGTTTCCACTATTTCCCCATCTATTTCCCATGGAGTGATGGGACCGGATGCCATGATCTTTGTTTTCTGAATGTTGAGCTTTAAGCCAACTTTTTCACTCTCCTCTTTTACTTTCATCAAGAGGCTTTTTAGTTCCTCTTCACTTTCTGCCATAAGGGTGGTGTCATCTGCATAAGGTTATTGATATTTCTCCCGGCAATCTTGATTCCAGCTTGTGTTTCTTCCAGTCCGAAGTTTTTTGTGATGTACTCTGCATATAAGTTAAATAAGCAGGGTGACTATATACAGCCTTGACGTACTCCTTTTCCTATTGTTTGCCTATAAATGAGATTATTAATGAGAATCAAAGAAATCTTTATTTAAAAAGAGTGATTCAAATAAAAAGAATACATTTGAATAAAGATTTCTCTGGTTCTCATTAATAATCTCATTTATAGGCAAACAGTTGATTATTAAGTATTTCCATCTATTCATAAAATTTCCTTATTTCAGGAATCCATTGTATACCTAAGACTGAAAAATCTAGATTGTGCTACAGAGACTAGTTCTTATTTGCGCACATTTCTATAACTTTATTCTCTCTTATAGTCTTCCAACAGGGGTATAGCCTCATACACTTGGAAAGAAAGGCACAAAGTGTTGTTCTTTCCATCTGTAGTAACTCTGACCTCCAGAAAGGAAGGAGCACCAGTTCTGGACATATATATGTGTGTGTGTGTGCATGTGTGTGTGTGTAGTTGAATTTTTCAGTCTGCTTACAAAGTTTTCAGAACATTTTAGCCATATAGGACATTAACAAAAACCTGAGGGCCACCTGTCATCATAATGAGGCTCTCAACTGTTAGCTTTTGACTTTTTTTCCATTCAATCAGGCTTTATGTGTGCTTTGATCCAGGCAAAACATTACAAAGATATTTTCCAGTTGCAAAACTCCAACTATATATCCACCGAGGGCAAAGCTAAAACCATCATTAGGCAACAATGATGCTTTGAAATTCTGGCTGTAGAATTTTGTGGAGCATATTCTCCTTCCCCTTTATGTGAATAAAATCCTTTATACTGCTTCATATTAACTATGCCTCCTGGTTTCTCTCTAACAGGAAACCCTCCTTTATTATTCACTCCTCCTTACTGCTAAAGAAAGAGAACAAGAGTGGTTATGTAACTTACTCAATGTTATTTACATGGATTAGAATGAGAATACTAAAGTATTATAAAGAATGGAGTAGATGTTCTCCACAGTAACAGATTCTCCCTGTGGCAGTGCTAGTACTTACTGCCTGAAATGTACCCTTCTTCGACTACCACCTATTTCAAATTCAATCCTTTAGAGGCTAGCTCAGGCCTCACTTCCACAAGGTTCACTTCCTCTGAACTATCCTTCTGTGAATTTTGCTCAGACTTTCCAACCGAAAGCCACAATCAAGCTCTTGGAGTCTATACTACATTTCTTTTTATGTAACCCTACTTGGTAGCCTTAGGGATAATAACATGCTCCCCATGTCATCTTTGGTGGACATTGACACCTATCCTATTTCATGGCAACAGTATTAACAAAATAATTATTACATTAGTTGACAAAAAGAACTAGATTTAGAGACAAAAGAAAGTATTGACATATGTTTTCAGTGAAAAGCTCTTAAAATCTGGACAAGTCTTTCTAAATTTTAGTTTTCAACCTATAAAGGAAAAATATGAGATAACATGCTTTCTGGTAGTAATCCTAAAACTAAAATTGTATGATTCTATTGTTTTCCTTGCACATAGTCTTTGAGATCCTAGGAGGGAAAGTTACCTAAGAGTTTTCTACTGATTTTCCTCCTGCATTCAACTCCTTATCTACCTATTCCTTCAACTCTGATCCAACTATCTCACTGTTTCTAGAAATGTAGTTTAGAGAGATGTTTCTGAATGAGTCCATTCTAAAACATATATTTCAAGACATACTGAAACAAAGCTAAAGATTATGATCACAGACTCTTCAGTTTGGAAGAGTTACTTCATCTCCAGCATATGGAGGAGGAACATAACGATATATATTTTTCTGGTATCTGGAAATACAAATCGAGTTATCAGAGTTTTTAAGAGATATTAAAATTGTTCTTAGTGATTGAAGGAGGAAAATTTGTCACTGGACTCATTCTGTGATGCACAATACACTCAACTTGCCATTATGATATATGAGTTTTAGTTCAATTCTTGCTACTTTAATAGGTACTTAATAAATTGAAAATGGGCTCTAATGTCCCTTCCAGCACAAATATTCTAGCTTTTGCGATGTCTGATAGGCATCCCCTATCTTCTATCAATAACTCCATACTGAAGTTCTCAATACCCTCCTCTCCAACATGGTAGTGTTCTCATTCTCCAAGGCATACTCTAGCAAAACAGTTTCCAGTCGGCAGACCTAGTCTACCAGCTTCCACCTATATCAGCCTTAACCACATTTATTTCAATTCTTCAGAAACCTGCTACTGGTATAAATATTTGAAGCACAAAGTAAGTTCATACTGCCAATTCATATGCATATGTGAGAATAAAAAGTCTCCAGGGGATCTGCCCAACACAGTGAAAGAAGCCACTGTTACATCAAAGGAAAGGATGACCCCTGTTTCCTTGTGTATTGACCAGTCCTCTAAATTTTCAGCAGATATCTTATTTTTATTACGATTTAATCTTTTACAAATACCAAATGATGCACCAACATTAAAGAAACTAACCTCACAGAACATTTTGCTAATAATAACTCTCATTTTCCCTATGAAAGCTACAGCATAACAAAGAGAAAGGACTCACAAAGATTCAAAGCATGAAGTACTTGTCCTGGTCTCAGTTTCTTTATTTGTAAAGTGGGGTAGCTGTACATGTCCAAAACTATAGAAATGATTTAGTCTTTTAAGGTAGAACAAAACAATAGACTATCATGCAGGCATTCAAATTAAAATTACAAAAACTGTGTAGTAATATGGAAAAAATACTTTTAATTCAATGTTGAATAATAATAGAAAATATTTTATTTTTACTTCAGTAACCATAAAAATACATGTCTTATGCCTCTGGTGGCTCAATAATAAACAATCTATCTAGGCATTTCCTATGCATCCCTAGCACCTGTCACCCACTTTGCACTGGCCAGGGAGGACCCTGTTCAGTGCACTGAGTCCCATGCCAGTAGTGGTGACCTGAACTGGTACCAGCCAACCTCAGTTGCCTGAGGGCTGTCACTGAAGCACCCCAAGTGGGTGCCCTAAAGTTGAGAGGGAGAACGAGCGGATCTGACTGCAAAATCCAGGAGCCATCAGGTCCTGCCATCCTCTTGCAGGGAACTCAAAACTGGCGATGGGGATGGCCACCAGGATCCGGACAGCTACCATCTGGAAATCAAGCCCTGAGCCTTTGGAGTGGAAGCACTGACTCCAAGACCCTAGACCAACAGAGAACTAACCCTACTACTACTACTACTACTAAGTCATTTCAGTCATATTAGACTCTGTGTGACCCATAGATGGCAGCCCACCAGGCTCCCCTGTCCCTGGGATTCTCCAGGCAAGAACACTGGAGTGGGCTGCCATTACCTTCTCCAGTGCATGAAAGTGAAAAGTGAAAGTGAAGTCACTCTGTCATGTCCGACTCTTAGCAACCCCATGGACTGCAGCCTACCAGGCTCCTCTGTCCATGGGATTTTCCAGGTAAGAGTACTGGAATGGGGTGCCATTGCCTTTTCTAACCCTGCTGCTGCTGCTGCTGCTAAGTCACTTCAGTCGTGTCCGACTCTGTGTGACCCCATTGACGGCAGCCCACCAGGCTCCCCTGTCCCTGGGATTCTCCAGGCAAGAACACTGGAGTGGGTCGCCATTTCCTTCTCCAATGCATGAAAGAGAAAAGTGAAAGGAAAGTCGCTCAGTCTGTCCAACTGTTAGCTACCTCATGGACTGCAGCCCACTAGGCTCCTCCGTCCATTGGATTTTCCAGGGTGGAGGGTGTATCAAATAGTGAGAACTCACACAAAGAAAACCACTTGAATAAAAGACTTACATCACCCAACCACCAGTAGCACCCTGTGCAGGACACCTCATCTAAACAACAAACAAAATTATAAACTCAGTCAGCAGACAGGATTACCACATCATTCAGCCTTGCCCATCAGAGGAAAAACAAGCAAAAAAACAAAAACTCAGAACAAATCTCACCCTATGCAAAGCTTACAAAAACCACTGGATCAGCCTTAGGAGGGAAGAAACCATACCAGGGAAAAGGAGACCTCAAACACAATAAGTTTTAAAAAATAAGAAGAAGAATGAAAAGACAGAGAAATACTACACAAATGAAGCAACAAACAACAAACACAGAAGTCCAAATAAATGAAGAGGAACTAGGCAAACTATCTGAATGAGAATTCAGAATAATGATAGTAAAGATGATCAAAAACTTGAAAGCAAAATAGAGAAAATACAAGAATCAATTAACAAAGACCTAGAAGAATTAAAGAATAAACATCCAGAGACAAACAGCACAATTACTGAAATTTAAAACTCTCAGTTCAGTTCATTTGTTCAGTCATGTCCAACTTTGTGACCACATGGAAGCAATCAACAGCAGAATATCTGAAGCAGAAGAACAAATCAGTGAGCTGGCAGATAAATTAGTAGAAACAGCTTCTGAAGAGCAGAATAAAGTAAAAAGAATTAAAAGTACCGAGGATAGTCTTATCGACCTCTGGAACAATACCAAACACAACATTAAAATTACAGGGGTCCCAGAAAGAGAAGAGAAAAAGAAAGGGTATGAGAATATTTTTGAAGAGATTATAGATGAAAATAGAACCCCATAGACAGAGGAGCCTGGCAGGCTACAGTCCTTGGGATCGCAAGAGTCAGATACGACTTAGTAACTGAACCACCATCAACACCATAGTTGAAAATTTCCCCAATATGGAAAAGGAAATAGCTAATTAAGTCCAAGAGGCACAAGAGTCCCATACAGGATAAACCCAAGGAGAAACACACTAAAACATATACAAATCAAACTAACAAAGACTAAACACAAAGAAAGAATATGAAAAGCAACAAGGGAGAAGCAACAAGTAACATACAAGGGAAACCCCATATGCTTAACAGCTGATCCTTCAGCAGAAACTCTGCAGGCCAGAAGGGAATGGCAGAATATATTTAAAGTATTGAAAGGAAAAAAACCTACAACCAAAATTACTGTACCCAGCAAGGATCTCATTCAAAACTGATGGAGAAATAAAAAATTTTTCAGAAAAGCAAAAGTTAAGAGAATTCAGTACCACCAAACCAGCTTTGCAACAAATGTTAATGGGACTTACATAGTCAAGAAATACAAGAGAAGAAAAAAGATCCACAAAATCAACCCCAAACAATTAAGAAAATGGCAATAGAAACACGTATATCAAAAATTACTTTAAATGTAAGTGGATTAAATGTTCCAACCAAAAGACACAGACTAGCTGAATGGATACAAAAACAAGACCCATATATATGCTGTCTACAAGAAACCCACTTCAGACCTAAAGACACATACAGACTGAAAGTGAGAGGACAGAAAAATATATTCCATGCAAATGAGAAACAAAAGAAGGCTGGAGTAGTAATCCTCCTGTTAGACAAAATAGACCTTAAAATAAAGAATATTATAAGAGATAAGGAAGGACACTACATAATGATCAAGGGATCAATCCAAGAGGAAGACATAACAATTGTAAATATCTATGCATCCAACATAGGAGCACCTCAATACATAAGACAAACACTAACAGACACAAAAGGAGAAATTGACAGGAACACAGTAATAGTAGACTTTAACATCCCACTCACACTAATGGATAGATCATCAAAACAGAAAATTAATAAGGAAACACAAGTGTTAAATGATACACTAGATGAAATGGATCTCATTGATATCTTCAGGATATCAATATCTTTGGATTCCATCCAAATGCAGAAGAATACACCTTCTTTACAAGTGCACGTGGAACATTCTCCAGGATAGACCACATCTAGGATCATAAATTAAACGTCAGTAAATTTAAGAAAGTTGATATCATATCAAGCATCTTCTATGACCACAACGCTATGAGACTAGATATCAATTTAAAAAAAAAAATTTGTAAGAAACACAAACACATGAAGATTAAACAACACATTTCTGAATAACCAACAGGCTACTGAAGAAATCAAAAGGAAAATCAAAAAATTTCTAGAAACAAATAACCATGAAAATATGACAACTCAAACCTATGGGATGCAGCAAAAACAGTTCTAAGAGGGAAAGGTGGTGGTGGACACTTTTTTTTTTTTTTTTAGGCTCACTTTTTCAGTCGCGCTGTGGGGAGGGAGGGATCCTGCAAACAAATAACACTGTAGTGTGCACGCAGGGTTTCAGCCCCACTGGACCTGCCCCTGCTCGTGGCGCCGCTCAGGCTCTACCCGGGAACCGTCTGAGGCCGGCCCTAGGCTGCATGCCCTTCCCCGATCTAAGCCACTCAGGTTCAGCGGTCAGGTAGCCTTCAGCAGCACAGATTTGGTTGGGACTCTGTGTTGTGCCCTTCCCAGGTCTGAGTAGCTCGGGTGTTTGGCAAGCGTGGTAGCTGCTACTTGTCGCCTTTCCCGTATCTGCTGCTCAGTTTTCTGGGTGTACCTCTGGCACCTCTTGTGAGGCGGATGGTGACTGTCCAGAACCCCGAGCAGTGTTAGCAAAGAAGCCTGCTTGCAATTTGGTAGGTAAAGTCTCTCCGGGGCTGCGATTGCCCCCTTCCAGCCCTTCCGGCTCTGGCTGCCTGTCGCCGGCAGGGGATGGTCTGCAGCTGGCTAGTTCTTTTCCGCCCTTTGTTCTGTGCACGATCCTAGCGGTGTCTTATGTTTGAGCTTTTCGTGTGGTAGCTATCCCACAGTCTGGTTTGCTAGCCCCAGTTAGTTCATTCTGGTTACGCGCGGCGGGACGTTCCTGCCTGATTCTGAAAACCACTGCAGCCCGCGCCTCCCGCGCCTCCCTGCCCTGCCCCCACTTGGTAATGGTGGATGCAGATGTTTGCACTGCTTTTCCGCTGGGGGAGTTACTGTTGGGCTTATAATCTGTTGGTTTTAATTATTTATTTATTTTTCCTTCAGGTTGCCCTATGTGTTTCCAAGGCTCACCACAGATTCGGCAGGGAGAGTGTTTCCTGGTGTTTGGAAACCTCTCTTCTTAAGCGTCCCTTCCCGGGACAGAGCTCCCTCCCCACCTCCTTTGTCTCTCTCTCTTTTTTTTTTTTCGTCTTTTATATTTTCCCCCCTACCTGTTTTTGAAGTCAATGCTCTGTTTTTCTGGGTGCCTGATGTCCTCTGCCAGCATTCAGAAGTTGTTTTCTGGAATTTGCTCAGCTTTGAAATGTTCTTTTGATGAATTTGTGAGGGAGAAAGTGGTCTCCCTGTCCTATTCTTCCGCCATCTTAGCTGCAGTCCTCAGCCTCTTATTTAAAAAGTAGCCAATAAAGGTTCACATAAAACTTTCTTCTGTAAGTTCATCATTTATTTGGAGATTATTTCTATAAATTTTTATTCTCTGTATATCATTTGGAAGGGCTATAGTTGTGGGGTTTAAAGATACAGATATCAGAGGAGAGGTTTTTATTACGTGCACCTCAGAATCGCCCGTCTGTGAGGGTGTCTCTTATGTGACCAGGGTACCAACACAAGTGCCAGAGATATAGCCATTCTGTCCTTTTTGCCAATAGCTCACCCAACCAAGTGGAACCCCCATGCAATGTGCAGGCTCATTCAGTCATTTGTTATAAACATTCCTCATGCCTCCAAACAGAATTTGAGGAGCAAACAATACAAAAGAGATACCATATCTTATCAATTCTAAGAATGCTTTTTTTTCTCATTTTTCTCTCTCTGAAATCAATGTGTGTTTTAATATCAACAAATCTTAACATAGTTTCTTAGGCTAATTGACAGAATTTTTTCTTTCTTTGTGGTTCATAGACTAATATTGTTTTATAATGTTAGATTGATGAAATAAAGTAAATTAGGAAAATTATAATAAGGATTTTAAAAAATAGATGAAAAAAAATTAGAAATGAAACAACCGAGGCTAAGGCTAGCTGCTGCAATGCAAGTGCAAATTTGACTCTAGGTTTTTCTAAAAACATACCAATTAAATGTAGCGGTCTTCCCCCGAAACCCCCCAAAAATGACAGGGCAGGAATAAAATAATACAACTACCACCTACACACTCTGTGCAAAAAAACCAGAAAGACCACTTCAGTAGATGAAAGGTTTCTTCCAGGCACAGATAACTCCAAGCTAAGAGCACAGAGGTAGGGGAAGCAGGATACAGGCAAAGCAGCTGCATACCTTCTCTTGTGTCCATGCTGAAATATGTTTCCAACCAAGGTAAATCTGATTTGTACTATTAATATCTCACCTTTAACATGACTTTTAACACTTAAGATTTTATTTAATTTGGAATAGTTTTAAAAGTCTAGTCAAATTGACTTTCTGTTTCAAAATACATCATATTCTACACTTGGGAGGATTGGCTACAGTGGTTTAAGTTCCAGCATTATGCAATATAAATATGAATATATATTGTTTGTATATTTATAAATGTATATATGTAAACATATGGGTACATGTGTATAAGTGAATATGTGTGTGTGCAAAATCAATTATTTCATATAGAAGTTCTTAGACCTATAGATGGTATCCCCTGCTCTCCTTCTTTTTTTTTTACACAGTATTTTTTTTTTCATTTTTTACATGATAGTATACATATTTCAATGCTATTCTCCCAAATCATCCCACCCTCTTCCTCTCCCTCTCCCTCTCCCTCAGAGTCCAAAAGTCCTCTCTACACATCTGTGTCTCTTTTGCTCTCTTGCATACAGGGTCCTCATTACCATCTTTCTAAATTCCATATATATGTGTTAGTATACTGTATTGGTGTTTTTCTCTCTGGCTTACTTCACTCTGTATAATCGGTTCCAGTTTCATCCATCTTATTAGAACTGATGCAAATGTATTCTTTTTAGTGGCTGAGTAATACTCCATTGTGTATATGTATCACAGCTTTCTTATGTTCTCCTTCTGATAATCAGTTTTGTTAGAAGTTTCATAGTCTGTGCCTTCTATAAATGCTAATGTCTAAGTGGGAGGTGGAGTTTTTTCTCCATAATGTGAGGCATATTGAGCTGTGGCTTCTCTGAGTGGTCACTCTCATTATCACCTTGTATTCTCTAGAAAACCATCACTGTGCCCATTTTGTCTGAAGGCCCCTAATGCATTCTGACATCTTTAATAAATACTTAAAGCTTTTCCACAGTAATACAGATTCTCCTTCTGCCCTCAACCGTGAAAAAGTGAGAAAATACATTTGGGTCTGTTTTTCTATGGAAAAACAAAAAGAAATTCTGCTGGCATATCATCTTCTATTGTGGCATATATAGAGTATCAGGAAAAATGGTACCTCAGATAAAGAAATGCAATAAAGGATAATTATTTAAGACATTTTTTCTAAATCACTTAATATTGGCTGTTTGTGTGTCAGATATCAAGAAAAAGTTATAGTCAGTTGGGAAAGAGGTTTCAGAAAGAGTCACTGTGTTTTGTGTTTGAAGATTCACAGTATTATAGATTGGTTCTGAAAAGGTTTCTTCCAGGCACAGATAACTCCTAGTGAGCCCCCTACTGAGAGGCCCCATTGGAGCTGCCTTGTGATGTGCCCACCTCAGTTGTAATCCTTGTCACTTTCCATCCCAACTCATGAGACATTTGAACATGGATTACCATGTTTCACAGACAGATTCTGCCTTTGGCTGTTATATCCACACCCCCACTCCCCAGCCAGGGGTCCTTGAATTGTTAACTATTGATGTTAGATTCTGTGCTAGAAGACCTCTCAATATTCAGTCCTAAGTTGAAAGGTGATATACCCAGGGATGTACTGGCAAAGACTCTAATGGAAATTAAAACACTCACTCATCTTTAGTCAAATAAGTTCTGAGAATCTTTTCATGCTTAATAAACTCCTTTCAGCTGACCAGTCAGGTTCCCTCTGAAGTGCTGACATAAGCTAATTATCAGTGACTATTCATGCAGCCCAGGAGCACAGTCTATCACAGACGACTGTAATACATGTTATTATTTTTTCCTATATATTTTATTATGAAGATTTTCAAACATAAGCAGAGTTGGAAGACTGTGCAGTAATCATCCTTGTACTTGCCATCTATATTCTAGAATTGTTAACATGTTTGTGCTTTATCATATACCTTTCCATCTATCAATCCATCTTACTTTTTAGATATTTCAAGATGAGTTGCAAATGTCAGTGACTTTCACACCTCCACACTTCAGCATTCATATCATTAACTAGAGTTCAATGTTTCATTATAAAGTATGGGTCTTAAGCATACTATTCAAATGCATACCCCTGTAACTCAAACACCCATAAAAATGATAGAACATTTTTACCACCCCAGAAAGTTCACCCATACTCTTCTCAGTCAGTCCTAACTTCTACTGTCCGAGGCATCCACTGTTTTGATTTTCTCCACAACAGATAACTTTTGTGTGTTCTAAAGCTTCATATAAAAAATTGGGTGAATTCTTTTGTGTAAGGCTTCTTTCACTAAGTGTAATGTTTTTGAGATCCACTCATGTTGTTGCATGTATCCTAGTTATTTTTATGTTGATTAGCATTCCTGTGTATGAATGTCTGTTTACGTACTCTCCTGGGTTATTTCCAGTTAAAAACATTGCAAATAAAGATGTCATGAATTTTTTTCCCATCTTTTTGTGAATATGTTTCATTTCCCTTGTGTAACAAACTAAGACTGAAATTGCTAGGTCACAGGGTAAGGTATGTTTAGTTTTATAAGAAACTGCCAGAATGTTTTCCGAAGTGGTTGGACTATTGCACACTTCCATCAGCAAAGTATGAGAGTTCCACGTCTTTACCAACATTTAAAGTTATCAGTCTTTTTAGTGTCAGCCATTCTGGTGGATGTGTAGTGAAATCTGGTGAATATTTAGTGATATGGTTTCATTTGCAAATCCCCAAAGCCTAATGATGTTGAGCACTTGTTCATGTTTTTATCAGCCATTCATATATCTTCCTTTATAAGGTTTTGATTCAGATATTTCCCATTTTTATTGATTTGTTTGCCATTTATTTTTGAGTAGATGATTTTTTATGATCTAGATATAGGTTCCTTGTTTGATGCATGTTTTATAAATATTTTCTCCCATTGTGTGGCTGGCATCTTCATTTTCTTTGCAGTGTCTTTTGACGAACAGAAGTTTTAATTTTAATGAAGACGAATTTATCAGGTTTTACAATTTTATGCATATTTACTGTATCTAATCTAAGAAACCTTTCCAACAGCCAGTTTATATAGATATTCTCCTATGTCTCCTTCTAGAGGTTTTATGGTTTTAGCTTTTATATTTGAGGCTGTGGTCCATCTTGAATTAATTTTTGTGTATGATGAAGTTTACAGAATCCACTTGTTCCAGTCTTATTTGCTGAAAGACTTTCTTTTCCCTGTTGAATTATCTTGGTACAATTTATCAAAAAGCAAATAACCATATAAATGTGGGTCTATATTTGGGCTCTCTATTCTGTTTCATTGATCTGTTTTTGTCTATTCTGATGAAATGCTACACTATTAATTAATATAGCTTGATAGTAGATTTTAAAATATTAAAATCCATTAACTTTGTTCCTTCTTTCCATGTTGCTTTGGATGGTCTAGATAATTTGCATGTCCATACAAAATTTTTAATTAACTTGCTCATTTTGTCAAAGAAAGCCTCAATGGTGTTATTATAAAAACTGCATTAAATCTATGACCAGTTTCAGGAATATTGGTATCTTACCTGTCTTCCACTCCAAACACACTCCCTTGTTTGTTTAGTCTTCGTTAATTTTTCATGATGGTACCTTGTAGTCTTTAGCACAGTGGTTTGTACATCTTTTAAAAATCTGTTCCCCTTTTCAAATCCTTTTTAAATTGTTTTTTGAAACTCATATTAAGAGAATTATTATTTAATCACATTTTGCATTGCTAATATATAAAAATGTTATTGATTTTTGTATGTTGATGTTATAACTAACTTACTAAATTCTAATTATTAATTTTAATATATTTTTGAGGTATAGTTGATGTACAATGATAGTTTTACTTCTTCCTTTCCTGTATGGATTCCTTTTATTTTTTTCTTCTCTGGTTGCTGTGGTTAGGACTTCCAATACTGTGTTGAGTAAAAGTGATAAGAGTGGGCATCTTTGTCTTCTTCTTTACCTTAGAGGAAATGCTTTCACCTTTCCACCACTGAATATGATGGTCACTGCGAGCTTGTCTTCAGTTCGGTTCAGTCACTCAGTCGTGTCCGACTCTTTGCGACCCCATGAATTGCAGCACGCCAGGCCTCCCTGTCCATCACCCACTCCCTGAGTTCACTCAAACTCACGTCCATCAAGTCAGTGATGCCATCCAGCCATCTCATCCTCTGTCGTCACCTTCTCCTCCTGCCCCCAATCCCTCCCAGCATCAGAGTCTTTTCCAATGAGTCAACTCTTCACATGAGGTGGCCAAAGTACTGGAGTTTCACCTTTAGCATCATTCCTTCCAAAGAAATCCCAGGACTGGTTGCCTTTAGAATGGACTGGTTGGATCTCCTTGCAGTCTGAGGGACTCTCAGGAGTCTTCTCCAACGCCACAGTTCAAAAGCATCAATTCTTCAGCACTCAGCTTTCTTCAGGGTCCAACTCTCACATCCATACATGACCACAGGAAAAACCCTAGCCTTGACCAGATGGACCTTTGTTGGCAAAGTAATGTCTCTGCTTTTGAATATGCTATCTAGGTTGGTCATAACTTACCTTCCAAGGTGTAAGCATCTTTTAATATCGTACCTGCAGTCACCATCNCTGGAGTTTCAGCTTTAGCATCATTCCTTCCACAGAACACCCAGGGTTGATCTCCTTTAGAATGGACTGGTTGGATTTCCTTGCAGTCCAAGGGACTCTCAGGAGTCTTCTCCTACACCACAGTTCAAAAGCATCAACTCTTCGATGCTCAGCTTTCTTCACAGTCCAACTCTCACATCCATACATTACTACTGGAAAACCATAGCCTTGACTAGATGAACCTTAGTCGGCAAAGTAATGTCTCTGCTCTTCAATATGCTGTCTAGGTTGGTCATAACTTTTCTTCCAAGGAGTAAACATCTTTTAATTTCATGGCTTCAGTCACCATCTGCAGTGATTTTGGAGCTCCCCAAAATAAAGTCTGACACTGTTTCCACTGTTTCCCCATCTATTTCCCATGAAGTGATGGGACCAGATGCCATGATCTTTGTTTTCTGAATGTTGAGCTTTAAGTCAAATTTTTCACTCTCCACTTTCACTTTCATCAAAAGGTTTTTTAGTTCCTCTTCACTTTCTGCCATAAGGGTGGTGTTATCTGCATATATGAGTTTATTTATATTTCTCCCAGCAATCTTGATTCCAGCTTGTGCTTCTTCAAGCCCAGCGTTTCAAATTATGTACTCTACATATAAGTGAAATAAGCAGGGTGACAACATACAGCCTTGATGTACTCCTTTTAAACTCTTCAAAAAATAGGCATAGAAGGAACCTACTTCAACATAGTAAAGGCCATATTAGATAAGCCTAGAGCAAACATTATTCTCAATGGTGAAAAACTGAAAGAATTCCCGCTAAGATCAGGAACAAGACAAAGGTGTCCAGTGTCACCAATATTACTCAACATAGTTCTGTGAGTCCTAGTTACAGCAGTCAGAGAAGAAAAAGAAATAAAAGGAATCCAGATTGGAAAAGAAGTAAAGCTCTCACTGTTTGCAGATGATATGATACTGTATGCAGAAAAACCTAAAGACAGTATCAAAAAATTACTAGAGCTAATCAGTGAATTTAGCAAAGTTTCAGGATACAAAATCAATACAAGGAAATCATTTGCATTTCTATATACTAAAAATGAAAAATTAGAAAAAGAAATTAAGGAATCAATCTCATTTACCATTGCAACAAAAAGAATTAAATATCTAGGAATAAATGTACCTAAGGAGAGAAAATAACTGTATGCAAAAAAATTATAATACTGATGAAAGAAATCAAAGCTGATATAAACAGATGGAGAGTTATTCCTTGTTCCTGCATAGGAAGTCAATATTGTGAAAATGACTATGCTACCAAAGGCAATGTACAGATTCAGTGTGATTCCTATCAAATTACCAATGGCATTTTTCACAGAGCTAGAACAAAAAATTTCACAATTCATATGGAAACACAAAAGACCCTGAATAGCCAAAGCAGTCTGGAACTGGACGAATCAACCTTCCTGACTTCAGATTATACTACAAAGCTACAGTCCTCAGGACAGTATGGTACAGACACAAAAACAGAAATATAGACCAATGGAACAAGATAGAAAGCCCAGAAATAAACCCATGCACCTATCAGTTCAGTTCAGTCACTCAGTCGTGTCTGACTCTTTGCAACCCCATGAATCGCAACACTCCAAGCCTCCCTGTCCATCACCAACTCTTGGAGTTCACTCAAACTCACATCCATCAGGTCAGTGATGCATCCAGCCATCTCATTCTCTGTCGTCCCCTTCTCATCCTGCCCCCAATCCCTCCCAGCATCAGAGTCTTTACCAATGAGTCAATTCTTTGCATGAGTTGACCAAAGTACTGGAGTTTCAGCTTTAGCATCATTCCTTCCGAAGAAATCTCAGGGCTGATCTCCTTCAGAATGGACTGATGGGATCTTCTTGAAGTCCAAGGAGCTCTCAAGAGTCTTCTCCAACACTACAGTTCAAAAGCATCAATTCTTCAGTGCTCAGTTTTCTTCACAGTCCAACTCTCACATCCATGCATGACCACAGGAAAAACCATAACCTTGACTAGATGTACCTTAGTCAGCAAAGTAATTTCTCTGTTTTTGAATATGCTGTCTAGGTTGGTCATAACTTTTCTTCCAAGGAGTAAACATCTTTTAATTTCATGGCTGCAATCACCATCTGCAGTGATTTTGGAGCCCCCCAAAAAATAAAGTCTGACACTGTTTCCACTGTTTCCCCATCTATTTCCCATGAAGTGATGGGACTGGATGCCATGATTTTAGTTTTCTGAATGTTGAGCTTTAAGCCAACTTTTTCACTCTCCACCTTCACTTGCATCAAGAGGCTTTTTAGTTCCTCCTCACTTTCTGCCATAAGGGTGGTGTCATCTGCATATCTGAGGTCATTGATATTTCTCCCAGCAATCTTGATTCCAGCTTGTGTTTCTTTCAGTCCAGCGTTTCTCATGATGTACTCTGCATAGAAGTTAAATAAGCTGGGTGACAATATACAGCCTTAAATGTACTTCTTTTCCTATTTGGAACTAGTCTGTTGTTCCACGTCCAGTTCTAACTGTTGCTTCCTGGCCTGCATACAGATTTCCCAAGAGGCAGGTCAGGTGGTCTGGTATTCCCATCTCTTTCAGAATTTTCCAGAGTTGATTGTGATCCACACAGTCAAAGGCTTTGGCATAGTCAATAAAGCAGACATAGATGTTTTTCTGGTGTTTTCTCTCTTGCTTTTTCCATGATCCAGCAGATGTTGGCAATTTGATCTCTAGTTCCTCTGTCTTTTCTAAAACCAGCTTGAACATCAGGAAGTTCATGGTTCACAAATTACTGAAG
>SJYX01004892.1:81651-95988 GCA_006410675.1 Oreotragus oreotragus | reverse complement strand
AAAAAAAAAAAAAAAACTAGGAAAGAAACCACCATATGAGCCAAGAATCCCAGTCCTTGTCATATACCTTAAGGAAACCAAAATTGAAAAAGACACATGTATCCCATTGTTATTGTAGCACTATTTACAGTAGCTAGAAGATGAAAGCAACCTAGATGTCCATCAACAGATGAATGGATAAAGAGGTTGTGGTACATATACACAATGGAATATTACTCAGCTGTAAAAAGAAACACATTTGAGTCAGTTCTGATGAGGTGGATGAACCTAGAACCTATGATACAAGGTGAAGTGAGTCAGAAAGAGAAAGATAAATATGGTATTCTAACACCTATATATGGAATCTAGAAAAATGGCTCTGAAGAATTTATTTACAAGGCAGCAATGAAGAAACAAACATACAGAATAGATTTATGGACATGGGGAGAGGGTAGGAGAGGGTGAGAGGTATGGAAAGAGTAACATAGAAATCTACATTACCAATGTAAAATAGATAGCCAATGGGAATTTTCTATATGGCTCAGGAAACTCAGGAGCTCTGTATCAATCTAGAGGGGCAGGAAGGGGTGGGAGATGGGAGGGAGGTTCAAAAGGGAGGGGATATATGTGTGCCTATGGCTAATTCATGTTGAGGTTTGACAGAAAACAACAAAATTTTGTAAAGCAATTATCCTTCAATAAATTAATTTAAAACAAGAAAAAAAGAATCCATCTACAATGCAGGAGATGTGGAGGACACAAGTATTCGATCCGTGGGTCAGAGGATCCCCTAGAGAAGGACATTCCAACTTACTCCAATATATTCCTGGGAAAATCCCATAGATAGAGGAACCTGGCAGGCTATGGTCCATGGGGTCACAAAGCGTCAAACACGATTGAAGCAAATGAACAGGAGACAGACATAAATGGAAGACATTACAAAAAGTGAAAATAACCATTTTAGAGTCGTTTGGTAATGGATAATTTATATAGATAATAGCAACTTGAATAATGGTCAGTTCAGTTTAGTCACTCAGTCTTTTCCGACTCTTTGCAACCCCATGGACTGCAGAATGCCACACTTCCTTGTCTATCACCAACTCCTAGAGCTCACTCAAACTCATGTCCATCGAGTCAGTGATGCTATCCAACCATCTCATTCTCTGAATAATGGTATAGTCCCTCAACTAACAATAAAATGTTTAGAATGATTGCTGAGGTCTCCTCCAGCCATGGAATTTTATGATCCTTTGATAAACATAGTCATGTCAACACGTTCAGCAGGTGTAAATGGGATATGGAGCCCCCTCATGGAGATAAAAGAAACATTTTTAAAATCCAGATAAAATAGCTTTGTGAAAAAGTATGACCAAAATAGACTTGTTTATTTCATGTAGTTTCAAATTAAAAGAAAGCTCTTATGCTCTTATCTGAATTTTCCCCTTAGCCTAGGAAGTGTTTGGCACCCATGATTCTTTCTGAATGTCTTTATTACAGATAGCTAGTACACTATACAACACAGGAATTGTGTGTCTTTGTCTAACTTTCCTAGGAAATTGTGACTCCAAGAAGATAGCAATGGGGCTTCACTCATTTTTAAATTCCCAGAACTCAACACAGTGCTTGGCATACAGACAGAGACCAAATTAAATGTTGACTTCAATGACTGAATGAAAGAAAAGGAGTATAATAGATCAGCATTTTCTCTTAAAAATAGACACACTGCATCTGCTCAGGGGCTTGGTGTTCCATCCCAGGCTCAGTAGTGTTTTTGTTTTCTTTTTCACTTTGTTGTGCCCCAAGCCATCTTCAAATATACAGTTCACTGGACTATCTTCATGTTGCCAAAGAAACATGGCTTATATTTCACCTCACAGGTCCAGGGTTTGCCAGACCAGAATCATTAAGTTTGATAGTGTTACACATTCCCCTTTCCTATGTATTGTTTTAGTCATCATTGCTAAAACACAGATCATTTTGTATCTGTGTTCATCTTTATAGAGTGTTCTGAGAGGAGCTCTCCTGGGTAATCCTTTTCTCCCATAGACAAGACCATGAGGTTATCCAGGCATATTGGTCCTCAAATCCTCTTCAGAGAGAGAGCTATGTTTCCAGCTGTGGGGCACTAGAGCGGTTGTGAGGAGATTCCCCAAATCCAAGGGCAAAGGAGAAGCCCCAGCAAGATGGTAGGCACTAGAGCGGTGGTTGCGCAGTGCTGAAGCGAATTTAAGGAGATATCCCACGTCCAAGGTCAGAGAAGCCCTAGCAAGATGGTAGGAGGGGCGAATTCATGTTTAGAATCAAACCCCATTCCCACCAAAGATGCTCAGAGGGCTCAAACAAACCTTGTGTGCACCAGGATCCAGAGACTGAGACAGAGCTGTGTTTGAGGATCTCCCGTGGTGGTACTGTTCAGCAGCGGACTGCTGCAGGGGCAGGGGCTCTGGGTGCAGCAGACTTGGATATGGCTTAAGCCCTCTTGGAGGAAGTCACCATTAACCCAATCATAGAGCTGCCAGAACTTACACAGGACTGGGGAATAGATTTTTGGAGGGTATAAACAGAACACTGTGTGCACCAGGACCCATGTGAATCCACAAGAAACTGACCAGACTTGCCTGGGCGTGTCCAGGAGTCTCCAGCAGATATGTGGGTCGTGGTGGCCTGCTGCAGGGTTGGGGCACTGAGTGTAGCAGTACATGTATGGGACCTTTTGCAAGAGGTCCCCATTATTTTCATTACCTCCAGCATAGTTTGCTGCTGCTGCTGATGCTGCTAAGTCGCTTCAGTTGTGTCCGACTCTGTGCGACCCCATAGACGGCAGCCCACCAGGCTCCCCCATCCCTGGGATTCTCCAGGCAAGAATACTTTGGCCCCAGGTAAATAACAGGGAGGGAACATAGCTCCACCCATTAACAGAAAATAGGATTAAAGATTTACTGAGTATGGCCTTACCCATCAGAACAAGACCCAGTTTCCCCCTCAGTCAGTCTCTCCCATCAGGAAGCTTCCATAAGCCTTTTTTTCTTTTACTTTACAGTACTGTATTGGATTTGGCATACATTGACATGAATTCAGGGCAGACAGACTGAAAATCACAATCATAGAAAATGAACCAATCTGATCACATGGACCACAGCCTTGTCTAACTCAGTGAAACTATGAGCCATGCCATGTCAGTTCAGTTCAGTTCAGTCGCTCAGTCATGTCCAACCTATGAGCCATGCCATGTAGGGCCACCCAAGTCAGACGGGTCATGGTGGATAGTTCTGATAAACCATGGTCCACTGGAGAAAGGAATGGCAAACAACTTCAATATTCTTGCCTTGAGAGCCCCATGAACAGTATGAAAAGTCAAAAAGATAGGACACTGAAAGATGAATTCCCCAGGTGTAGGTGCCCAATATGCTACTGGAGATCAGTGGAGAAATAACTCCAGAAAGAATGAAGAGACGGAGCCAAAGCAAAAACCACACCCAGTTGTGGATGTGACTCGTGACTGAAGCAAGGTCCAATGCTGTAAAGAGCAATATTGCATAGGAACCTGGAATGTTATATCCATGAATCANCAATATGCTACTGGAGATCAGTGGAGAAATAACTCCAGAAAGAATGAAGAGACGGAGCCAAAGCAAAAACCACACCCAGTTGTGGATGTGACTCGTGACTGAAGCAAGGTCCAATGCTGTAAAGAGCAATATTGCATAGGAACCTGGAATGTTATATCCATGAATCAAGGCAAATTGGAAGTGGTCAAACAAGAGATGGCAAGAGTTAATGTCAACATTTTAGGAATCAAAAATGGATGGAATGGGTGAATTAACTCAGATGACCATTATATCTACTATTGCAGGCAAGAATCCCTTAAAAGAAACGGAGTGGCCATCATAGTCAACAAAAGAGTCCAAAATGCAATACTTGGATGCAATCTCAGAAATGACAGAATGATTTATGTTCGTTTCCAAGGCAAACCATTCAATATCACTGTAATCCAAATCTATGCTCCAACCAGTAATGCTTAAAAAGCTGAAGTTGAATGGTTTTATGAAGACCTACAAGATCTTTTAGAACTAACACCTGAAAAAGATGTCCTTTTCATTATAGGGAACTGGAATGCAAAAGTAGGAAGTCAAGAAACAAANAAAGCTGAAGTTGAATGGTTTTATGAAGACCTACAAGATCTTTTAGAACTAACACCTGAAAAAGATGTCCTTTTCATTATAGGGAACTGGAATGCAAAAGTAGGAAGTCAAGAAACAAATTTGCCTGGAGTGCAAAAGTAGGAAGTCAAGAAACAAATTTGCCTGGAGTAACAGGCAAATTTGGCCTTGGAGTATAGATTGAAACAGGGCAAAGGCTAGTAGAGTTTTGCCAAGAGAACTCACTGGTCATAGCAAGCACCCTCTTCCAACAACACAAGAGAAGACTCTACATTTACATCACCAGATAGTCAATACCAAAATCAGATTGATTATATTCTTTGCAGCCAAAAATGGAGAAGCTCTGTACAGTCAGCAAAAACAAGACTGGGAGCTGACTGTGGCTCAGATTATGAACTCCTTATTGCCAAATTCAGACTTAAATTGAAGAAAGTAGGGAAAACCACTAGACCATTCAGGTATGACCTAATAAAATCCCTTAAGATTATACAGTAAAGGAAGGGACAATACATCAAGAGACAGATAGATTCAAGGGATTAAATCTGATAGAGTGCCTGAAGAACTATGGATACAGGTTTGTGACACTGTACAGGAGACAGAAATCAAGACCATCTCCATGGAAAATAAATGCAAAAAAAAGAAAAATGGCTGTCTGAGGAGGCCTTACAAATATCTGTGAAAAGAAGAGAAGTGAAAAGCAAAGCAGAAAAGGAAAGATATACCCATTTGAATGCAGAGTTCCAAAGAATAGCAAGGAGAGATAAGAAAGCCTTCTTCAGCAATCAATACAAAGAAATAGAGGAAAACAATAGAATGGGAAAAACTAGAGATCACTTCAAGAAAATCAGAGATACCAAGGGAACATGTCATGCAAAGATGGGCTCAATAAAGGACAGAAATGTATGGACCTAACAGAAGCAGAAGATATTAAGAAGAGATAGCAAGAATACACAGAAGAACTGTACAAAAAAGATCTTCACCGCCAAGATAATCACGATGGTGTGATCACTCACCTAGAGCCAGACATCCTGGAATGTGAAGTTAAGTGAGTCTTAGAAAGCATCACTACGAACAAAGCTAGTGGAGGTGATGGAATTTCAGTTGTGCTCTTTCAAATCCTGAAAGATGATGCTGTGAAAGTGCTGCACTCAATTTGCCAGCAAATTTGGAAAACTCAGCAGTGGCCACAGGAATGGAAGGGGTCAGCCTTCCTTCCAATCCCAAAGAAAGGCAATGTCATGAAATGCTCAAACTACCAAAAATCACACTCATCTCACACACTAGTAAAGTAATGCCCAAAATTCTCCAAGCCAGACTTCAGCAATACATGAACCATGAACTTCCAGATGTTCAAGCTGAATTTAGAAAAGACAAAGGAACCAGAAATCAAATTGCCAACATCTGCTGGATCATCAAAAAAGCAAGAGAGTTCCAGAAAAAGATCTATATCTGTTTCTCCACTATCCCAAAGCCTTTGACTGTGTGGATCACAACAAACTGTGGAAAATTATGAAAGAGATGGGAATACCTGACCACTTGACCTGCCTGTTGAGAAATCTGTATGCAGTTCAGGAAGCAATAGTTAGAACTAAACATGGAATAAGAATCTGGTTCCAAATTGGGAAAGGAGTACATCAAGGCTGTATACTATCACCTTGATTATTTAACTTATATGCAGAGAACATCATGAGAAATGCTGGGCTGGATGAAACACAAGCTGGAATCAAGGTTGCCGGGAGAAATATGAATAACCTCTGATATGTAGATGACACCACCCTTGTGGCAGAAAGCGAAGAAGAACTAAGGAGCCTCTTGATGAAAGTGAAAGAGGAGAGTTAAAAAGTTGGCTTAAAACTCAGCATTCTGAAAACTAAGATCATGACATCTAGTCCCATCACTTCATGACAAATAGATGGAGAAATAGTGACAGACTTTATTTTGGGGGGCTCCAAAATCACTGAAAATGGTGACTGCAGCCATGAAATCAAAAGATGCTTATTTCTTGGAAGAAAAGTTATGACCAACCTGGACAGCATATTAAAAAGTAGAGACATTACTTTGCCAACAAAGGTCTGTCTAGTCAAAGCTATGGTTTTCCCAGTAGTCATGTATGGATGTGAGAGTTGGACTATGAAGAAAGCTGAATGCCAAAGAATTGATGTTTTTTAATCGCGGTGTTGGAGAAGACTCTTGAGAGTCCCTTGGACTGCAAGGAGATCCAACCAGTCCATTCTAAAGGAAATCAGTTTTGGATATTCATTAGAAGGACTGATGCTGAAGCTGATACTCCAATACTTTGGCCACCTGATGAGAAGAACTGACTCTTTTGAAAAGACCCTGATGCTGGGAAAAATTGAAGGTGGGAGGAGAAGGGGATGACGGAGGATGAGGTAGTTGGATGGCATCACAAACTTGATGGACATGAGTGTGGGTAAACTCCGGGAGCTGATGATGGACAGAGAGGCCTGGCTTGCTACAGTCCATGGGGTCTCAAAAAGTCAGACACGACTGAATGACTGAAGCTCTATGTTTCCTGAAGCACGTGGATGGGTCATTTCTACAAGACTTGCTGGGACACCCAAGGAAGCAGTCCTAGACAATAGATCCTATTGTGGTCAGATACAGATTCGTCTTCCTGGGTGAATTCAGCTATTTCCATGACTTTTGACCCTGCGTGCTGATGAAGTTCAATTTCAAACCACCTTTCTCCTAAGCTCCAGAACCTATGTTCCATGTAGTAAACACCTCCATTCAACCATCTGCTGCTGCTGCTGCTGCTAAGTCACTTCAGTCGTGTCCAACTCTGTGTGACCCTATGGAGGGAAGCCCACCAGGCTCCTCTGTCCATGGGATTCTCCAGGCAAGAATACTGGATTGGGTTGTCACTTCCTTCTCCAATTTGAACATCTAGAGGCACACCAAATTCAACACACCATAAAGTGAATTAGTTATTCCACTACATGAAATATATACCTCATTTGTATTCTTTATGAATCACTTCCGTTCAGTCACTCAGTCATGTCCAACTCTTGGTGACCCCATGGGTTGCAGCACGCCAGGCTTCCCTGTCTGTCATGAACACCTGAAGCATACCCCAACTCATGTCAATCGAGTCAATGATGCCACCCAACCATCTCATCCTCTGTCATCCCTTTCTCTTCCTACTTTCAATCTTTCCCAGAATCAGGGTCTCTACCAATGAGTCAGTTCTTCACACCAGGTGGCCAAAGTACCAGAGCTTCAGCATCAGTCCTTCCAATGAATATCCAGGTCTAATTTCCTTTAGGATGGACTGGTTGGATCTCCTTGCAGTCCAAGGGACTCTCAGGAGTCTTCTCCAACACCACAGTTCAAAAACATCAATTCTTTGGTTCTCAGCCTTCTTTATGATCCCACTCTCACATCCATACATGACTATTGGAAAAACCATAGTTTTGACTAGATGGACCTTTGTCGGTGAAGTAATGTCTGCTTTTTAATATGCTGTCTAGGTTTGTCATAAGCTTTTCCTCCAAGGAGGAAGTCTTTTAATTTCATGACTGAAGTCACCATCTTCAGTGAATTGGAGCTCAAGAAAATAAAATCTGTCACTGTTTCTATTGTTTCTCCATCTATTTCCATGAAGTGAATGGACCGGATGCCAAGATCATTTTTTGAATGTTGAGTTTTAAGCTAGCTTTTTCACTCTCTTCTTTCACTTTAATCAAGAGGCTTTTTAGTTCCTCTTTACTTTCTGCAATAAAAGTGATGTCATCTGCCTAGCTGAGGTTATTGATATTTCTTCCTAAAATCTTGATTTCAGCTTGTGCTTCATCCAGCCCAGCATTTCACATGATGTACTCTGCATATAAGTTAAATAAGCACGCTGAAAATATACAGCTTTGATTTATTCCTTTCCCAATTTTGAACCAGTCCATTGTTCCATGTCCAGTTCTAACTGTTGCTTCTTGACCTGCATACAGATTTCTCAGAAGGCAGGTCATGTGGTCTGGTATTCCCATCTCTTTAAAATGTCTGCACATGGACATCACCAGTCTTTATGAATACTAAGGCTATCTATCCACTTACCTGAAACAGAAACCTGGTAGGCATCCCCAATTATTTCTTCTCTTCTTCCTTTTATCCTTCTCCCACCTACCAAATCACCAAAACTTAAAGCTTTTCCTTCCCCTATTACACACCATTCACTTCATCTATTGCTGATACCTTAATTTTGGTTACCACCTTCTTTCACATGGCCTGCTTCCTCCATTCCACCCCTAACCTTAGAAGATATAGTAGAATGTGACCTAAAATGCAATCATTCAGTTAAATTCAGCTGCTCAGTCATGTCCAACTCTTTGTGACCCCATGAATTGCAGCATGCCAGGCCTCCCTGTCCATCACCAACTCCTGGAGTCTACTCAAACTCATGTCCATCGAGTCGATGATGCCATCCAGCCATCTCATCCTCTGTCATCCCCTTCTCCTCCTGCCCCCAATCCCTCCCAGCATCAGGGTCCTTTCCAGTGAGTCAACTCTTCGCATGAGGTGACCAAAGTGTTGGAGTTTCAGCCTCAGCATCAGTTCTTCCAATGAACACCCAACAAACTCATGTCCATCGAGTCGATGATGCCATCCAGCCATCTCATCCTCTGTCATCCCCTTCTCCTCCTGCCCCCAATCCCTCCCAGCATCAGGGTCCTTTCCAGTGAGTCAACTCTTCGCATGAGGTGACCAAAGTGTTGGAGTTTCAGCCTCAGCATCAGTTCTTCCAATGAACACCCAGGGCTGATCTCCTTCAGAATGGACTGGTTGGATCTCCTTGCAGTCCAAGGGACTCTCAAGAGTCTTCTCCAACACCACAGTTCAAAAGCATCAATTCTTCGGCACTCAGCTTTCTTCACAGTCCAACTCTCACATCCATACATGACCACTGGAAAAACCATAGCTTTGACAAGATGGACCTTTGTTATCAAAGTAATGTCTCTGCACTACTTTCCTCTTAAAGCCAAATTATTTCCATCATCCTAAATGGCAACCCACTCCAGTACTCTTGCCTAGAAAATCCTGTGGACGGAGGAGCCTGGTGCAGGCTACTGTCCATGGGGTTGCAAAGAGTTGGACACAACTGAACGATTTCACTCAAAGATGCTACAATCCTTTGTAGCTACTTTACCTTAATTTTCAAATTCGTTACAGATTAAATATGAAGCTAGATACTCAGAATGTCACAACAATGTCCACAACACCTTGATATCCTTAATTTTGTGATTGGAATTTATCTTCTCTCTCATTCACAGCTTCTCTTCCTTCATGGTATTAATCAATTAGTGCTCAAGAATACAGAAGGTGTCCCTGGGGGCTCAGATTGTAAAGAATCTACCTTCAATGTGGGAGACCTGATTTCAGTCCCTCAGTCAGGAAGATCCCCTGGTAACCCATTCCAGTATTTTTGTCTGTTGGACTCCATGGACAGAGGAACCTGGTGAGCTACAGTCAGACATGACTGAGCAACTAACACACACTCACACAAGAATACAAAAAAGTGTTACAAGTGCAGGCTCTGAAGCCCACATGCTTAGGTTACAATACATACTGTGTGACATAGGGTAAGATATTTAACATTCATTGGCCTTAGTTACCCATTAGGAATAGGAGGATATGAATAGTGTCTACCTTAAAAGATTATTGTGAAGACAAAATTTGTTAATATAAGTAGAGGCAAATGCTTGGCATATGGCAAACTCCATTGGCTTTTTCTATTATTATTTTAGTTGGCTTATCTCTTGCCCTTACAATTTTTTCTGAGG
The DNA here is from genome assembly GCA_006410675.1 of Oreotragus oreotragus. Taxonomy (NCBI): domain Eukaryota; kingdom Metazoa; phylum Chordata; class Mammalia; order Artiodactyla; family Bovidae; genus Oreotragus; species Oreotragus oreotragus. The sequence continues at coordinate 86,057 of SJYX01004892.1, read as the reverse complement.
CAACTGTTCATGACCAACACCAGTTTGCCCTCCTTCTGCCACCAGGAACACCCTTTCTGACATCACCTCTTTTTCTCCAGGCCAATCTCATCCCTGCACCCAAAAGTAAGCTTAATGATCTTCACTTTAGAAGGTGAGAGAAAAAATGTTCAGAAACAGAAATGAAAGCCACAGTTACAGAAACAGAGAATGGCAGAGATGGAAACAGATCCCAGGAGCCCATAACTTTGCATTCAGGACTTTTCTCATCCCCTGGGAGAGATCTTTATATCATTGTTGAACAGAAAATGTATCCATATGCCCTGCACAAAGCATTATTTCTAGACATGATCAAAGGGTGATTGTAAAATGATGATTCTATCCTACTGTGTCACCTTAATTCTTAGCAATAAAAAAACTCCCTAAAATATCCTGGAGAAACTTGCTCTAGAGAATTCATACCACTGCTTCCCTTGCATGCCGCTTCTTTCTTTCTTTGTTACCTCAAAGGATCTTACTGTTTCTGTGTCTCCTTTCACCACCACCCTCAACCAGTAGATTATGAGTTCTGTAAATGGAATGATATCTCATTTATCTTTAAATTTCCATGCCTAGCATAGGGCCTGTCTCATAGAAGATAGCTTCATAAATGTGTATTTTATGAATTAGCAAATATATGCTCTCGCTGAGTCAAAACACAATGTGTTTGAAAAATGGCAGCATCCCAAGGGAATCTTTCATATGCTTCTACATGAGTCAGATATGCAGATGACACCACCCTATGGCAGAAAGTGAAGAGAAACTAAAAAGCCTCTTGATGAAAGTGAAAAAGGAGAGTGAAAAAGTTGGCTTAAAGCTCAACATTCAGAAAACAAAGATCATGGCATCTGGTTCCATCACTTCATGGGAAATAGATGGGGAAACACTGGAAACAGTGTCAGACTTTATTTTGGGGGCTCCGAATCACTGCAGATGGTGACTGCAGCCATGAAATTAAAAGACGCTTACTCCTTGGAAGAAAAGTTATGACCAACCTAGATAGCATATTGAAGAGCAGAGACGTTACTTTGCCGACTAAGGTCTGTCTAGGCAAGGCTATGGTTTTTCCTGTGGTCATGTATGAATGTGAGAGTTGGACTGTGAAGAAAGCTGAGTGCCAAAGAATTGATGCTTTGAACTGTGGTGTTAGAGAAGACTCTTGAGAGTCCTTTGGACTGCAAGGAGATCCAACCAGTCCATTCTAAAGGAGATCAGCCCTGGGTTTTCTTTGGAAGGAATGATGTTAAAGCTGAAACTCCAGTACTTTGGCCATCTCATGCGAAGAGTTNCTGAGTGCCAAAGAATTGATGCTTTGAACTGTGGTGTTAGAGAAGACTCTTGAGAGTCCTTTGGACTGCAAGGAGATCCAACCAGTCCATTCTAAAGGAGATCAGCCCTGGGTTTTCTTTGGAAGGAATGATGTTAAAGCTGAAACTCCAGTACTTTGGCCATCTCATGCGAAGAGTTGACTCATTGGAAAAGACTCTGATGCTGGGAGGGATTGGGGGCAGGAGGAGAAGGGGATGACAGAGGACAAGATGGCTGGATTACTGACTCTATGGACGTGAGTTTGAGTGAAACCTGGGAGTTGGTGATGGACAGGGAGGCCTGGCGTGCTGTGATTCATGGGGTCGCAAAGAGTCAGACACGACTGAGCAACTGAACTGAACTGAACTGACATGAGTCAGTAAATTAAAACTTGCATGAAATTAAACCTAGAACAGCTGGTTTTCATGACAAGACACTTTCATCTGCCAGAATTCCCAACTAAAGTGGCTCAAATTCTAAGGGTACCATTTGTTGCTTATTTCACGATAAGTTCAAAAGTAAATAGTCTCTTGGCATCAGAGAACCAGAGAAGAGATGACAAAGATACAGAAAAAACTCATTTTGCCCTCTATGAGGCATAACTCAAATTGCCTTGCTAGGTTTTTGTCTCCTCTTTTTAAACTTCCTTGAGTCTTCATACTACTTGTCTGTAGCTTGCTCATGTTTTATACCCATAATTCATCTTTGTAAGTAGATGCAAAAGTGGTCAAAGGAGAAAATAGTGCCTTGCGTGAATTTATATCTGTTACTGAGGAATTTATTATGTACTAGTAGGTACTGGCTCAGATGGTAAAGAATTTGCCTGCAAGGTGAGAGACCTGGATTTGATCCCTGGATTGGGACGGTCCCTTGAGGAGGTCATGGCAATGCACTCTAGTATTCTCACCAGGAGAATTCCCATGGAAAGAGGAGCCTTGCAGGCTACAGTCCATAGCGTCACAAAAAGTCAGACGCAACTGAGTGACTAAGCACAGCACAACATAGGTACTTATAGCTTAGTCATTATTTGTGTATTTGATTGATTGAAATTTCTCATGTCTTGAACACAGTAGATTTTCACAGAGAAGCAACACATGCTCCCTGGTGTGGAACACAGGCTTGGAGTAGAGAGGGGCTATATTCACTTGCTTATCCAGCAAACTAACAAACTCACTTGGTTTTTCTTGGTCCTCCGAGGTATTACTGCATGAGTCTGAAGAGAATGCATTTCAGGTGAGTTCCTGAGAGTCATGCTCTTATGCTGTCAATGTGGCCACAATTTTATCTGAACTGAGTTGAAGGCCTGTTGATTTAATCCAGAAATTTATTTCTGACAGACAGCTGGATAGCATTTGTCACTGTATTTGGAATCCAAAGTTAAAGAGATTGAGAGTCAGTGTTCATCACTGTTTGGGTGGTAGTGAACCACAAACATGGTTTATTTCTATCATAAATTGTTGGTTGTTATTTTTACAGTGTGCATAAACCCATAGGCTAAACAATGGGAATACTTTACGCATTTTACAAATAAAGACATGAATACTCTGGAATGAGTACTATGTTTTGGCATCCAATTTTGAGTATTTTATTCAGAGTATCTGTTCTCTTTAATCTGAACTTTTTCCTCACTTATATCAATCAGTGGAAAAAAAATTAAATATACGTGCCATCAAAACTCCCCCTCTGCTCTTGGCAGATATTTACTGGAGGACACTGCTCTTGGCCTCACATCTCACAGATTCTCTGACAGCCTCGACAGGGAAAATATGTGAGACAATACACAAAAAACGTGGGGTTACTGTAGATGTTCTGTCAATGAACAGAAAAGTAATTCAGAGCCTCTGCCTGAATTCAACTTTCTGTAATATTTACCCACTCAAGTCAATTTGGAAGTAAAACCCCATGTGGAGAACCACATTACCACATCATTTTTCAAACAATTAGTTGTTTCCACCGTAACCACATCTTATTCAGGGTGAAGACTAGCCAAACATACATGTTTTACCTCACCTCAAAGATTAATGAACTTGCAAGAATCAAGAGTGGGGATTAGAGCTTCATAATCTCTCAGTCCTCTGTGAGGTTGGTGCCCATATGCAGAGCTAAGCAACTACTATGGCAAATTAATCCTGGAGCAATCAACTGGAGGTTAATTTATTGAGTAATTAATTATTCATTTTGTACCTGAGGTTTTTAAAGTAGAATTCAAAAGTATACAGAATACAATACAGTGAATTTTCTGAAAATAGAACACAAATTTGCCTTCAAGCTTCCCAGAGAACTACAATTTAAAAAAGAGAGAGAGAGAGAAGCTAGTAGTCACCTCATTTAGTGTCTAGAAGACAAAACCCAAGCTGTGTGCACAGAAGGTGATTCTTTTGGTACAAAGAGCAGAGTCCTCATGGAAAAAACACTCTCAAGTAGTGAATAATATCTTTTTAAAAATACATCCATGTCTTTAAAAAAATACATTCTCATTATAAAAATGTTAATGGTTTTCAAATGGCTGTTTCCCAGAGATGTCTTAATGTAGCCACTGACATGACACGGAACTTTAATACAGCATTTCCTGTGGTAATTTTTTCATTACCTGCATAAATAAATTAGGCAGTGCACCAGAAAATTAACAAGCAACATTTGTTAATCATCTTTTGGGGTATCTTGCTGCATCATTTGACTTACAACTTAGAGGTAGGCAGGAAGATGGAAGAAATTTTTCTTTCTTAAAAAAATATTGTAAAATTAGGGGACAGATGGGCTGTTACTTACAGTGCTCTAGCTTTTTGAAAAGCTTCCTAAGATTTCTTGGACCCAGAAGCTGTACCTATCTAAGTATCCTGAAGTAGTGATATAAAAATTATTTGGAAACTTTGGCAGGGGGGAAAAAAAGCTGTTTTCACTAAAATAACAGTTGTATCTAAAATTATGTAGTCTGGCTGTGTGATCAACCAAGTCACTACACAGTGTTTGTTTGGTTTTCGTTTTTTTTTTTTTTTTTTTTTTTTTTTATTTTTTTTTTCTTTTGCCCATCTCTTTGCTTCCCCCCGCCCACCCATTCCTCCACATCTCTTTTTTGATGG
>SJYX01004892.1:52351-81621 GCA_006410675.1 Oreotragus oreotragus | reverse complement strand
TTTTTTTTTTTTTTTTTTTTTTCAGAATTTCTGTCCCTTCTGCCAATACATTAGCTTCACCCAAGGCATCAATTACTGCAAGTCACTTTTTGGAAGGTATTTAGAGATAGCTACCCTAGAAGTTCAGTGATCTATAGCCATCACCCAGTGAAACCTGTCATTACTATAACCACTGTATATGTACTAAATTTCACTGAAATCTATCAAATATTACAGAAGATGTGCTTATTTGATGTTTGCTCAGCTTCCATTTTGTCTCAAGATGAATGACTATGTTAAAAATAAAAGTAGATATCTTGATAACCTATCATAAGGTACATGATTTTAACAAAATTGGTCAGTGTAGAACAAACCTATACTAAAACAAAAAGTTTCAATAGAGTTGAAAATAGCAACTATTCCAGCTGAAGAAAAGAAAAAAAGAAAAGAAAAAACTGAACTTCCTACTAATAAATGCTTTCTTCTTGGGAAAAAAGTTATGACAAACCTAGACAGTGAATTAAAAGGCAGAGACACCACTTTGCTGACAAAGGTCCATCTAGTCAAAGCTATGGTTTTTCCAGTAGTCATGTACTGATGTGAGAGTTGGACCAAAAAGAAGGTTGAGCATCCAAGAATTTATACTTTCAAATTAGTGATGGAGAAGACTCCTGAATGTTGCTTAGACAGCAAGGAGATCAAATCAGGCAATCCTAAAGGAAATCAACCCTGAATATTCATTGGAAGTCCTGATGCTGAAGCTGAAGCTCCAATACTGATGAGAAGAGACAACTCATTGGAAAAGACCCTGATGCTTGGAAAGATTGAAGGCAGGAGGAGAAGGGGATGATAGAGGATGAGAAAGCGGGATGGCATCGAGGACTCAATAGACATGAGTTTGAGCAAACTCAGGAAGATAGTGAAGGACAGGAAAGCCTGGCAATCCATGGGGTCAGAGTCAAACACAATTTAGCCACTAAATAACAAGTAATCAAAATGTGCTTCTTTTCTTAAAAATCCAATGAGATTGTGTACTCAAAGCTTTCTGGGCTGAAGTCAACTTCCCTTGCTGGGTAAGAGACAATATTCCCCTTTCTATGACCTAAACACATTCTTACAATCCCCAGAAAAATCCCTGCAGTAGAGGGCATTTTCCAAGAAGGCTGCAGCAATGTCTCCTTTCTCATGCGTTCTTCAGTGTAATGGTGCCCTCCCCAACAAGAGGTAGAATCTTCTTCTCCACACCCTGGAGTCTGGATGGACCCTATGACAGCTTTGATTGATAGAATAAGGCAAAGTGATGCTGTGTTCCTTTTTGGCACCTTCCACACCTCTTGTCCCTTGGAGCCCTTGCGTGAAGGCCATGCTCCTCTGATAGAGAGGCCCTTGGAGGGGCTCTCAGGATCCAGACATGTAAATGAAATGCCAGTCAACTTGGACATCAAAGCCAGTTGAGCCCTCACATGATCCAGCCCTAGCTTTCCTCTGAGTACAATTACTTAAGACATTCCTAATGAAAACACCCCAGCAGAGCCTCATCAACCCACAGAATCATGACCAAAAATAAACTGTTTTTTAAGCCACTAAGTTTAGGGATGATTTGGAGCAAGCCAAATTCTCCAGCATTATCCATGTTCTTATTCTTGTTCCAGTTGCTTGAAAGTAGAATTATACTCTTTTCTAGTTCTGATGTTTAAATTCTCACTTACTCATCAAAAGCTGACTAACTCAATCCCTCTAGCCAGCATTAACCTCTCTGTGTCCTTTCTAGGCCCGTAAAAATTAGTCCATATCTCTGCTCTATGAGTTTTCACTCTCATAGGACAGTGGATTCATTCATTTCAAAATATTTGTTATTGCCTCCCATGTTCCAAGCAGAGCTTCCCAGGTAGTGTCTCCTGCCAATGCAGGAAACACAAGAGACGTAGTTTAATTCCTTTGTCGAGAAGATCCCCTGGAATAGGAAATGACAATCCAGTCCAGTATTCTACCCTGGAAAATTCCATGGGCAGAAGAGTCTGTCAGGCTACAATCCATGGGGTCGCAAAGAGTCAGACATAACTGACATAAACACATATGCATGTTCCATGCAGAAGTTAATGCAATACAGTTGCCAGATGTCAAAGAAAGTATTGATACATGGGAGTGACAGATATAGATACAAATAAGGTGGAGATCACTGATTGTAGTGCACAGAGAGCTTCACAGAAACACTGAGAAAGGATGACAGGATGTGAAGGAATTAGGAGAGACTTCAGGGAATAAGTAAGCCCAGTACAAAGAGATAAGGGATCATGGGCACAGGCAAATTTCCCAGAAGTAGAAGGCAGTATGGCACCACAGGTATTTCTGCATGAACCAAGTGTAAACCAAGAATTCTTGAATAGTTCAAATACTGAAGAGGAAGGGCATAGATTATGGAGAGCCTCCTTAGCATCTTAGAGAACTAAGACCCCAGAGAGAACCTCTAAAGTTGTAAGGAGAATGCCATGGTCAGGTAAGAGTTGTAATTTATATTCCTGACATTTACATGGAAAATAGCAACGAGGGCAAGGCTGAGAGAAGAGAGAGTTCAATTAGGTATCCGTGGCAACAGCCCATCTCAGAGATGACAAGACCCTGCCCAACAGAAATGGTCATGGTGATGGCAAAGAGAATCAATTTAACCCAACTCATGCGTTTATTTTGACTTCCCTGGTGGCTGAGAGTAAAGAATCTATTTGCAATGCAAGAACCTGGGTTAGATACCTGGGTCAGGAAGGTCCCCTGGGAGAGGACATGGCTACCCACTCCAATATTCTTGCCTGGAGAATTCCATGGACAGAGAAGCCTGGCAGGCTACAGTCCATGGAGTCACAAAGAGCTGGACATGACTGAGTGACTAACATTCTCATGCATTTATGAGGAAAAACTAAACTCTCAGAAGGATGAGGGCTTTTTCCATGCTGTAACAACAAATCAGGGCAAAATTTGGAATAAAATTTAGGTTACTTATTCTTCACTTTCTCCATTCTATTAAAATATTTCCAACCTCCTCTACCATTCACATCTCAATAAGGAAGTTACCAAGTACTGTTCATCTTTGTATTTTTTATAGCATGTAATGCAGACCCTTACAAACAATTGGAAAGTGTTTGTGGACTTTAATTGGTACTAACTCACATTCTGATGACAGTAGTATATGTAATAATGCATACCATATTGATATTCTTTCCTAAAAATTTTAATGAATGTGTAGCAATTTGAAAAGACATGATTCTGGTTAAAGAGTGGACATTTTGGTAGCAACAATGTGTCATGGCATTTTTAAGAAAGCATTTACTCACTTACTTTCCCCCATCTGTAAATATGAATCGTATTTCTTTGCTGTTTCTTGAGACAGCTGAGCACCAGCTTCAGAAGGGTCCTGATCCTCTGAGCTCACAGGCATCTGTGAACCATCAAGTCTTTTCAAGCTCCCGTGACATCAAATGTCTAGGAAACTTTAGAACTTTATTCATTCTTTTTCATATTTTTCTCTGATGGTGTCATTTATGTTGATCTTGTTTCCTCAGTGAAATGGCATCATTGTGGTAAAAAAGGCAATGAACACACTTTCTGCTCCTTTCTTTGCACACAACAAGAACACAGAATACAGAAATATGGACCACAGGCAGTTTATAAAAGAGCTTTGAGTTTACCCTTGCCTTCAATGTTTTTGTAAACAAAGATGTATGAAATAATTACAAACTAACATTTAAAGGAAATGAGCTTGATGAAGAAGGAAGAAAAAATATTGAACAAATTTATATAGTATTTCACTGTATTTCTAATTGATTAATAATAATAATAATGTCATAAGGTATCACATGATTTGCAAACTTTTCATAACCATTATCTCATTTACTTTAGAAAAACTTATACTAAAGAAGGTAGAGTAATTGAAAAACATTGGCATTATATGGCAAGGAATGAATTGCCAACTTTATTCTAATCAGTCAAGGAAGACTTCAGAAGTAATTGTGTGCTAAAGTGAACTCTCATAGAATGAAAATGATATAATTTTACTTTGCATTTGTCTATGAGATCTATAAAGAGCTATGTCTCTCCAAGGGAATAAGCAGAGTCTTTAAGATGTCAAAAGACAATTGCAAACCTGACATGGAATCCTGAAAGGCAACTAAAAGTAAAATGAAGACAAAAAGTATTTTTTTCTGAATCTAGAAAAAAATCACTGTATCTCTTCAGCAAATAATTAAATCTGATTTCTTACAAGAAGAATATTATTGAACATATAAGAGTCAGTCAGTTCTATTGTCTTTCTCCTTACACACTCCTCCTTGGTGACTAATGAAATGGGTCAATGATTATTTTTTCTCTTTTTAAGGTCATCTTTGCATAGAATTTGAGAGCTCACCTATCTAACTACTGGGGAAGGACAAAAAACAACAAATTAGAGAAAGCAGAGAACAGGGTGGATCACAGAGACATGTCACAGGTCTTATAACAGTTTTTTAAATAATAATAGATCATATTATAGCTTCTTGGGTCCATTTGCTATTCAAAAAACGAGGATTGACTTTTGTGTACGGAGTCCAGTAAAAATCATGTGGTAGATTTCCAGTACATGAAATATTCTCTGATACATTTTTCCATGTTTTTTAATTCAATTTTTATGAGCCTCTGTGGTTGAGGGCACTATGGCTTAAGGGACAGGGAGTTCTGGGTATTTTAACTTCAGGCTGATATATGCTCAAAGAATTATAGGGATGGAATAGACCTTGAAAATAAGCTTGTCCAGTTCCTCTTACTTCATAGGAAGCTGAAGTCTAGAGCACTACTTCCCAACTATGTACATGCCATGACAACATAGAAAGTGAACCCATTTTTTTATGTCATAGTGGGGTAACCTCTAAAGGTGCTCATGGCTAAAGGTGACCATATAGGGTCACTGGCTGCCCTCAGTCCTACTTGTCTACCAAGAAGTCCATAGGAATAAATTTGTTGGCACACCTGTAACCCATTCACAATACTTCAGTGTTGCCAAGGACACATCAAAGAGGAGTGCTGATCTAGAGCCCACATATTCAAAGAGCAGATTTATAACATCTTAATTTCTAACTCTCCAGAAGTTACTTGTATTGTCTTGGCCAACTGGCCAATGGCAGTGGTGAAAAAATAGGATTGTCCAGGATCAGTCTGTGAGATGCAAATGGTGATTGCCTAAGAGATTTCCAGTTTTCTTATGCATATCTATTTAGCATCCGTACTTTCCAGATCCTTCCAAGATCTCTGATCTTATAAAATGTCAGATTTAAATCACTGCTCTATCCCCTTTTCCCTTTCCTATCCACTAACTTTTATAATAACTGAACAAAACTGTGATTTTTGCAATAGGAAAAACATTAATGTGAATAACTGCTACAAATTTCATACACACACAGTCCACATATACACACAAAAGTACTCACAAACATCTATACTGAAATAACTAAAATCCAATGAGGCAGCAAGTGTCTTATTTATTATAACTTCTCAAAATTTTATTTCACTGTACCATTTTCTTTAGCGCTTAGGCTGTGACAAGGTACTTGCTGAGCCCTAGGGTGGTTAAATGTTGGCCTCTGTAGCCTTCCTTAGCCGGACTTAGAAAATCTGAAAGCATCTAAACTTTAATATGTGCTTTATCTTATTAAACTTATGTGAATCATCTTCACTTTTATGTGGTGCTTGTGGCAGTACCAAAATCAAAAACAACAAGGCAGCTGATCAGTGGTGTTAGTAACATTCTGTTCATTAGCCTTTCTTCTCCATCATTCCTGGTTCCAGCTGGGTTCTTCTCCAAGCTCTGAGAGAAAGAAAAAATGCACTTGCTTATGAAATATTTTCTTACATACTGCACATCTGAGAAAGTAACAAGATGTCTCTCATTCCATTAAAAATTATTACTTTGGTAAATTCCAGGTTGAAAACAAGTGACTACGGAATGATTTCTTTTTAACATTTAGAAACCTGTTTTTTTAAACAACTCCATTTCCTTCACACGGAGAAAGCCTAAACGATTTATTCATTTCGTTTGACTACTTTTTAATCTCAGTTTTTATGAGGACACTAATGACCCTCACAGATTGTTACCCTCCAGTGAAATAACAGAGCTTTGGCAGCGGCTGGATTGCAATTGAAGAGTTTTGAAACTCACTGTAAATCTTCCTGTTTTGTTGTTCTTCAAACTAGGCTTTGCCATCTGCCTTATGAATTGAATTTTTGTTGTGGTATTTCACATGATCTAAAATATGGTTATCACCACCCATAAACTGAGGTTCCTGGAGAGTATTAATTAAGTCCAAAATATTGCACCAATGTGCACAGTGAAATACACCAGAAACGTCATGGTGTGATCATCATTATAACCCTCTCTGCATTCCATGATGACTGTTCTTTCAAAACCTGGAGACAATTTGGTTGTAGCAGCCAACGAAGTTAAATCTGAAGACTTAAATTCAGGTGTATGAGATAAATTGAAACAGATCTTATTGCTCCCAAACACTCTCTTGGAAATAATGGCATCTTGACATTTTATCAGTCACTCAAGCGGTCATTCTCAGCAGTATCAGCCGGAGCTTGAAGGATAGAGTTGTAAAGAAAGGACTGTCAGCTGTAAACATTCCTCAAAACCATGAAAACCACAAATGAGAGCTTAAGTAATGGAGGACACAATACCCTTGATATTTCAACAGTTACCTGCAACAACAGGCTTTGTTCAGAACCATGGTCATTTTTTCAAAAGCCTTACTTGTCAGGCCCAAACTGGGGTAAAGGGGGAGAGAGAAGAGAATAGGGAGGAGGGTAGGAGTACGTATGATGTCTTTAGGTTACAAAATGTACTTGAGTTGGCTGTATATTTAAGCTTATGGGAATTGTTCAACAGCGACAAAATAAAAATTTTTTTTAAAAAATGGATCTGAAGACATTAATATCATTAAGCTTGAAGTGAAGCTTTGAGATTATTAGAGGCATTTATACAGCTCAGCTGTTCCCTATGTGGCCGTTCCTGATGTCAAATTACAGAAGAGAAAAATAGAGGGGAATGTATTGCAGGGAAGAGAAACTAGTAATGGATACGAGTGTGAGTGTGGGAAGACAAAATGAATTTAACTTCATTACACCTCAGGAACATATTGCAGTGCTGTGGAAAGAGAAAGACTGATTTTAAATGGACTTGGTGCTATTATCTGGACAATTGGGACCCAAGACAACTAAATGAAATTGAGTATACACCACAACCAGGTCACCCAAACTCAAGAAACAGCAAACCTGGAAAGGTTAAATGCCCTAGAATTGCATTTGTGGAGTTTCTCAACACATGAGATTAATGGTTACTCAAAGCAATGGATAAATATTAGCTAAAGACCATTAGCCAGGGAAAACACATCAGTGCATCACAGTTCTCGGGGCTTATCAGATCAATTTTAAATAGGTTTATCTCGGACTTTTCTAACGTTTAATGAGGAACAATTTTTTTTTTCCTATTTCCTCTACCCATGTTGACTTTTTGATATTACCTAGCAAAGAACAATTAAAATAAATGGGTCTGTGACAAAGAGTTAATTTGCTTGTCTCGGAAGCAATTAGAAAGGGGTCATTTTATGATTGTTTCCTCCTATTACACAGTTTATCATAAGTATTTATATTGAATAGTAGAGTTTTTAAATAAGTCAATAGTTTGAATGGTCATCTGTCTTTTTCCACAGCCTTCATGTGGCACCTACAATAGCAGACCGATATGATTCTATCTTATTTTTAATAGCTCTCAATCTATGTCAATCAGAATCAAAATGTCATTCAATTCTCTTTATATTTAACTGCAGCAAATAAAAACAAACACAAAGTATATTTTATTGTTTATCTGGAACCACTCACTGTGCTAGGAATAGTAGGCCATCCTTCTATCTCCAGGAAAAATGGGAAAAAGTGCAATTACTTTACTTATAGCATCTTGATTGCATGCAGAATATTAAAGGCCTAAGTTCCCTAATTAGGCATTAAAAACCATTAGGAGGAAACCAGGGAGTAGCACCTGAAGACTGAGAAGAACAAATGTTAACTGGTGGCCTGGACTTCTGCCTCAGTCAGCTTTTCTTTGTCTCTTATCTTGGCCCCAAGGTATCACTGTTTTCTGCCACCAACAAGGTGGCCTTTTTAACCATTATTGATATCAAAAGGCTACGAGATGCAAATTGGTCTCTTAAAATTTACTTTCTTAAAAAAAAATGTTCTTTTTCTATAGTTACACTCTGAAATTCAGCTATAAGAATTCTGCCATACTTACCTAAATCTTTTGATAAGCAGCAAGTAAAGCAATACAATATTCGATCAAATGTTCCAGTTCTAAAAGTAGCAAGTGATATTTCTACTTCCTTCAATGAACCATGCATTTCATCTTCATTAAAAGAATCACTTCTTTTATTCTATGTCAATGGCTCATAATAAGGCATCAGTAGAGTAGTGCTTACCCACTCCAGTGTTCTTGCCTGGAGAATCCCAGGGATGGGGGAGCCTGGTGGGCTGCTGTCTATGGGGTCGCACAGAGTTGAACACGACTGAAGTGACTTAGCAGCAGCAGCACAGAGTAGTGCTTATATGTTGTGGTTTGGCTGACCTGTAAAACAGCTTCTCATGACCCCACTATTTCCCTCTGTGAACAGTACAGCATGAACTAGCCTAGTTCCACCCATACAGAAGGCTACAGTGTCAAGACAAACAAAATAGCACAGTAGAAGACCATGTACACTTTTCGTTGACTTAGCACTGTCCCTAGATTTGAATCTGAGTACATTTCTGGTCTGGAAACACAAGAGTAAAGGAAGTTTGAGAAGATTAGCTCATGAAAGAACAAAAGACAAGTCTCTTCCAGTAGTCAGAAAAAAAGAAATGTGTCCTTCCTTATATCAAATAAATGGAATATTATGAATCTTGCAATAGTGTCATTTCTTATTCACAGTGGAGGCTCTATATGAGGGAATTTGATTAGGGTAAAAAGGTACCAAAACAAAAGAATTTTATACTCTCTATTTCTACCCCCCCTCTCACACACAAACAAGCAAAAAAACATAATCCCTCTGTTTTTACAATAAGTATGCATAACTGTGTTTTAAAAAGTTAAAAAGAGAGCAAAAATTCCACTAAGTTTCTAGTAAACAGTTTACTTTCCAATAATATGTTTTTAATCTATGTTTTCAAAAGGGAGGGTGCCCAATATTTATTCTACCTTGTACTTTTTATTTAGGACATAAATCCCCTTTGTCCTGCTCATAACCAAAACAAGCAAACAGAAAAGCCTATGAAAATCAATGGGTATCCTAAAAATAGCTTGGAACCCATAATCCGCATCTCCCTTCCATCCTGATAATCTGCTTACATTTTCTTGTTTAGCTCATTTTGAAATTCTCAGCTTCATACCCTGTCTGTAAAACTTGCCTCTGAACCACTCTGGTTCAGGGAACCCCTGGTTTCCCAGTCTGGGTCTTCTAATTGCCACTTCCCCTGTTATTTAGGTCTTGCTTAAATCACTTGATTATCTAGGCCAGCAGTCCATGCTTCTATCCTCAACCCTGGGAAGGCCCGTGATCAAAAGATCTAGCTCCTGAGATTCTTTTCTTCTTCACCTGGAGGAACATAATCAAGTTAGCTGGAGAGAAAATTAGACAGCCAAAACAATAACTGCTATTACTATTTTCATTATCAAAAAAAGAGAGAGAAATTCAAATCTAAAGGGTAAATCAGTAGGAAATATGACAGAAACTAACTTGAAAAGGAAAGAATCCAACAAAAGAGGTAGAAAGCAAGGAGCAATTCAAGGCAGAGAGAAGGAATTATACTGCTGTCAGCCTTCACACAAACACCAAGGGCACTGCTGGATATGGCTTGGGGGTAAAGAGCATTCTCAGCCCACCAGAAAAACAGGTAAGACTCTAGGACCTTCCATTTTCTTCCCCCACTTCATGCTTATATCTTTTTGTCTGTGTATTCAGACAAACAAATATGAATAAACCAACTCCTAAGTTTCATACAAGAGTAACTATATAGGAACAGCAAAAAAGAAGGAAAACTCTGTCCTTGTGCTTAAGGAAATTTGTCTATAAACGGGATATATGACTTACATTTGTATTAATAAGTAACTGAAAAGAAATTTCTGCTTTCTCTAGAAGAGTCTGATAATTAAAAGCTTTCCAGAATGTTTGATTATGCAAAGAAAGGCCAAGACCTGAATTTGGAGATAGGGCCAGAAGGGATCTGAATTTCTTTGCATAAGAAAATGGAGGAGAAATATTTGATCTTGGGATCAGAGTAGAAAAGACAGGAGGGAGAAGAGAGAGAATAACTCCACAACTTAGAGAAGTATGAGAAGGACTTATGTTGAGAAACAGGCTTAATATTGGATAAGATTTTGCTTTCCTAGGATAGAGACTCTATTCTTCTTTCCGAACTTTCAGTATAGTCTGCAAAATGTGAAAAACAAAAATAAAAAAGCCTACTATTTCTGTGAAAATCAGAGAAATGGGCCAAAATCCATGCTTCAGTGGAGGCCCAGTGGAAATCAGCAAGAAGAAAGTATGATATGGGAAATCTGGAATTCACAGACAAGTTAGGGTCAGACACTTAATTTCATGACCCTTGAAGTTTTGAAAGTCTTAGGGAAGGACTTTACATAGGGCATAGTGTAGGAACACAGGCTGATAGAGATCTCAAGAAGATACAGCAATTGATGTCTGGGTTCTCCATCTAACTAGTCATATGATGTAATATGGGCTTCCCTGGTGGCTAGTAAAGAATCTGTCTGCAATGCAGGAGCTGCAGGAGATGCAGGTTCAATCCCTGGGTTGGGAAGGTCCTCTGGAGGAGGGCATGGCAACTCACTCTAGCATTCTTGCCTGGAGAATCCCTTGGACAGAGGAACTTGGCAGGATCAGTCCACAGGGTTGCAAAGAGTAGGAGATGAATGAAGCAACCTAGCACACACACACACGATGTAATATGTATGTTAAATATTTAATACATACAAAAATTTGCTGGATAAAATGAAGAAATAAAAGCAAGTAGAGGATTAGGAAATTATTTTAGAGAAAGTAAGCTTCAAAACATGAACTTCATCTTGACCTCACTAGCTAACATAAAATATGTCTTTTGCACTTTATTATAATGTTAGTGCAATGGCACTTGGAAGCTGTGTCTTGGCCTCAAAGATTTTATAAAGACACCCAAAGCCCGAGTGACTAGCCACATTTAACCCAAACAAAAACACAGGGGAAAACACAATTTCAAACAAGAGTCTCTCTGGAGAGTTCTACTTTTCTTTGATTTTTTTCACCCAGAGTCTAATGCTAGTGGTGTCCTTCCCTGGAATTCATCACATAAGAAAGGGAGAGCTCAACCTTACTATTTCACCTGCTCCTTATTTGGTAGAAGCATAGCTGTCAGATGCCTCTGACTCTCACTTCTGACATTGGCTAGCATGCTGACTAGCCCGAAAATCAGTTGACTCTTCTGCCCCCAATATTACCATCTTTAAAGTGGAAATGAGAGCAGCTACTTTATAATATCCTTAAGGGAATTACATGAGACGTTACGGCCTGGTGACTATAGTTAACAATGCTACACTGTATACTGGATACTTACTATGACAGTAGAACTTTAATGTTCTCACCATAACAACACAATGGTGATTATATGAGGTAAAGGATGTGGTAAGTAATCTTATTGTACAAACATTTCACAATATATATGTGTATCAAGTGATGACACTGTATGCCTTAAACGTCTACAATGTTAAATGTGTCAATTATATCTCAATAAAGCTAGAAAAAAATCTCTTACAGTGCCTCAGTTCTAAGCCTTTTTGAAATAACTAGACATAGATGAGGAGGTAAAGGAAGGGGAGATACAAGAAGAGTCTTTGCTTATTTCCATTTGCTAACAATCCAGTAGCAATGGTTAAGGAATCCTGAGGACTCTTTTGTGCAATGGGATGGGCACTGAATTTATTGTTTCATTTAATCTTTACAACTATACCATGAAGTATAGACTATGATTCCTATCTTACAGATCAGAAAATCAAGGCCTTCAGGGACTAATTTGTTCAGTTCAGTTCAGTTCAGTTCAGTCGCTCAGTCGTGTCTGACTCTTTGCAACCCCATGAATCACAGCACACCAGGTCTCCCTTTCCATCACCAACTCCTGGAGTTCACTCAGACTCACGTCCATCGAGTCGGTGATGCCATCCAGCCATCTCATCCTCGGTCATCCCCTTCTCCTCCTGCCCCCAATCCCTCCCAGCATCAGAGTCTTTTCCAATGAGTCAACTCTTTGCATGAGGTGGCCAAAGTACTGGAGTTTCAGCTTTAGCATCATTCCTTCCAAAGAAATCCCAGGGCTGATCTCCTTCAAAATGGACTGGTGGGATCTCCTTGCAGTCCAAGGGACTCTCAAGAGTCTTCTCCAACACCACAGTTCAAAAGCATCAATTCTTCCGCGCTCAGCCTTCTTCACAGTCCAACTCTCACATCCATACATGACCACAGGAAAAACCATAGCCTTGACTAGACGGACCTTAGTCGGCAAAGTAATGTCTCTGCTTTTGAATATACTATCCAGGTTGGTCATAACTTTTCTTCCAAGGAGTAAGCGTCTTTTAATTTCATGGCTGCAGTCACCATCTGCAGTGATTTTGGAGCCCAAAAAAATAAAGTCTGACACTGTTTCCACTGTTTCCCCATCTATTTCCCATGAAGTGATGGGACCGGATGCCATGATCTTCGTTTTCTGAATGTTGAGCTTTAAGCCAACTTTTTCACTCTCCTCTTTCACTTTCATCAAGAGGCTTTTTAGCTCCTCTTCACTTTCTGCCATAAGGGTGGTGTCATCTGCATATCTGAGGTTATTGATATTTCTCCCGGCAATCTTGATTCCAGCTTGTGTTTCTTCCAGTCCAGCGTTTCTCATGATGTACTCTGCATATAAGTTAAATAAGCAGGGAGACAATATACAGCCTTGACGTACTCCTTTTCCTATTTGGAACCAGTCTGTTGTTCCATGTCCAGTTCTAACTGTTGCTTCCTGACCTGCATACAGATTTCTCAAGAGGCAGGTTAGGTGGTCTGGTATTCCCATCTCTTTCAGAATTTTCCACAGTTTATTGTGATCCACACAGTCAAAGGCTTTGGCATAGTCAATAAAGCAGAAATAGATGTTTTTCTGGAACTCTCTTGCTTTTTCCATGATCCAGCGGATGTTGGCAATTTGATCTCTGGTTCCTCTGCCTGTTCTAAAACCAGCTTGAACATCAGGGAGTTCACGGTTCACATATTGCTGAAGCCTGGCTTGGAGAATTTTGAGCATTACTTTACTAGCGTGTGAGATGAGTGCAATTGTGCGGTAGTTTGAGCATTCTTTGGCATTGCCTTTCTTTGGAATTGGAATGAAACTGACCTTTTCCTGTCCTGTGTCCACTGCTGAGTTTTCCAAATTTGCTGGCATATTGAGTGCAGCACTTTCACAGCATCATCTTTCAGGATTTGAAACAGCTCAACTGGAATTCCATCACCTCCACTAGCTTTGTTCGTAGGGATGCTTTCCAAGGCCCACTTGACTTCACATTCCAGGATGTCTGGCTCTAGATTAGTGCCAGATTAGATTAATTTGTTCAAGGTCACATCAACTAATTAATCCATAGCAGAGACAGGAATTAGACCAAAGCTGTCTAACAGAGCCTAAATTCTTCACACTCACTATTCTGTCTTTTTTTTTTTTTTTTGTATTATATTTACATAGCACAAATATAACCACATTTAGGTCTAAGGTAATAGATTAATCATTTAATGTTGTTTCAGCCTACAATCCTTAAGAGCTCCCTCCCAACCTTTAATGAAGGGTAAGATACAGTCAATTTATTAAAGTCCCTCCTACTTTGCCTCAGAAAATATCTACCAGCTATTGACAGACTTTTAGGTAGCTCACTATCACCCACCAAGCTATTAGCTACCAAAAGCTGATTCTATTCTTATTTCCTTAACTCCTGTCCCTATACTTGTCAACCTGAGACTCCACTGGCTCTGAAACCATTCTCTTGGCTCCACGTTGAGCATCTGAAGTCCAGGTCTGCCCACTTTCCCGACCACACCTCCAGACCCACTCAATCAAATTCTACCCTCCTCCAACCAATCACGAAGGAAAGAGCAGAACTTCAGTCATTTGTTAGTCATGACAATGAATCTAGGCTTATTAATTTGTAGTCAGCAACGGTTTTAACAAATTGGGGAGCAATTTGCCTAAGTGACCCCAACTCCTATTTGCACGCTTAATGGAGAAAGGGAAATTGCCAAACCAGTGGAAAATGTTGTCTCCTTTTGCACACAAATAATCTAGTTTAAGATTTTTCATGCCTTCAAGGTCCTCTTTTCTGGGTCAGAAATGATAAAGCACACAAAATTTTATTCATTTCTATCATGGTCCTGAGGATGTTAAAAATCATATTCTGCTTTTAATAGCTTCTCCATCAATACAGGTAGTAACCTCTCACTCAGCCTCCATCTCTAACTGCTATTCCTGCAGTCTATGTTAACTGTGAAAACAATTTGCTTGTGTTGATTCATTTATTAAGCACAAAGTACAGCTAAGTGTTTTGCAGAACATACATAGCAACAACACTTTTTGTGAGATTCACTGTGGTTTTGTAAATTGATGGCAAAAATAATGCTTTACACTTATGTAATACTTTATATTTTTCAAAGGACTTTTTGTGTTCATTATCTCATTTGATCCAAATATACCTTGCAAGAGATGTAGAATAAGTATTATTCTGCCTATTTCATAATTTTCTGTTTTAAATGAGGGTCAGAGAGGTTAAGTGATTTATTCTAGGCTAAATAGTAAATTTCATCAGTGTCAGTTTGGAACTGGGCCCCCCTCAATTTATTATACACTTTTAAAAATTTTAATACAGAAAAAAAAATACAAACAAAAACCAAAAACTATGTGCCAACCACATACAACTAATAAGTATTTCACTTTGTCGTGGAAGGAAAGGTGGGCCAGAAGAAGGAAGGACTCATTTGTTTAGCTTATTGGTTCATGAAAGAGATAGAATTTTTACTCTTGAACGATAGTTGAAGTATTAATGGCCAGTTAGAGAAGGAATTGGCATAAGCAATAGTGTGGGTATATGACCATCTATAAACATGCAAGTTGAGTTTATGAAACATTGGGTTCAAAAATTTGACTAGAGCAGAAGAATCAAGGAGGAGAATCAATAGCAAATAAGCCACGTTCAGATAGTAGAGAATCTTGAATACTAGCCTAAGGAGTTTAAGGCTATCCATGGTTAATAGTTGAATACCAGGACATATTCTCAAGTTAATTGTCAATTCATTAATTTCAACAATTACTACTAGGCTCAGTACTGGGCAAATTAACAAAAGGCTTTAGGTAGTATGATTTTACACTCAAGATCCTACTCCCATTGTTAAACACCCTTTACCCAGCCTTTGATCTGAATAGCCATAGTGCAAGTTTAAAGTCACAGGTTTCAGTGCTTGGCCATTCTTGGTTAACTAAACTGCATTTTACGGGTTATATTAATTACCATGGATTTTTAAAATTGCAATCAAGTTGTTGAATTTAAATACTAAGAAAATGTGAAAAAAAAAGATAGTGAAACATATGCTGTCATATATTTCTTTAAAAAAAAAAAAAAGCACTGTACTGTATATCCTGTGGGACTCATTACATTTAGGCCAACTTCAGCAAGTTCTTGTTCCCTACCTCCATTCTTGGTGATGAGAATTCATGTTGAGACAAAGAATGATGGGATTCTATAGAAATTCCTTGGTAAAAGAATATTGAATTATGTTCCCTGGAGCCTACTGACTACATCAGAATTTTTCAGCCTTGACACTATTAGCATTTTAGGCCTAATAATTCTCTGCTTTGGGGTGATGGGAGGCAGGGGAGGCAGAGGGCAACTGTTCTGTGAATCAGAATGTAGAGCAGCTTCGGTGGCCTCTACCCACTATATGTCACCACTAACCCCCTAGTTGTGACAACCAAAAATACCTCTAGACGTTATCAAATGTCCCCTGGGTGGCAAGATTGCTCCTAGTTGAGAACCACTCCACTACAGCACAAAAATAAGCTCAAAAGTATCTTAGCAATAAGTTTTGAAACAAAACTAAGAAAAATAAATTAAGTAACCTATTTCTCTCAGCTTCCCAGTTCCTCAGGACTTTGCTATATAGTCTCAATTGCCCAGGTAAACTTAACCAAATCAATAATGGAAGGAAAAAAAAAAGATGACAGAAAATAAATCCCAGCTATGAACCAGTTAACTAACATTCCACAGAAAGAAAGTTATAGACAATTTCCCCCAAGAAATTAAATTCCTTTACAAAAGTACCCTTAGGACTTTTAACACAAATCACTCTTCTTACTTGAGACTATTTATCATTTTTTAGAGCTTATAAATTATACACACCAGCAGAAATTTTATACACCAACAACCACAACAATCCAGATACAAAACAGAGCAGTGAAGGGTATTGTCTTCTAACAAAGAGAGAAAGAGATGGGGGGAGGGGAGGTGGCAGGAAAAAAGAACTAACCACACTCACCTTTAGAGCTCCCCTCTCAGGAACATAGCTTTTCTTCTCTGTCCTCACTGTCTTAATAGATTTCATCTTCTTTTAAAAGACAAGTCACAATCTGTCCCTGAAGACAGCCGTTATCATTAAAACGCTCCGCTGGGGGCAGAGGGGCAACATTACTCAGTGTGAGACAGGACATGCAAGAAGACGTGTGACACTTTTCCTTCAGGGCCAGCATTTTGGAGAATGGAGGGGCTGAGACAGGACTCCCAGAGGTCAATGCTTCCATCCTCTTGCCTCTGGTTGAGGCTACAAACTAAACCATTCAGGAGGGAAAGTTGTCAATTTTCTCTATTTATTAAAATATTTACAGAATGGAGTGTTTTTTTTTTTTTCATTTCACAGCAATTAAGACTTAAGATTGCTGCTAGAGCAATAACATTTCGTCTTTCAGTTGTAGCCTATGCTCACCTTAGCCATCCTGATCTGAACATCACTTACAATGATCAAGAATCAGATGCCAGATATTCACTGGTGCTACACACAGAGGATACATCATGCCTGCCCTCCCAGGTTGGGGTTGAGAGGAAACCAGATAAAGGACACACACACAGTGGTCAGTGCTCACTGCAGCACTTTTCCTCTCCCCATCATTTGGAGTAGTAACCTACATATCACAATCAAGCTGCATGTCATTTACAGAACTCAATAGATACAAAATAATGACAGTGCGTAGAGGTGGGAGGCACCTTGACAAACCTCTATATCCAAACTCATGTTACAAAACAAAAGCCAAAACCACAGAGGTAAAATGACACTCCCCAAGGTCATACAGCTCATCAGTCACCCATGAGAACCAGAGCCCCTGTCTCCCAACGCAACTTGATCAACTGCTCCCTTCATGACAGTAATGATGCTTCTCAGGAGCTGTGACAGAAAACCCAGCTCAATTTGGCACCAGAAACAAGAAAGGAAAAGAAAAAGTGGGGGGGGGGGGTTTCTCATAATGAAACAAATCAGAGTGAATATGTGTTTTCCAGAGGCTCCTCACCTGCCATCCCCTTTCCTTGTAGCTCCATATCTTCTTTTGAGACCCCAGTGGTCTTCCACCCTCAGTCATGCAGTGTGGGTGGGCTTGGCCTCCCTGCCTGCTCCACGCATTCATAGTCTACTTGCAGGCCCTTCAAGGTAGATGAATTTATCAGATTGTCTCCTTCCAATAAAGGGAAATACAAGCAATGGGAAGGCAGGCACCCTGAAGGTATTGTAAACAGGAACTCTGAATATACACCTTCCTTTTGTTTGGAGCTGATGCTAAGATTTTTTTTTTTTTCCTTATACCTCCCAAGAGGCTTGGGAAAGCCCAAGATCAGAAAGGCCCAAGACTTCCCTCCAGATATCACAAAGCCACAGCTACTGAGTATAGCTCCAAGTTACTAACTCAAGGTTCTCCTGACCCAAACAGGAATCAACAAGAAAGTTCTCAGAGTGTACTTCCCTGGTCATTAAGAATCAGCCTTCCAATATAGGGGACACAGGTTCAGTCCCTGGTTGGAGAACTAAGATCTCACATCCTGCAGAGAAGCTAAGCTCATACCCCACAACTACCCCAGCTCATGCTTTGAAGCCCGGGTACCACAACTAGAGAGAAACTTGTGCACCTCAATGAGAGATTTCACATGCCACACCTAAGACTCGATGCAATCAAATAAATAAATAAATATTTTTTAAAAAAGAAAAAGGAAGGTCTCAGAGAACTCAGAACACAGAACATTGTGTTTACATTCCAAGCCACTTCTGGTAAACCCTCTATGCTTAAATTAAATTCCATTTGTGCTGAAGATCAATGACTCTGTTTATTACCAGTTTATCATTATTTTTTAAATATTACCCAAGAATAACCTTGATTATAATCTGCATTTTTAATTATAAAGATCACATTTTACTAGCAATTTTATACTTCTTAAAAGTTTTATATAATGCTAACAAGTTGTTTCATATGATGCTCCCAAGGCATTTATCTCCCCTTCCCTTTTTGTTTTTTTTTTTTTTTCTGGCCACTCTTGATGGCTTGCAGGATTTTAGCTCCCTGACCAGGGATTAAACCTGTGCCGTGGGCAATGAAAGTGCAAAGTCCAAACCATTGGACCACCAGGGAATTTCCATATCCTTATTTTATAAATGAAGATGACTGAATTAGAGTTTCAGAGTGATTACCCAGGATTACATAATAGAAGAATGGCAGAATCAGGATTCACGGCACAGGACTGAAACACATTTATTTTATATGATGTAATGAAAGGGGATGTTGTTTACTTTCTTTGGAATGACTCCAAATATATAACTCTCCTTCTCTGTCTTCAAATCTCTGAAGGTTTATCTAATCTCCATGTATTAAGACGTATATAGATACCAAAGCAGACACAAAAGAAAATGCTTCTGAAGCAAACTGACATTATGAGAACTTTCAACAGTTCATTCAGATTTCACAAGACTGACTCAGTTCTCCTGAGGCTGATAGAGGGCTCACTGTGACAACGTGTGTGTGTAAAGGCAGGGTGGTGGTGGTGGGGGAGTGCATGTACATACATATCAGTGTGAAATAACAGAAAGGCTACATGTGATAGATCATGCTATGATAATTAAAATCAGAAAAGCACATTTTTTATGCAACATTGTTGATTTTAGATTGGGAGTCAAGAGAACACTTAGGTCACCTGAAGTTCAAAGCAACTCCTTAACGATGATAATTATACTTAGA
Source organism: Oreotragus oreotragus (assembly GCA_006410675.1). Lineage (NCBI taxonomy): Eukaryota > Metazoa > Chordata > Mammalia > Artiodactyla > Bovidae > Oreotragus > Oreotragus oreotragus. Next base: position 62,268 of record SJYX01004892.1, on the reverse strand, counting down.
TTCTTATTCCTCTTTCTACTAAAATAAATTAATATGCATTTGGGACAATGACAATGATCTTGTGTCTTTGAACCTGGAGGTGCTCTGGGAAGCAGTGTTAAGTCAGTCAGAGGCGTTTAACTATGTCATCCATTATTCATTTACCTGGGTCTACTTTTTCTGTTTGTGTCTTATCATCAAAAATGAGGAAATTTGACCACTTTATTAAAGTTTCAGAAGATTTAGTGAAAAATATTGAAAGAATCTTCCAGTTCAGTGCTGGAACGATTAAGGAAGGTGGCAGAGACAAACAGTAATCAACTCCTAGAGCCTAGAAATGGAAGAGCTGTCTCAGGAAGAAGAGCTGGGAGAAGGCCATGGAGCATGGAGAAGCTCAGACTCCTCCCAGCTTCTGCTTCAAACAAGGCAGCTCCACTGTTACCTGTTTTATGCATTAAAATGTTGTTAAGAATTAATTTGTTAAATTCTGGTTCTACAGATACATCCCCCCCAAATTTGTAAAATTCAAGAGTAATTCAGGCAAAATGACTTGGTTGTTATCACCTGGTCACTGCAAAGCAAGGATCCCAGCCCAAGCCGTCTGAGTCCAGACACGTGCTCTTCCCCATCACCATCCTCCAGACTTCCTACCTCTAATCTCACTGAATCATCACAGCAACCAAGCAAAGCAAGTATGATTAGCCTTCTTTTATGGAGGCAAAAATTGAACTTCAGAACTTCATAGGTTGGAATACCTACATTTCCTGCCTACAAATCACATGTTTTTCGCACCATGTAGATACTCATGCGTCATGCCTCAATGCAAAAGGCTGTGTATTTTTTTTAATATGTGAGTCACGGTACCTTACTTTTCTATCTTAATATAAATTGTCTTCTTTAGATATCACCTTGTCTCTTCTGAAATGTCCTTTGTTCTTTAGATTTGAGTTCATTTCTTCTCTATTAAACTGAGTGTGTCTGTGGTGCCCTTCCAAAATGACCTCTGTCTGGCACAGAAAGCCATCCAATAGGCCATTTGTCACACCTCATCTCTTCTCTTTTATGAAGGGGACAAAGGCTATCTTTGAGTCCCCTTTGGAAGTGCTTTCATGCTAATCCAAGAATTACTGTTGTGTTTGTTTTCTGGCCAGTGCAGTGTGAAGCCATTCATGGGGCCGCATGGAACTTGTCTAGTCACATTCCAGGCCATTCTTGGAACATTGTGGGGAAATGCATCATCGCTCTGCTGGTGGGAGACAAGTCTGTGTCCCTGCCTGAGGCCGGCAGCCAATGCGTCCGTGTCCTTGATCACACATGAAAATATCTCCTGCCATCTCTGCCAGGCAGCCCGCTGCACATGCACAAGGAGGGAGAAGAACAGAATTAAACATTCAAAAAGACCCGAGATCGGGAAAAACAACAGCCTTCTGAACGTGTATCTCTGTGGAAAGCAGGGAAGAAAGTGAGCTGAGTACTTTAATCAAAGACACACATGCTTTTCCCAAATAACCTAGTCACTGTGGATTAATAGAAATAGATCCAGAATGGGAATCAGGAGAAATGAGTAACAGTTCTGATTTTGCCACTAAGTACCTGTGTGACTTTGGATTTTGGACATATTTCTTTATTTTGTTTCATAGTATTCCTTATAAAATGGGGCTAAAATTTCAGACCCCATAAGACTCTGATAAGGATAAAAGAAAATATAGTCCACCAATGCAGCTGGTAAACAATAAAAACTAGACAAATCGCCATTGCCATTGCTGCTGCCTCTGGGCCTCAGTTGCCTCACCTGTAAAATGAAGATAGTGGGATAAAACTATGTCTCCAATGCTTGCTGTTTATCAAGAACACCTAGGGAGCTTTGTAAAGTAGGGGCTTCACTAAACTCTTGAATGTTAGGACCCAAGGATGTATTTTTACTTTAATTTCCCAGATTAGTTGGATACAGTCTGCCCAGGGCTACCCACTGAAGATCACCAGTTCACCATTTAGTGATTTTTCAAAGACAAACTAGCTGATATAAGCTGAGATTGTCTATAATTTCACCATTTTAGATCAGTATTTTGATTAAAATTTTAAAAAAATTATTTTCCAAAGTCACCTATTAAAAGGTAAGTATCCTTGAGGGAGCAACATCCCAATGCATCACAGCTTACTTGTTGACCCTTTTCAAACACACTGATGATTATAGAGTAGTCATATTTTACAGTGAAACACAGGAGAAGCTGCGTATGTTTAAGGGTAGGATTTTCTAGAAAAATCTCATTATTTTTCAAATATGGTAACTGAGCCCTAGGGGGCTTATAAGTACAATGATCATATAATTTTGATCCCAAACAAGATACTTCAAGAGTGAAAATGGATTATTGATAGCTACATTAGACATAAACCAGGGCATATGAGGACATATGCTTGCCATGGATAAAATGACTTGTCTACATCACAGAGAAAGTTAATATGGAAAAGAAAGAGACCAGGAATGTCAAAGAGTGGACTAGAACTTCAGCCTCCAGACTTCTCCTTCATCAACCCATGTCTCAGCCTATGTGATTTAAATTCACTTCACTTTGGTCCATGTTCACCCTTATATCTCAGAAACAACCTAACAGTGTATATCTTTCTCCTTTACTTCTCTGTCTCCAACTAGAATGTTGGCCCGCGTTGGAACTCAAACTCCATCACATCTGTGACACTCCATTACTTCAGTGAACTCATTAACATGTTGAAGGTGCCTTTCCTTTGGACGAGCAAAGATCATCTTTTATGCAAGATCAACAGAGGCCCATGTAAATATCAGAGACTACACCAGGAACTTTAGAAACATCCCCAACTGAAGATTCATGTTCTTGAGGTTTGTTGCAAGACCCTGACAGTCCTATAGCTACCTGTCCGGAAACGCTATATTTTCCCCCTCTGATACTCATTGGGCTTTTTTAGTTAATTAGCAGCTCAATCCTGTCCAATTCTTAGTGACCGCATGGACTGTAGCCTGCCAGGCTCCTCTGTCCATACGATTTTCCAGGCAAGAATACTGGAGTGGGTCGCCATTGCTTACCCTAGGGGATCCTCCCAACCCAGGGATCAAACCCACGCCTCTTGAATCTCCTGCATTGTCAAGTGGATTCTTTACAACTAGTACCACTTGGGAAGTCCAATGCCATAACTAAACCTAAGCTACCAGTCTGTCAGTACTCATCAGGCATCAGGAAAAATGTCTCTTCCCAATATTAGGTTTACTAATACTGCTTGTCTGACAAAAGTTATTTCATTATGGCTTTAATTCCAAGAGATGAGTTCTGCATTAGTAATCAGCCTCTTCCTATACCTCTGTTCTCACTCAGACATATTAACAAGTAACAAACACCAAGCTTGGGATTAAAAAAAATAATAATAACCTGGTTTCCAGTTGTCTTTCATGCTTGAAAGAAAATTTGTAAATTGTCAACTTGACTTAATTTTTCTTCTGGACTCACACCTATTTGCTGTAATAAGAATTTCCCCTCTGGGTTTCACTCATCTGCAGCATGTGGCAAGAAAAAGGGGATTAGGATTGTATTTGTCGACTTCTCGAAGCTGATTTTCTTTCAGCAAGTCTGCTATCAATTCTATCTGCCAAAATAGCATTTTAATGTGTTACCTGCCGGTCAAACATGTTCTGTTAACTTCTGCCTCTGCTGTGTTTTCTGACATTGTTTACCACTAATTTTTCCCATTGTTATCAAGCTTATTTTAAATATAAATGTGGATTATGCTATTTTGATCATGTCTTTATTTCTGCAATACACTGGTTTAAAACATAAAAGAGGAGAGTGCAGAGAGGGTAGAAAACAGTTTTTCTCTTGCTGGAAAGACTATTTTAATGAGTTTTATTCTGTAGTTGGGAAGATGCTCTTAACCTCCTTGGCCCAGTCAGATGTGATTTCTTGACACTAAGCATATTGCAAATGCATTTTAATCAGAGCTGTGTAAGGTGGACACCAAGAGGATTCCTCCAGTATTTAACAAAGCCATCTATTTGCAACACAAAGTAATGCTTTGTTTACCCTTCCTCTTTGTCCTGAGCGTGGTATTATTCCAGAGGCATTGCTTCTCTCTTGCAAACTGTCAGCGGCCAAGGGTACTTTTCAGCATGTTTAGGATCATAATTGGCAAAAATGTGTGCTCAGAAGGAAAGGTCAAATGCGACCCAGTAAGAGCCATTCTCCAGTTTGCATGACACGGACACCAAAGTGCTTCATGCGTTCTCCAAAGTTCACAAACCCTTCTCCGTATTCCAGGGACACAGGTTTCCTCCCTGCCAGATAATTAGCTGAAGCAGCAGCCAAGCCGCCTTGTCACTGGGCACTCAGTGGTGCTCCTTTACTCCAAGCTCATTTCCTTGGAAGGTGAGAGCCATTATCGTAAAGAGGGATATTGTAAATTCTGTTCCTTCTGCTATGCCGTGGCTCTGAGCAGAGAAATTTGTGTTTTCTGCCAGGGAGAAGAATAACATTTATTTAATGGATGCTGAGCAAAAGGTATTCACATTTCATGCTTCAGGGCTTAAGCTGATCCTAGATCAGAAGGGAACTTTTCCAGGCTCCAAACTATACAACTGGGTAAGTGCTTAGTGCTAACAACCCTTATGTTGCATCCAGGCATGCTCTGAGGTCACCGTCTCAGGGGTACCCCCACACCTTCTCAGCTCCTGAATTTGTTCACAAATAATGTTTTATGCCCCTCTCCCACCAGATTCCCCTAGAAACTTAAGCCTGCTTCTCACAGATGGCTCTGCTCCACGGAATCCCAGTTCTGCCCATTCAGCCTCTCAGACCCTTCAAGAGAATCCTTGACAGTGTTAGAGCTGTAATACATGAGTGTGTCCTCACTCAACAATGAAGGTAGCAGGAAAAATCATGAGGATAGAAAAAGCCTGAGATAAGGGAAAGAGGACAGATTTCAATCTAGAAGGATTGATCCAGGTTCAAACAATCTCTACACTCTAAAGAGCTGGGTAAATCATAAATAGTTATATCTCATTGACAGTTTCCTCATCTTTAAAAAGGAATAATAAATCTTACCTTACAGTACACTTGCAGGGGCCAAGTGAAATCATATGTGAGATGTGAGGTCCATAGAGGACAAATGTTGGTTCATGTCTCTATTCTGTCAGGAGATTGCCATCTAGTCCGGTTCCAATACTAGCTTGTTAAGTATCTCCTGGCAAGTCATTCAAATTCTCTGTGAGTCCATCTTCAAATAAAGGAAAAGAAAAACCTTGATTCTGCCTTCCCTGCAGGATTATTATACAGATTAAATGAAATATTCATTACAACAGAAACTTACAATGCAAGAAAAAGTGTTACCAAGAAATAAGGTGTTAATATTATGCTGATGCTACTATTAATTTTTTTTTAATTCTGGAAACTGTGTCTTTTAGACTATTATCCACAATTAAGTAAGCCCATCTAAAAATACAAAGATATCTTTTAATCACATACTGATATGTCGCAATGATGTGATAGTGGAAAAGTTGACATAATATCATGTCTTGAGAATAGATTTGCTCTCAGAGCTGAGGCAGAAGATTTCTTGTGGGTTCGTCTATAAGCAAAATGAATAAGTACTTGGAAATTTAACTGCATTATAATTAGCAAAAAAGCCTTGAATATAAACATATGAAGCATGTCACAGATGCTCATTAAACATCAGATTCCAAGTGTTCCTGGTATGCCAGTCAGCCTTGACCATTCTCCTTGCCACCATTGCTGGCCTCTGGGGGCCTCCTCTACCCTTTTCTCCTGTACACTCTGCTGCACTTGAGTTCCTAGGGTCTACTGGAATTGAGAAAAGTAATAACTAGTTATTTCCAATGGTACACTCAATTCTTACTACTGGTCTTCCTTGGGCATTAAGTTCCCAGTCTCCTAACTAAGGTTCTGTTCCATGCCTTTAGCTCTACTGAAGGTATTCCTTTCCTATTCATGCCTCTGTCTCATGGCTCAGTCTCTCTACGGTGGGCCTCTTTTGTCTCCAGTCCATGTAACTACTGCTAGTCTCAGAGAGTGCTTCCAGCTACCAGGAGAGAATAAACCAGTCCTTGGGGTGTAGTCACAAATTCACAAATAGTGGAGACTAATTAGTCCACCATAAGTCATGTGTTCGCAATGGTTAAACAATAGAAACAAAGGGTGTGGATCATGACCAAAATTGGGGGAATACCAGGACATTATTAGCTGAAAACTCCCAAGATATCCACCACACATAGTAGGGTGGTCTCCAGTATTGGCCTCTACCCCTCTACTAGCCCCTTTAGGTGATATCCTCCACTGAGCCCTCCACAGGCTATAAGACATCATCAGGCCACACCAGCGGCTTTGCGGGCCATAGAATAAGATCGCCTGCAGAGTCGGCCTCTTGGTTCACTCCAGTATCTGCCAACACTGGGCAATGCTGCTATTTCGCTCTGTCTCCCTGTCTCCACTAGAAGGCATCGCCCCTCTGTTGAGCCTCTCATCCATCAGGCAGCAGGTAGCTTCAACTGGGTTCCATCACTCCTGCTGCAGTGCCCACCTTTGTTGTGCATTGTAGAAGGTCTAAAAAAGTACTTCCAATAAGACACTGCTGTTGCTCAGAGGTCATTGTCTCCTCAGTTGCCCTTCCATGGCCTGTAATTTCCACCAAGTACCTCTACTGGTACACAGGCTATTTAAAGAGCCACTGTACTTGAGGGTGACACGGAGAACAAAACTATTAATAGAAAGGGAAAGAATGCTTCCAGACTTTTACTCCATTCTTGTGTCAAAGTCTTTTAGTGGTATATTAAATCCAGATTGCTCATTGCCTTCTGTGTTACAGAGATTTAGGAGGAACTCTTTTTTTTCTGTCATTTATTTGTGACCCTCAGCATCACTCTAAACTCAAGGCTTTGCTAGTGGGTCGGGATCATCATGCCTGGTTCCTTCCTTCTTTTTCTTTTTTTATCTTATTTGAAGTATAGTTGGTTTACAATGTTGTGTTAATTTCTGCAATGCAGAAAAATAATTCAGTTATGCACATATATGTCCTTCTTCATATTCTTTTCTTTCATGGTTTGTCACAGGATATTGAATAGTTAGTTCCCTGTGCTATACAGTAGGGCCTTGCTGCTTATCCATACTAGGTATAATAGTTTACATCAGCTAATACCAAAGTTCCAATACTTCCCTCCCTCACCTCCCTTTAACATGAGTTTTTTTAACATGAGTTCCTTCTTTAACATGAGTTGTTTTTGTTTGTTTGTTTGTTTTGTTTTTTTTTCTTTTCCTCCCATAAGACCACTCAGCTTTCATGAAATTCTTTCTGGCAAGGCCTGAAATCCCATTTTTTTCCTGGGCATAGACATGTAGGAATCTCATCTTGAACTGGGATCCTGCCACAATCAGACTTTAAAAGACTTAATTGTAGACTAGTTGTGAAGGTAAAGTTTAATTTAAAAGGATTTTCCTCACTATAAGTTTGTGAGAATCACCAGCCTTAATGAATCTCATTATCAAGTCAACTAGGATTTTGCTTTTATGAAGAGTAGTCCCCTACAAAGAGGAAATTGTCCCCAAACAACTTTGTTCTCTTTGTATTAAGATGTTTTTTGTGGTGTTTTTTTGTATTGAAATTGTATTGAAATAGATCTGTCAGTCATGGGAGTAGTTTGAAACTGGTTATAAAAAGCTTGTTCACTGACTGTTTCCAAGGTAAGGGAAGATGGTGGTGGTTGAGCAAGGCTGGGGCAAGGAAGGAAGAAGAGATTGGTTTAAGCTGGAGCCATAATAAAATGCTGTAAAATGTTTTTGAGGGTGTTGTCCTGAGCGACTTCTCCCTGAGTCCCTTGGAAGAACTGACAACTACCTGGCCTTTAAGAAATGAAATTGACATTTGCAGGCTTAGGTTCAACAGAAACTGAGAAGGGAGGGGTAAGGAATGCTGCAGGCAAAGCCAGAGTCCAATTCCCTGGATCCAGGACAGCAGGCCCATAACTCTGCTGTGAGTGATGGGTCAATATCCAATAACTCCAAATCAAAAGCTGAAGTCTTCTTGAGTCAGCAGAGCTGAAGCCTCCTTCAGGGGATAAGAATACAGCAGCAGCCCTTCTGACAGAGCTGGAGTTGCCAGTAGCCTTTCATCTAAGGAAACCACAGGCAAAGCAAACTTGGCATATAACTTTTCCTACATTAATTAGCACCCTTAAGTTTAAAGGGGGAAAAATAATAATACTCTTGGGAGAGCAGCTAGAGCTCAAACTCAACTCATTTGGATTCAGTACACAGAGACTCTGGGGAGGGGACGATGGGATAGAAAACAGAGCACAGGCTGGAGCAGAAGGGATTATTTTCAGGTCAACTGAACAGTGGCTCTCAGAAGCCCTCCATTGTTTGAATTGTGTTTCATGATATTGATTACAAATCATCCTTAGTAGTTTATCCTTTTGGTCAAGCTCTGCCTGTCCTATTGGAAATGAGATGTGATGTGTTTTAGAGTTGTGCTAGATGTATTCTTTTCTTAGAAGGCATGAGCCTGTTGAGGGGACTTGGATTTAAAATGTATTTTTAGTAGGTCATTGTCTAGAAAAAGGAAAATTAGCCAAATATTTTTATTTCCATTGACGAGAAGTAAAAAAAAAAATAGTGACTCAGAAAAAAAGTACAAAACATATGTAATGTTTATTACTTATGCAATATTAAAGACATAAACAAGTTCTTTTTAAAAAATGAGCTGAGGATACACACATCAGTCTCTGCAGTGATTCCATGTCATGAGGAGGACAGAACTGAAAATGGTGGGCAAAGAAAACAGTAAGTTTTAACATAGGAGTCTGCTTTTTCTTTTTGAAAAAATAATTAAAGTTCATAATTCATTTGTATAATTACTTTAAGAGAAAAATAAACCAGTGTAGCCCTTTGTATTTCTGTTAAGTTCCCAAAATTAAGATACAGACTTGGCATCAGGTGGTTATTACTGCTAAGGATGACATTTTAAGAACTGTTCTTATACAAAGAATACCGGACTCCTGACTCTCAGATAATTATTTAAATTCTTCCTAAATTTTAATGTAAACACAGATGCAACACTTTGTTCCCTGAGTCAGCCAGAGAGGCAGCATAAGTTAGGCTTTTTGGAGTAAATCTTTACCACTTCTTCCTGTCCACTCGGTCAAGAAGCCCATGGGCTTATCCATTCACAGAAATTTATCTCCTTTTATTTTTATATTTTGTTTACCTTTACTGAACATGTAGCATATTTTAAAACAGTAATTTAAAATATTTTTGAATGTTCTAAAACTTTAAAAGTGAAAACAATTTAAAATTTTATTTTACTGTCCAGTTACACAAGTAATTTTGGATCTATTATATTATTTAATTATTATAATACAGTTTGAAAAGTGTGAGGATTGGCATTATTTTATTCCATTTTGTAAATGAGGAAACTGAGATTAACTTCTTTCACGCATATCAGAAGTATCAGTAGTAGGAGTTCAAGAGTTATAAGAGTTGAGCCATAACTAGATTGCTGGGAGAAATATCAATAACCTCAGATATGCAGATGACATCACCCTTATGGCAGAAAGTGATGAGGAACTAAAAAGCCTCTTGATGAAAGTGAAAGTGGAGAGTGAAAAAGTTGGCTTAAAGCTCAACATTCAGAAAACAAAGATCATGGCATCTGGTCCCATCACTTCATGGGAAATAGATGAGGAAACAGTGGAAACAGTGTCAGACTTCATTTTTCTGGGCTCCAAAATCACTGCAGATGATGACTACAGCCATGAAATTAAAAGAAGCTTACTCTTTGGAAGAAAAGTTATGACCAACCTAGATAGCATATTCAAAAGCAAAGATATTACTCTGCTGACTAAGGTCCATCTAGTTAAGACTATGGTTTTTCCTGTGGTCATGTATGGATGTGAGAGTTGGACTGTGAAG
>SJYX01004892.1:31221-50240 GCA_006410675.1 Oreotragus oreotragus | reverse complement strand
ACTGTTTCCCCATCTATTTCCCATGAAGTGATGGGACCGGATGCCATGATCTTCGTTTTCTGAATGTTGAGCTTTAAGCCAACTTTTCACTCTCCTCTTTCACTTTCATCAAGAGAATTTTTAGTTCCTCTTCACTTTCTGCCATAAGGGTGGTGTCATCTGCATATCTGAGGTTATTGATATTTCTCCCGGCAATCTTGATTCCAGCTTGTGCTTCTTCCAGCCCAGCGTTTCTCATGATGTACTCTGCATAGAAGTTAAATAAGCAGGGTGACAATATACAGCCTTGACGTACTCCTTTTCCTATTTGGAACCAGTCTGTTGTTCCATGTCCAGTTCGATCCTGACCTGCATACAGATTTCTCAAGAGACAGGTCAGGTGGTCTGCCCCATCTCTTTCAGAATTTTCCATAGTTTATTGTGATCCACACAAGGCTTTAGCATAGTCAATAAGGCAGAAATAGATGTTTTTCTGGAACTCTCTTGGTTTGTTGATGATCCAGCGGATGTTGGCAATTTGATATCTGGTTCTTCTGCCTTTTTTTAAACCAGCTTGAACATCTGGAAGTTCACAGTTCATGTATTGCTGAAGCCTGGCTTGGAGAATTTTGAGCATTACTTTACTAGCATGTGAGATGAATACAACTGTGCAGTAGTTTGAGCATTCTTTGGCATTGCCTTTCTTTGGGATTGGAATGAAAACTGACCTTTTCCAGTCCTGTGTTCACTGCTGAATTTTCCAAATTTGCTGGCAAATTGAGTGCAGCACTTTCACAGCATCATCTTTCAGGATTTGAAATAGCTCAACTGGAATGCCATCACCTCCGCTAGCTTTGTTTGTATTGATACTTTCTAAGGCCCACTTGACTTCACATTCCAGGATGTCTGGCTCTAGGTGAGTGATCGCACCATCATGATTATCTGGGTCATGAAGATCTTTTTTGTACGGTTCTTCTGTGTATTCTTGCCACAAGCCTCAATTTCCTTATTTGTAGACAGTGATAACAGGGCTCTTGGGAAGGTGAAAAGAGATAATTCATGTAAACTATTTAGGACAGTGTCTGGCACAGAGTAACCCCTCAGTGAATGCTAGCTATTCCTATTATTTACAACCAAACCTGCGAGGCAGGTTATACACATGTTATTTATACATTACAGAGAAGACTGAAGCTGAGAGAAATTATATTAGTTGCAAAGGATGACTTCAGGCATTCTCACTCCAGTCCCAGTGCTAACTCCGTTTCACACTGGGTGAGGAAACGTACGAATGTGGAGGACAATTGTTTTAATCAATATCTGATCTGCAACTTACCAACAGGTGAACACATAATTGGTATGATGGAGTTTTTTCCAGTTAAACTTATTCTTTTTTAATCTATGTCAGTTCTCTGTATTTTAATCCCATGCAAAGACTTAACTGTTGGATTTTTTTTGACACCACACTGTGTCTTCAGATTGAACTAAAGTATATAAAACATATATTCAAGGGATGGTTATTCAAGGGATGATGTGCCCAGAGAAATTATGAACAAGGCAAAATTTACCTCCAATTCTACTATACCTACACCTAGTTCTTAAACTTCAGTCAGCATCAAAATCACACAAATTGCTGGTCCCATTTCACAGTTTCTGATTCAATAAGGCCTAAGATGAAGTTCAAGAATTTGTATTTCTACTGGGGCCACAGGACTGCCCTATGTCAGTATTCCCTAAAACAGTCTCCAGATAATTTATACCCAATCAAATTAGGTGATTATAAAAATTTAGCTTCCTAAGTCCCACACCAGACTTGCTGGATATGATTCTCTTTGGATACGTCCTAGGGATCTTCATTGTCACAAGTTTCTCTGGTGAATTTCAAGCCTGTAAAAATTTGGGAACCATTCATTTAAATTCTAAGTTTTTCCATGACCTAAGCATTATTGTATGCTCAGGACCTAATAGGGTATTTGGTTTATAGTACCTACTAAAATAATATAAAAATGCTTTTATTTAAATAAGCCCCTTTTGTATATCCTATTCCACATCATCCTCCCCAAAATAACAGCTCTATTCTCTGAATTTCCACCTTATTGTCACACCTGCTCATCAATATATACAGTTGATTGCCTTAAGATGGATTTTTTATTGTCATTTTAATTACTTCTTCAAATTGTTATTAAACTTTATACAAACTCCCTCTTTTAAATGGGATTATAATCTTCCTAAGAGAATGACCACGTCCCTTGCCTTCCTTCTGCCATCCACAGAACCTCAATCCCAGTCAATACACTGTCATTCACCCCAAAATAAAATAAAATAATCAGCTTGTTTTTAGTTTTGTTTCATTGAATAAAAAATCTGTTTTTATTTGTTCCATAGTTTAATTCAGCACCTACTACCAGATATTTAGCAAAATACTAGGCTCTCAATTAACATATATAAAAATAATCAGAGAGTGAATAGTTAGCAAATATTAATCTTCTTTCATTTTTTATTTTATTTTTTTGTCTCCCCATCACAACACACACACTTCTAGGAAGCTGGCAGTATTCACCAGAAGCTGAAAAGGAACAAAACTCTAATAACAAGGTGATTTTTCAGGAAAGTCCAGGGAGCTTATCTCAATCAGTATCTATGCAATTCTCATCCCCACCTCACCCCAGAGAAAGAAGCCACTATCTTTGTCCCTTCTATCTGATGACAGACACTTTCATATTTCCCACATTCAATCCAAGCTTTATCATATCACACTACATTGTTTTTTCACTGTGTGGCAGGGAAATGCTATAATCAGTTTTATGGAAGGCTCACCCAGAATCAAGTAGCTGTAGGCAAGAATGTCTGGCTGCACAACTTAGACATTTACAGATGCGGATCTAGCTGTGCAGGAGAAAAAAGTGATTTAAAGAGACATTGTTAGGTTTGAGAGGCCTAAACATTTCATCTTTAGTTTGGTAATTAGTAACTTGAAAAGTACCTGACTAGAAATATTTTCATGGATGTTTAAAAAATAAAAAGAATTTTTTTACTCACAGAATTATTCCCCAAATAATAAAGCCAGGAAAGCTGAAGGGCAAATAATAACTATGTCCACATAAACATAAGGGTTTTTTGCTGGGAGAGGCCTTAAAGATCAGCAATCCAAGATGCTTATATGAGGAAATGGAGGCAAATTTTTGTTATACTGATAAAGTAAAATGTTAATGGCAGGGACTCTCAGAAACCTTAAAGAAACAGTGTGCAACTGAGGGAACTTGGGCAAAACCATGATCCAAGATCACATAGCTTCCTCCCAGTCTCACAGCTACATCTCCTACTCCCCACTACCAATACAGAAAGTAAGAAGTTTCAACCAATACAGAAAAAAAGAAGTCTATCTTCATAAAGAGTTCAATTAGATTAAAAAACCATTTCCCATGGTAGATTTGGCTACAGGGAACCTCTCTTTCTGCATCCTCTTATTTTTCTTTAGAAGTCAGGAATGATGGCAATGCCACATTTGTACTTGGGCAGATGCCTGTGGTGTGGAATTTATAAGAACTAAAAACACATTTGTGCCTTGAAATCTCCTTGTCATTTCCCTACCATGATGTCTAAAGTTTCACCATCAGAAAACTGTTCCAAAACCACTAAAATTAAAGGCATTTTGTCTTCAGAAAACTCCAGTGTAATGCTGCTAGTTCTAGAGAGGCTAACACATGAATCAAATAGTAGTCATTAGTGCACTCGCAAAGCAGGACCCTGAGGAAATGGGACATATAATCCATACTGGGAAGAGTAGTCTGAAGCCATGAGTGCTGCCTAGGGACGCAAACACACAGGTGATACAAAACTAGCTCCTAACAAAGCTAGATTACACCTTAACAAGAGCCAGTAGCTGAGTTACTGAGGGAAAGAAATGAATATAGAAAACCCAGAACAAGCCACCTTACTTCATAATTTTAGTTCTGGACAACTTTGGATGATCTCCATGCAAAGCATAGACTAACACAAGCTTAACGACTCATTGTGAAAGTCACTCAGTTGTGTCTGACTCTTTGAGAACCCATGGACTATATAGTCCATGGAATTCTCCAGGCCAGAATACTGGAATGGGTAGTTGTTTCCTTCTCANGATCTCCATGCAAAGCATAGACTAACACAAGCTTAACGACTCATTGTGAAAGTCACTCAGTTGTGTCTGACTCTTTGAGAACCCATGGACTATATAGTCCATGGAATTCTCCAGGCCAGAATACTGGAATGGGTAGTTGTTTCCTTCTCAAGGGAATCTTTCCAACCCAAGGATCAAAACCACGTTTCTTGCACTGCAGGCAGATTCTTTGCCAGCTGAGCCACCATTAAGCAAGTATTGATTTCATACTTCCTTTGTGTTACATTCTGTGAAGGAATACAGACAGGAATTTAAGGTGTTTCTTTCCTTAAACAAATAAAAAGACAAGATTGACAGAAACCAAATGACAAAAGAAATGCAATGGCTACATTAGAATTATGGCCAATCATCTCTGTCTCACTTACTTCACTCAGTATGACACTCTCTAGGTCCATCCATGTTGCTTCAAATGGCATTATTTCACTCTTTTTAATGGCCAAGTAATATTCTATTGTATATACATACCACATCTTCTTTATCCTTCCTCTGTTGATGGACATTTAGATTACTTCCACAACTTGGTTCTTGTAAACAGCACTGCAATGCAATGTTGATCATCTTTTCATGTGCCTGTTGGCCATTTGAATGTCTTCTTTGGTGAAAGAAACTTAGAAAGACTTAGAAAATGAACTTATGATTGCCACTGGGGAGGAATAGTTAGGGAGTTTAGGAAGGTCATGTACACACTGCTATATTTAAAATGGATAACCAACAAAAACAATGTTATGAGCCAGCCTGGATGGGAGGGGAGTTTGAGGGAAAATGGATACACATATGTGTATGGCTGAGTCCCTTCACTGTTCACTGAAACTACCACAACATTGTAATTGTGGTATACAACACTACACTCCAGCACAAAATTAAAAGTTAAAAGGTGAAAAGAGAGAGAGAGAGATGGCCAACCAGATGTGGACAGAGAACATTGCCATTTCAGTAAACAACAAATATTGTGGCCATCAAGCCATCGGCCACTGCAGCTGCCCTTGATTGCATGTCCTGTGGGGAATTCAGGATGGCAGAAAACAGGATACTGGTCCTGGATATTTACAGTGTATCTCAAAGAAACTATTTCTACAAGCCCAGACCCTTGCATCTTCCCTACATAGATAAGCACTAAAATCATCAACTTAAGATGTCTGGGTTTTTTGTGATTGGCAGATGTTCAACCACATGCTTATTTTTCAGCAAAAACTCCTACATAACTTGACTCCTCCCTTACCTCTTTGGAATAATTTCTTACAGTAATCTGAGACTCTGTCTCTCAGACTATAGTACTCAGTGAGGACCCCAAATAAAACATAATTCTCAACATTTAGTTTGAGAGTTACGTGTTTTGTTTTGTTTTGTTTTGTTTTTGTCTTTCAGTCAAGACAACATCCATTGAATCATAGTATGATCAAGGCTGTGAGTTAGGTATTTGTGAGTTCTTGTTGCTCTCCTAGCCTAATAGTGAAGATAGCCTTGGTACACAAATAGCCCTAGCAGGATAAGAGGTGAAGTTCACGCAGGAGATACAAGCAAAACCTAAGCCATTAAGTGTGTGTGTTTGGGGAAGGAGGGGGGATGTTATTTCTACTGCAGAAAGTCTTCATTACAGATATGTCACTAAACCTGAACCTAAATGGAAGGGAGACCTCAGAAGGTGAGGATCAAAGATGGAGCCTAAAAGAAGGCTATGGAAGCAAGTATCCAATGTATGTCTTCAAGACTGTGAGTAGTCTTTATTGATTGCGATGAAGAAAACAAGTGAAAATTTCAATGGGTCTTATATGTGCTTGGAGACATTGTCCTTTTCCCAGTTTTTAGGCATCAAAGAAACTTTGAAGCGTCCTTAAAGCCTAAGCAGATTTCTCTAAAGTAGTACAGTGAATGAGACTCAACTTCAAGGCTTGGTTTCCTCATTTAATGTGTGAGTAACTTGAACAAATCATGTAACTTCCTTTAGGTTGCTTCTTCATTTGTAAAATAAAGAAATTCTTATTACTGGCTTTGTAGAATTATGAGAATCAAATAAGTAAGGTTAAAAAAAAATCCTAGACAGTTATACAATTCATTATCACCATTATTATGGCAGTGTTCCCAGAATGCCTGGTAGAAGCCATCTAGCAGCAGGGCAGGTCACAGAATTAAATTAGTCTGTCCTGAAAAGACCTCATATTCTGGGAAAGTAAATATCTATCCAGAGTTAGAAATCTAGAGCTAGTAGATCTGTGAGGTATATCTGGCTTCTGGTTAGTCACACTCACTCTGGATACTTCTCAAAAAGTGGAAAAGTTAGAGCTAGTGTGACATACGGGTAGGAGGTCACCTTGACCTTCTAGAAGTGTTTAGTTAGAGAAAGTGCTTTCAGAAAGAACAACCAAGAGAAAAATTTTTCTCTACTTGTGATTGGTTAGAACTCCTTTGTATGTCATAATGCTAATAGGATTAAGATTTTCAACAGAACCAATGTATTTTCTAATGATAGCATAATTACAATGCACAATGTATTGTATTTCCCTTTACTCACGCTTCAAAGACTTAAAATGCAGCTCCAAAGAGTCTTAGAGAATCTTAAGGCTGGTTGATGACCATTTCTTGGTGAATGAGACATAGATTGACTTCTAATAACTGTGGAGACTTTTAGCTTATTATAAGGATATTCCAAAGGATCTAGCTAACAATATGCTCTCTTTTGATGTAAATGTCTCCTGTTGCCTTAATGAGCCTTATTCCAACTCTTCCTCCTTAAAAGAGGGCATGGCATCCCACTCCAGTATTCTTGCCAGGAAAATCCCATGGACAGAGGACCCTAGTGAGCTACAGTCCATAGTCACATAGTCAGTCCATATGTCACACAGAGTCATATATGACTGAGCAACTAACTAAGCATGAACATGAGCAACGCTTCCTAATGGGTACCATTATATGCAGGCTTCCCATATATTTTTAGAACCAATGAAGGGTTTTGTGGAGAGTCTGAATGGGTCCCACATTCAGAAAGAGCCCACACATAGTTAATGCTCTTATTGTTAGTAGTCCCGGAGAAGGAAATGGCAACCCATTCTAGTATTTTTCTCTGGAGAATCGCATGGACAGAGTAGCCTGGCAGGCTGCAGGGATCACAAAGAGTCAGACACAACTGAGCAACTCACACACATATTCTTAGTAGTTGTAAAGCCCTTTCTTTGAACTTTGTTTTATAAACAAGTCTGATGAGACAATACATAAGTGTGAGCAGAGGAATATACAAAGGAAAAGAAAAAGTTTCACAATTTAGTACTTTTCAATGGTTTGTTTTGTTTTGAGGTGCCCAATGGCTCTATTTGTGGAATAGCTCTTTCAGAACAGGATGCAAGACAACCAGGCTGACCTGCAGCTATTGTTTCCCCATCTCCTGCTGGCCCTGGTTCTTAAGGCCCTGGTTCTGCCTCCAGACTCTCCCACTGGACCCATGATGTAAAAAAATTGCCACTCTTTGTAACCCAGACTGCATCTTCTCTGGACCAAAAAGCTATACTGCTTTTTCAGAAATATATCAAGGTAGTGACATATATTAGCTTTGTATCGGGTTTTTGAACTGTAAGAATGGTGTTAATTTTCTATTGTAATCTATGACGAAGAAATATTCCCTATCAAAATCATTCCAGCCATGTTTCCCAAAGTAATTCTTGAAATGAAAAGCCAAAGAAATATTAAGCCACTTACTCAGAAATTCAAAGTAAAAACAGTGAATTAAGACTAAAATTCTGAAGTTTTAAATTGGCTTTTCTTTTGGCTGCTGCTACTCTAATTCTTTTCATGGGACTAAATTTGGATTTCTCTTTCATTTTTGTACTTCAGTATATTCTGATTTAAGTGGGTGCAGGGCACACAGGTATATGTCAACAAAGGCATTTGTTAAATTCACAGTCTATAGATACTGATGCTCTATTTAAAAGCAAGTCAGATAATATATAAAAGCTGTAGGAAAAAGTTTCTTTGCATAACATAAGAGCTAATGCATCAAGCTATGGTTTGTTAATGGCATTCAATTAACATAACTATTGTTAGTTGATTAAAAATTAACTGGGGACAACCATTTAACATTTAGCACTTACAAATGTTCCCTGATTTATTAAAATTGTGGAAACTAAGGAATCAGGGGAGAAACTAGAAATATTTAGTTAGATTTTTTAATGAAACTTTTAGGCACATTGTGAAATATTTCTTCCTAGTAAATATACATTTGTAAATCAATCTTCACGTTTTAACAACTTGAGAAGAATTTGCAGACCTCTTGTTTTAAAGGCACTTGAGAAATAAATATCTGCCAGGGAGAGAAATCCCATCAGTTTTCTTGCTGTTTCTATACAGATGGTAGACCATACTGTGAAATTTGCTGTTCTTCGATTGCTCCATTCTGCACATGCCCCAAGGAACCTCAGAACTGTAGAAACTAGAGAAGTAATAGACTAAATAGGTCACCTATTCCAATAGAAATTTTACCAGATTTATATAAAACTCTTCTGAATTTACAATACAACTTACTTCCAAGGGGGTTCAAATGCTGAGCAGAAAATAGGCTTTTTTTCTGGCTACCCTGCATCCTTTATTATGTTCCACTGTTAATCATGTTTTTCTCTTGTAAAGACAATATACTATCAGAATGTGCATATGGAATTGCTTTTCCAACAAAAGAATTAAAGTGATCTGTACCCAGGCTCTCGTCTGCACCCCCACCCCATATTCCCACCCATTGACTATATTCTCAAGACAGTTGTCTGAGGTCTCAGGAGTATTCCATGGCCCTGGAAAAATAAATGTACTGGTAAATAGCCTCTATGTGCATAATATTAAACAGTTTGATTTCTTTAAAATATACCCTAACCAATCAAAATAACCAGTTGCAGGCATATTACATATACTCCAAAATCATTTTAACATATTTTTGAACACCAAGTGTGTAAAAAACAGTAAAGGAAACAATGAAATTTGAGAAACAGTCTCAAGGATTAAAGTTTGCGTTCTTGGGAGGATGAAATACAGAGAATTTTATGTGGATGTCCATTGTTTTTGTCTGCCTTCCTTCCTTCATTTTTCTTCTGTTCCTACAGGGAATATACTCTCTGTGGTTTAGATGTAATTGATCCCAGAGTGACTTATATCTGTGGCCACAGCAAATGATACAGCAATGGTTAGCAATCTAAGTTAGCAAATCAGAGTCCTCTGTGGAATTTTACACTAGAGGTCTCTAGGAAAATTTCCCACAATCACTGGAAATCCTAAAAGTCCTACAGTGAGAGATACAGGGCGAGAGGCAGCCAGTGACAATTTACTCAACACATGTGAGGCCCACCTGAGAAAGAAGCAGAGGTGAGAGAAGCCAAGAGACTGTGAAAGTCCTGACAAAATCATGAACTTCTAAATTCAGCTACTTCTCAGCCTACATCCAAATTTTTAATCTCTCTGTTCTGTTATCTTCCACAAAAGATCCTCTTCCTCTAGTTAAGATGGTCTGAACTGGGTTTCTAACACTTGTAACTGAGAAAGACCTAACTAATAAATAGAGATATCTGCCAACTGAGATAACAAGAGTTATGGGACTTCAGGGTATAGACTGTGAAAGTCCTGACAAAATCATGAACTTCTAAATTCAGCTACTTCTCAGCCTACATCCAAATTTTTAATCTCTCTGTTCTGTTATCTTCCACAAAAGATCCTCTTCCTCTAGTTAAGATGGTCTGAACTGGGTTTCTAACACTTGTAACTGAGAAAGACCTAACTAATAAATAGAGATATCTGCCAACTGAGATAACAAGAGTTATGGGACTTCAGGGTAGAAGTTCAAGGGAACATTTTCCAGAGAAAATGGAGCTTGAGCTATGCTTTTTAGAATTTGGGAAGATAGTAAGGAGAAAAGAAGCACTGCAAGTGAGATGATGTATAAAATTGCTGAAAAGTACAACCCAGTTTTAAGAGTCAGAGAAGATCAATTTTGGGTGAAAAGTACAAGCCAGTTTCAAGAGTCAGAGAAGATCAATTTGGGGTGAAATGGAAGATATATATATATATGGAATAAGAAGTAGAGATAAGGACAAAATTAGGAATGAGCTTAACAAATGTGGAATGTAACTGATAATCTAAGAGACAATGTTTTTGAATAAACTTTGAAGAGAATAAAATCTTGAACAAGTATCACTTCATCATTATTAAAAACCATCAAATATTAGATTCATTCACAAAAGTTTTACCTTGCATTCTTTTTTCTCTGGAGAGAGTCCTAGGAGAAAGTCCTGAGAAAGCATCTTGGTGGTTACCAGCCTTGCATGTGACCTCTGGCTCATCTACTCCACATTTGTCATGATGACATAATCCTTTTAGAAAGACCAATGGAATCGACTCTCTGTATAGATTGCAATTTTTCTCTTCTCTTGGTCTCTTATGTCTGGAAAATTATTCAGTTAGATACTCTTTCTCCTCCCTGACACCATCCTGAACTTTTGTTTTTCCATGTCTTACATTCCATACACTAACTTTCTCTTGCTCTAATGTGTTGCTGCATGCATGATACAGAAGAGAAAAGCTTATAATGGTCTTATTCATCTACATCTGAAAAGTTCTTTTGTACTTATATAAAGCATGGAAAACATACATCAAATGTAAAAACAGTTATCTAGCCATCATGATTCTGTCAGAACAGTAGTGAGGAGTTTACAGTAATTTATAAAGACAAATTTTGTAAGCCACATTAATAGGAGCACATAGTTAGATATAAATGGCTATATTTGAATATGGATATGGATTTAGATAAAGATATAGATTTGGGTGTAAGTAGGCTTCCAGGTGGCACTAGTGGTAAAGAACCTGCTTGCCAATGCAGGGAACATAAGAATCATGGGTACTTTCTCTTGGTTAGGAAGAGCCCCTGGAGGAGGGCATGGCAGTCACTTCAGTATACTTGCCTGGAGAATCCCATGGACAGAGGAGCCTGAAGGGCTACAGTCCATAGGGTCGCAAAGAGTCAGACATGACTAAAGTGACTTAGCATGCACACACAGAGGTACAAGAAGGTACAAGAAGTACAAGAAAGGGTAGGGACAGAGAGAGAATGAACACGTATGCAATCTGAAATCACCAAACGAGTTTGTATGGTCTTGTTCACATCTCCTCTTTCCCAATGACTTCTGGTCAAACTGTACTTCTTTTAGTTCTCTAAGAGCTGTTTAATACCCTGTATCTTTTATTAGAGTGAACTCAATCAAAAACGTAGTAGATTTTCTGTCTGTTGGACAGGCAAAAAAGGTAAAGCCATTTGAACCACTCAGAATGTTGGCTGGAGAAAAGCAAATGTTCAGTTATGTCTGACCAAGAGAAAGTTTAGGCAAAACCTTTTTTCGCAAGTATCATTTATTCCATCTACACACTTTGAGTTCATTCTTATGCTCACATATGTTATAGCCAGAGGGGGGCAAAATGCATAGTGGGGGCAGGGATTGGAATAAGAAAAGGATGCCAGTTTTACAATTTCTAGACAATTGAGTTATATTAATTAAGTTAACAAATATTAATTGGTACTTCCTATGTTCTAGGCATTGCTGGGGAGGAAGAAATTTTCCTCTACCTTGCCAGGTTCTCTGGCTGTTCTAATAATTAAGCTGTCATGAGACAGATTATACAAATTTGAATAACATGCGTACATGGGAGAGACTCAGAAAAACTGAGTAACTCACCAAATGGCTGAAACTCTCACCTTAAATACCAACTAAAGACAAAAGAAAATGAGAGTAGGGGTCTGGGACTTCAAAGATGAGAAAGACAATTGTCATGGAGGCAGAAAAGCATGTGTTTGGTAAACAAATGTATGACGGACCAGGCAGAGACAATGGGACACACAGTGGATTCCGATCTCCAGGCCCCATCCAAATTTTCCCCACCACACCAAGCACATGTTCTCTGCAAATATTTCTAGTGATAGCTCTGTTTCTGTAATAGGCCGTCTATCTAAATTCTTCATACACTTAGGGAGAAAATTAAAGTTTCTTCCTGAATCTTTTGGGCCTTAATTGTTTTCAGGCTGATATAATCTACATGCCAAAGACATTTTGGGGTGGCAGATTTTGTTTCTTTATAGCATCAGATTAGCTGCATAACAGGCACACATGTTCATGCACCTGAGTTCTAGACTGAACTTGCTGAATGATCTAGTCTATTTTTGTATCATAGAACCAAAGCAATATCAGATATGTGATAGATGGTCAATATTTGTTCGACAGATTAGTGATTTGATGATTAAATGATGTAAGGCATGCAAATTATTAAGTTTCTTATCAATGTTACTGTCTTAATATCATAACATTTAAAGAGTGGATAGGAGTGAAATGAAGTAAAGTCATTCAGCCATGTTCAACTCTTTGCAACCCCATAGACTGTACAGTCCAAAAGAAGAAGAACTTACAAAGATTGAGAAGGAAGAGTTAAGAAGGGAATCAGAAAACTGTAATGTCATATAAGCCATCTGGCTTCATATTTTTTGGCATCATATTTTTTCCCTGGTGGAATGCCCTCATAACTTAATCTTTTTTGTCTGATTTATTTTTCCTTGTCCGCTAAGACTCAGCTTCCATGCCAAGAACCACTAGTCTGCATTATATACTCTCCTTTTCTAGTGGTGCCAGATTCTGCATCTACCACCCTACATTCAGTATTTATAGTCTCTGGAAACCATCAGAGTTAAAATCATGAAGGCAGCAGTCTGATGAGTTTGTTCATTTAGAGTCTCTGATGACCTCATTTATTCCTTCAGCTTATATTTAGAGAGCACCCTACAGTGTAATGTACCCCAACATCTACAGTGAAAACCATGTCACATCTCAGGACCAGCCCAAAAAGTAAGCTTTGCAAAAAGGTATATGACCCAAGCCTATTGACATACTTCATGCCAGTAGTTTTTGCAGATCATTCCTATTACCATAACAAGCCCAGAATCAGCAGCACTATAAGGAAATTGAAGAAACTGGGTCATTTTTCTACAGGCATATTAAATAAAGTGAAACATTTCTTAGAGTTCAAATAACATGAGGCCTGAAAAGTCTTCTGGATGGAGTCTCAGATGCTCCTTCACAGTCTCTGCCAGGAATGTTGACGTGAAGTGCAGAGATGGAAATCAGAAGGCAGTGGCCTCAATATGTAGTCAAGAAGCTTCACTCTCATCCAAAGGAGAGGAGGAAGTGGTTTCTAGAGGGAAGCGTGGAATACAGAGAGATTGATTTCAGGAATTTTTGTTTGTCTGTTTTTTAAGAAAGAAGAACCTTGAGTATTTTCATAAGATAAAGAAGAAGAACCAATTTAAAATGTGAAGTTGAAAATGAGAGAGGCAGAAAACGACAGTGTCTTAGGGGTCACATAAACTGCTCTGGAGAGATTAACCTGTTCCTTAGAAAAGGAGAGGAGTCTAGGTGAAAACACGTTTCTCAGGAAGAAAGAGGCAAGGCCACCTGCTATGACAGGAGCAGGCTAGGGGCCAAGGACTTTGGGGACATGATGAAGTGAACCTTCGGGCTTCCAGAAGGCCAGAATTAGGCTTTGCCTTTGTGGAGATGCCAGTCCTCACCATGGAGCTAGGCTGATTTTACCTCCAGGAAAGGAGGTAAAATCATTCTGGATATCAGCCTGGGGGAAAGGGGGGAGGGGATGTGAAGACCATCAATTTAGGAAGGCTGGAAGAAGTGTCAGAGACCACAGAGCCAGCTTAAGATTTTAGTTGGTTAAAAGAAACAAAAACCCAAGGTATGATCTTAGAATTATGGACCCAAGGTAGTTGGGATAAATATCATTTTAAGTTTAAGGCTAGGGCAAGAGGGTGAAGGATGCTTTGTCTCCGGAAGTTCTATGCTGGCATGGGTATTAAAGTCAGCTAAGACCTGGGAGAGCAGA
Organism: Oreotragus oreotragus; assembly: GCA_006410675.1. NCBI lineage: Eukaryota > Metazoa > Chordata > Mammalia > Artiodactyla > Bovidae > Oreotragus > Oreotragus oreotragus. The sequence continues at coordinate 36,211 of SJYX01004892.1, read as the reverse complement.
GCAACAAGGTAAGGCAGGAACCCAGCTCCTCAATGATTAGGGATGGTAAAGGGTAGCTGCCAGTTTTATGAACTCAAACAGAGGAGGGGCTGTTTTTCCATAATCGTGTAAGAGTGATAATCTCCAAACAGCAAAAGGAATTAACAAGATACTGATAAAATATTAGAAGATGAGCAGTTCTGCTAGGATATGGGGAGTCAGTGGCTTTAGGGGAAATTCAGTTTTCCCCATTAAGAACACTAATGGCCAAAACAAAGCATCTTAACTAAACTATGGAACCATTTTCTGTGATATGCTGTCTTTGGGTTTACCACAGAGAAAGCCTGGTTTGTTTTTGTGCATAAATCATTTAGGTGTGTCAAGAGCATTGAGTCTGATCTGTAGGGTAACAAAATTTGCCACCCCAAAATATCTCTTTGGAATGCGAATTATTTTTAGCTAAAAACAATCAAGCCCCCAAAGACCCTGGAAGAAATTTTGACCTCCCTAACTGCCTGAAGGCTGTAGATCCAAGACTTGTTCCAGGCAGGAGGCTATCACCATGAATTCAAAACAAGAACTAGGTATGTAGACAGGGAGAAATCTTTTAAGTCTGCTTGTTAGAATCCCTTTCTGTATTCCCTCGTCTTCACCTGTCCTAGCAAACAAGCATTTGCTTTTCTGTCTTCAGGTGAATTGCCTTCCTCCCCTTTGAGGTCCTAAACCACTACCTGCAACAATCTCTTTTTTAAGTTGAAGATGGCATTTAGGGTGTGTGTTTCAACCACTCTGTTGAGTTATTTAGTTTTTCTGGGTCTCTCCCACATACATGTTTTGTTAAACAGTGTTTGATTCTCTCCTGTTAATCTGTCTCATGTAAATGTATTTCTTAGACCAGCCAGAGAATCTAAGAAGGTGAAAGAAAATTTATCCCTCCTCAACAGATCATACATGGGTAAGTGGGTAACAGGGGCTTCCCACGTGGCTCAGTGGTAAAGAATCTGCCTGCCAATGCAAGAGATGTAAGTTTGATCCCTGGGTCGGGAAGATCCCCTGGAGAAGAAAATGGCAACCCACTCCAGTATTCTTGCCTGGAAAACCCCATGGACAGAGGAGCCTGGCGGGCTACAGTCCATGGAGTTGCAAAAGCGTCAAATAGGACTTAGCAACTAAATAACAACAAAGTGGGTAACAGTCATCTGAAAACCCACTCTGAACTGATTCTCTCTGATTCAAAAACTTTCATTGAAAGCCCATATTCCTGAACCTGGTTTCAGTCTAGTTTTCCATTTTTTCCGCCACTCCCCTAACTAACCTTCCGCCCTAACCAGGCCAGTGCCTACTCCCTGCTTCTCATTCTCATTCTTTCCTTTCAGCATCACCTCTGTCTCAGGAGCCCTTTGTTTCTTTCTATTTAAATCTTTACTGTTGTTTCAAGGCTAGTTCATTACCCACTATTTCATGAACTCTTCCTTTGATTCCAGAGAATTATGACATCATTCTCCTCTTGCACCCATTTGTATTTTCAGTTATCAGGTTTTTTTTTTTTTATTCATCACCAACCACCCTCTTAGCTCCCTGCATGAAAGAAGAATCCATGTATCCTATTTCTTTTCATCCTCTACAATATCTGACATATACTAGATACTCAGTAAATAGCTGATGGATAAATGAATGAATGAGCTAAGGAAAAAATGCCTCTGTTACTTCCACCCTGTAAGTTTTATCTTCTTAAGGGAGTGGGATGTGTATGTGTGTGGCAGAGGAGGAGGTTAGAGATAGAATCTGGGACCCAAAGACTGTAGCATGAGAGAGAGAGGGAGGCAGAAATTCAGTTTGAATCCTACGGCTGCAGAGAGGGTGGCAGTGGTGGAGTGGTAGCCACACCCACCTGCAGGATAGAAGGAAGGCGGGCACAGCCTCTCCCCCAGGCTTGAAGGGTATCTCTGCCATCACTCACCAGTCAGTGTGAGCGCTTCTGGCAAGCTCCCATTATCCCATCACTCTCTCAGATGGTGGGCAGTGGAATCGATATTCCCAAGGCTTTAAAAAGCTCCCAAATGTTGTGCTGCCATTCACTCAACAACAGGGGGAGAAATAAGGGAGGGAAAAACTGATGTTGGCTTCTTATTTTGCTTATGTTGTTAAAAACTGCTCCGATGCTGCAGTTCTGGAATAGGTCCCCTCTTCCTTTGAAAGCATGCTGTGTGATAGACTGTCATTTGTCCCCTGCCTCCAGAAGAGCCAGCTGGCAGCTAAGTGCCAAAGCCAGTGACTTGCATGTGTTTTTCTGACATTTAACAAATGGGAACAGCTTGCAAATCTGCATTAACTCACTCTGTCTCACAAATAATCAGGGCCTACACAGTGTAGACGCTGGGAACATTAGCTCTGACACAAAAGAGTGAGAGGCTAGGGGGTGGGGGAGTGGGTGACAGGAAACAAGTCAGCAAATAACGGATGTTTTAACGAAGAGATGAATGTTACATTCTGGTTCAGAGGGAAGAGTTTTGAAGTCATTTTTGTTTTTCAACAAGCCACTGCTAATGGTACTAAATCCGTCTGTCAAGGCCCAGCTTTGCAGCTTGAAGTCTTCTTGCCTGTACTTCACAAATGCTGATCTGTTGGTTGCTTCCATCTTGCAAATACCATTTCAAATTCCTTAGGCTTCAGAGCCAAGGGTATTTCAAAGAGGCTGTGCTTGACCACAAGTGGACTTACGCAAAGCCATAGCACATGACTAGGTTGCTGCCCTACTCTGACCCCAGATGAAGGAAAGGAAAAAATACCACAGTTAAAAGGGTGCACACAGACATGCATTTGCAGCAAAGCTGTTAAATGCATGTTCAGGTGTCTGTTATATGACTTCCTCACAAACATATCCCATCAACTGGGGTATGGCTCCAGCTCATGTTAGCACTGTGCATTTATGATAAATTTAGGAGCCTTTTTTAAGGGCAATTTAGCATTTGAGGAATGCATTACCAATCCCTAAAGTTTCATTCCATTTAGAAGATAGCTATATTTGTGAGGTTCCAATGTCAGCCTCAAATATCTAAAAAAAAAAAAGTCCCTAAAAATGAATAAAGAAATAGATACACTAGGGACCGTATTTGGCAAAGAGCTTGGAAAATTTGTCTTCCAGGAGAGGGGAAATAAACTTGTACTTTCCTTAAACATTCCGAAAGAGTTGCATAACCTCCACCCCCCTATCAGGGCCTGTAAGACAACAAGATAGACCCTCAGACCATCTGGAAGGACTCATCAGGGGACTGGGGGATCATAGTTAGATCACTGGACCACAGGGCTGGGACAGTTTCACAAAGAGGAGGGATACAAATGTCCCCAACGACAAGTGTGAATGCCCAGGAAGGCATCTGCTTGGCCTGTCGTCCAGCACGGCCCAGCCCGAGGCCTGCTCACAGTCAGAGCCCTTGAGGTGCCATCTCTCTATGCTACCCCAGGACACAAGGAGAGGTTCCCAAGGAAGGTTTTCCTCCTTCCCAGGTGCCTTGATAGAGGGAGCAATAATCTTAAAGACCAAAACCAACTTTCACGGATCAAAGACCAGGAATTAGAGACCTACTTGACCACTGCCACCTGAAAGAAAAACCACACTCAGAGGCAGAGGGGCAGCTGCCCGTGGAACAGATAGTGACCAGCAGTGCTGCAGCTGAGTTGCAATATTTTGGCAAGAGCTCTTGCTCATCAAGGAGGCAGAGGAGAGCACAGCACAGAGCTGAGGTTCAAGGGCATAAGTCCAGGTAGCCAGGATAAGGGACCCTGTGGCCTTGAGACTCTTCATGTTTTTTGTATTTTTTTCTACAACTCTAATTGAGTTTCTCTGATGCTGGGAAAAAAGGCCAGAGAAAAGTGTGGCCTTAGTGCAGGGTATCATAGGTGTAGCCACCATGGCACTGGACATGACCCAAAGGCCTCTGCAATTCCATGAATCCTGACTTATCCCATGGTAGGGGCCTGGGGTAAACAAGAGTTATAGACAACTTTTGTATCTAAAAGATTAACAAATTACAGAACCTCCTTGACTTACAATGGGATTACCCTCACAATACGGTTGCATCTGAAAAATTCATTGTAAATTGAAAATAGCATAAGTCAAAAATGCATTTAATACACCTTACATACAGAACATCATAGGTTGGCCTAGCCTACTTTAAATGTGCTCAGAACACTGACATTAGCCTGCAGTTGAGCAAAATCATTCTCACACAAAGCCTATTTGATGATGAAGTGTTGAATACCTCATGTAATTTATTGAATACTGAACTGAAAGTGAAAAAAACAGAATGGTTGTTTAAGTACAGAATGGTTATAAGTGTCTGGATTGTTTACCCGCATGATTGCATGACTGACTGAGAGCTGTGCTCACTGCCACTGCCCAGCATCTGAAGAGAGCATATTGCTAGCCCAGGAAAAGATCTAAATTCAAAGTACAATTTCCATTGAATACGTATTGCTTTTGCACCATCATAAAGTTAGAGCATTGTAAGTCAAACCAAAATAAGCAGTCTGAAATGCAAGACAGCTGTGAGATAAATCCCTGCACCTGGATCAAGCAGAGCTTGTTAACAACAGAGTATATTTCAAAAACATTATATCCTAAAATAAGTAATTATGGGTCCAAATTCATTACTTTTCCTGCTCTCAACCCAAACCTTGTGTTTTGATGGCTTTTATTTTATTTTTTTTCTATCCAATTTTATTTTATTTATTATTTTTTTATTTTACTTTACAGTACTCTATTGGTTTTGGCATACATTGACATGAATCTGCCATGGGTGTACACGAACTCCCAAACATGAACCCCCCTCCCACCTCCCACCCCCCATCATCCCTCCAGATCATCCCCATACACCAGCCCCAAGCATCCTGCATCCTGCATTGAACATAGACTGGCGATTCATTTCTTACATGATAGTATACGTATTTCAATGCTATTCTCCAAAATCACCCCACCCTCTCCCTCTCCCTCTCCCTCTCCCTCTCCCTC
>SJYX01004892.1:0-25933 GCA_006410675.1 Oreotragus oreotragus | reverse complement strand
AAAGACTTTGATGCTGGGAGGGATTGGAGGCAGGAGGAGAAGGGGACGACCGAGGATGAGATGGCTGGATGGCATCACGGACTTGATGGACGTGGGTCTGGGTGAACTCCGGGTGATGGTGATGGACAGGGAGGCCTGGCGTGCTGCAATTCATGAGGTCGCAAAGAGTCAGACACGACTAAGTGACTGAACTGAACTGAACTTCCCTGAGCCCAATCAGAAGGAATCCAAAATGCAGGAGCAGTTTCTCTTAAGCCCGCCTGCTGATGAAAAGTGGTCCAAGGAATGTAATCTCTTACTAATCAGCTGTGCTGCTCTTTACTGCCTATAAAAAAGAAAGTTCAAAGAGTAGCAACAGAGGCCAGAAGCAGTTACTCCAATATTCCTCAGTCAGAGAAACAGATCACAAGCTCCATCATCCATGAAAATTAGAGGGAAGGTGAATAATGGTTCTCAACCAAGTAATGCCAGCTTCATGGACGTCACCTGTGTAACCACACAGGGACCTGTGCTTAAAAGAGTCCTGTACTTGGTTTAATGCTCTGCTGTCACTGCCTTGAAATTCTTACTAATTTTTGAACAAAGGTTCATATTTTCATTTTATATTGAACTCACAAATTATGTAACTGGCCCAACAACAGACAAGTAAGATAACAATTACATTAAAGAAAGGGACAGCGAGCCAAGGGCAAAAATTGTCTAGATATGAGGGAAATTGACACCAGGATCAGTAGATGAGAGTAACCAAAGGAAGAGTAGCTAATATAATCTGATGTTATGAGCAACAAAGTAGGGGGTGGGGGACTAGAAATGAGGAGGAAAGAAGTTCAGGGGAATGCCTTTCTCACATCCAGTACCAGTTGTATGAAGGTTGTGGGAAGAGAACAACCACTCCTTGAAAGGGCTGCCAGAGAAGCAGTGTCTCTATAGGGGAATGACTTGATGTTTGTGTGTGTGTTCACATCCAGAGAGTGGGAGAGAGGGGGCAAAAGAGAAGAATCCAGAAATTTAAGCCAGAAAATGTCATATAAAGTGAGGAGAGTGTAAAATGCTGATTATATCATCTGCACAAGAATTATAACCCTGGAAAAAGGTAGACTGTTGGTCTTCCAGGTCTTCTGAGACAAGGCTTTTTTAAAATCCAAGCTGAAAGGTCTAGGAGAAACATTAGGAAGCAACTGAGATTTCACTTGAGGAAAAAGGACCTGATCCTTCTGATTTATGGGGAGAATTTTCCCTCTGCTATCTCCTACTGTGCTTCTTGATGGCTATTATAAAAGCAAACCAGAAAGTAATAAAATATGTGAGAGACTAAGAATGAAAGAGAAGGATTTTTCAATATATCAAAAATATTAAGAGATCCAATACTAAAAAATCTAATGAAGATAAAAACAAAGTTAAATGAATTCAAAAAGTCAAAATTACAAGTTTTAATATAATGTTAAGTAGATAAGACTTCACATAAAATATAAAGACCAATAAAATTAAAGATTAATACCTCTTGAAACAGTTTTATTTATTTGATCATGGCTCAGAACTAACAAATGGTTGACTTTGTCCTAAAGCAGTGTACAAGTAACATTTATTCTTCTTCCCATCGAAGGTAATACGCAATGTTTCATCTTTAGATTGACCTCAGTGTCATATAAACAAAAACAAGCAAAAAAATTAAAGACATGAAATTAGGCAATAGTATAACATGGTCAAGTAGTATTTATTCTTGAAATGCAAGGATAGTTTAACATATTAAAATTAATCAGTGCAATACGTGACATTAACAAAATGAAAGGGAAAGAAAAACATGGTCATCTCAAATGATATGGGAAAATTTTTGACAAAATCCAATGCTTTCATTATAAAAATACTCAACAAACTAGGAATAGAAGAATGCAATACAATAAAGGAATATATTTAAAACCTATAGGTAACATCATACTGAGTAATGAAAACTGAAAGCTTTTCCTCTAAGATCAGGAATAAACCAAGGATTCTTGTTTTCATCACTTCTACTCAGCATAATACTAGAAGTTCTACCCAAAGTCATTAGGCAAGAAGAGATAAAGGCATCCAAATTAAAAAGGAAAGCAGCAAAATAATCTTCGTTCACAGATAATATGATCTTTTATGGAGAAATCCCTAAATACTCCAAATACACAAAAAAACTGTTAGAACTAATAAAAAATTTCAGCAAAGTAGTAGTCAATACACAAAAGTCAATTATATATCTATACACTAACAATGAACAATTTGGAAAGAAAATTAATAAAATAATTTACAAGAGCATCACAAAGAATAAAATGCTTAAGTTAACCAAGGATATGAAAGACTTGCACAATGAAAGCTATAAATACTGGTGAAGTTAGAGATATAAATTAATGACAAGACAGCCCATGCTCATGAATTGGAAAATAATATTCGGCTATAGAGCACAGGCTTAATAATTGTGGTGCACAGGCTTAGGTGTTCTGCAGTGTGTTGGGTCTTCCCGAACCAAGGATCAAACCTATATCTCCTGCACTGACAGGCAGATTCTTTTACCACTGAGCCACCAGGGAAGACACAGAAATATGTGTTTTAAAAATAAACCTAACATATATAGGCAAATGATTTTGGGCAGGGTGCCAAGACCTATCTTTTCAAAAAATGGTGCTATGAAAACTTAACATCCACATGGAGTGCAAAAGAATGAAGACAAACTCTTACATAACACTGCATACAAAAATGAACTCAAATAGACCACAGACCTAAACATAAGAGCTAAAATTAAAAAACTCTTAGAAGAAAATATAGGGCAAACACCTCATGACATTGGATTTGACAGTGATTTCTTGGATATGACACCAAAAGCATGTGCAACAAAAGTAAAACTATACAAATTGAACTTCACAAATATTAAAAACAAGTGCATCAAAAGATATTACCCACAGTGTCAAAAGGCAACCACCGAGTGGGAGAAAGTATTTACAAAGCACATATCTGATAAAGGATTAATATTTAGAATATAGAGAGAACTTCTAAAACTTAAGGAAAAAGACAAACTACTGGATTCAAAATGGGCAAAGGACTTGAACAGACATTTCTCCAAAAAAGATACTCAAACGGTCAAGAGACATATGAAAGATGTTCACCATCACTAATCATTAGGGAAATGCAAATCAAAACTACAAAGAGATACCACTTCACACTAATTAGGATAGGTACCATAAAAAAAAAAAAAGTGTTGACAAGGTTGTGGAAAACTTGGGACCCTTGTACACTGTTGGTAGAAATGTGAAAGCATTACAACTACAGTGGATAATCGTACTGTGAGGCAGCTTCTCAAAAATTAAAAATTTAAACAAAATTTAATTTAAAAACATATAATCCCTTAATTCCACTTTTGGGTGTATACGCAAAAGAATTAAAAGCAGGGTCTTAACAAGATTTTTGTACATTCATGTTCATAGCAGCATTATTCACAATAGCTAAAATGTAGACGCAGTGCAAGTATCCACTGATGGATAAATGGATAAGCAAAATGGGGCATATATGCACATGCTGCTAAGTCGCTTCAGTCATGTCTGACTCTGTGCGACCCCATAGATGGCAGCCCACCAGACTCCTCTGTCCCTGGGATTCTCTAGGCAAGAACACTGGAGTGGGTTGCCATTTCCTTCTCTAATATATGCACATGGTGGAATATTATTCTGCCTTAAAAAAGGAAATTCCGATGTATGCTATAACATGAATGAGTCTTAAAAACATTATGCTAAATGAAACTATCCAGTTACCAAAAAGATAAATACTGTATGATTCCCCTTGTATGAGGTACTTAAAGTGGTCAAGACAAAGAGAGACAAAAAAGCACAATGGTGGTTGCCAGGGCCTTGAAAAAGAGAAACTGAATTATTGTTTCAGGGACATAGATCTTCAGTTTTGCAAGAAGAGTTTTGAAGAGGGATGGTGGTTGCACAACAATATGTAAATACTTAATACCATATGCTCTTTAAATGGTTAAGATAATAGTGTTTATGTTATACGTGTTTTGTCACAACAAAGAAAAAAAAAAGCAATACAGGATGCCCATGTGAATTTGACTGTGAAGTGTGCAGTGAATGGTTTTTTATTATAAGTATGTTTCAAATATTGTATGTACTATACTTATACTCCAAACGTTGCTAACATTTACTTGGACTTCCAGTTTCACTGGGTGTCCTGTATCTTGTTGGACCAGAGGGAGGAAGGATGGACAGACAAATTAGGTAACACCTGAAAGTTTCCCGAGGATAGTTTTATCACTGCTTCTCCTGTCCTTGGTCAGCTTTATCTGACTTAATATTGGAAACACATGTCAACAAGCTAATCAAGATATAAGATTTTACTTTTGCTTCAAAAATTATAATCTTCTGAATAAAAATATAACTGAGACCTTGATGGGTGGTTTTGGATATTTGACTATTTCAAAAACAAGAGGAAGTGTGTGATCTTTATTTTAATTCAGGATACTGTAAATGAAGACAGTTTTTTAACCAGAAAAATGCTGTCATGGGAAGATGGAGAAATCTTGTGTCTAAGCTCTTTATTCCTCTTTGCTCTTTTCTAGCCTCTGCAAATGTTCGTGAAACTTTCTTTCCATTAATGGATTTGGATGTTAAGACTATGAGCATCCTTTAATACCATGGAAATAAACTATTACATTTCTTCTGACGTTATCTCCCAAACTTTTTCTCTCCTTCAGTGAAACTTTCCAAGCTATCTATTCCACATATTAATATTTGCAGATAACTGCTTTATATTCCAATGTATTGAGTAATTGTATTCCATGCCTCTCGCTCTATTACCTTGATTTTGGTTTCAGTATTTTCTTGTGGCACAGATCCAGTTTACTGGTCACAATTTGTGCCTAGGTCATTTACTCTTTAAAGTTCACACAGGCACTTCCCCTAGACTGGAGACTTTCATCCTGACTCCTCAACTAATACAATATCTTTTTTCCGTTACATCTGCAGCATACACATGCTCCCTTTTTAAACATTTTTTAAATTTTGTTCTTTACCTTATTTCTTGAGAAATTCCTATATATTTCTTAAGCCTTCTGATAAATTCACAATCAGTTCTTTCCTTCTCAATGTGAAGCAGGCACTCATCCAGACTCTTAACCTTTGGATAACCATGTCTAGTCAATTATTTTCACTTTATGACTCAGTGTCCAGTAACAGCAGACAGATTTTACAAGTCTGTTTTTCAAATCTCAGATGAAATTCATGAAGATCCAAGTTTGTTTTTGATTCTTCACAGTATGAGATGCCCTGTTTACATGGAGAGCTAACAGGTTTTGAATAGTGGCTTTTAAGATTTTCCTCAACTCAAACGCAGTAGAAAAGACTTTCAAAATGAAAACAAGGAGGTTTTCCATTATTCGAACCATTTGTGCCTTTGTCCTTAACAACATTTTAGGCTACAAATGGCATCAAACATGCCTTTGAACACTCCCACTCCAATCTCAAATCAACTATGTTTAGTATCACTTCATTAGATTTTACAGTCAATACCACCATTACAGACTTGATTAAATGAACTCCACTGGGTTCTATAACATTAATTATAGCTGCACAACTCCTGCAGCCTCAGAGAACATTCATTATGTATGACTCCATCCACAGAAGAAGAAACCACTGACTAGTTGGGTGATATCTTTTCAGAGGAAGTCCATAGAATCTTTTTGATTGACAAAAGGATATCCTGATTTATACAAATATAAACCTTTTGAGGAATGTATCAGATAATGTAAACTTTGTCAGATCATTTTGCCCCTTAAATATGACAATGGTAGAAGTGTGTTCTAGTGCTAGTGAGCCCATTTAAGGTTTTTCATCCTATGTTAGCTGTGCCCGATACAACAAACACAGTTTCTCCAGAATTTACTGTTATTCACTAAATGTTTATTAAGTAGCAGATATGTTTCCTACTCTGCAGTGGAGCTCTACAATATGCAAAGATGATGTTCTAACATCGAATATTTATATAGGCTATGATATCAACTATGTGCAAAAAAAAAAATCATGGAGCTAACAAAGTATCAGATGAAATTTTTTAAAGTGTGGATTCAAGAATAAAAGAGTTCTTAAACCCTAATTCTACTTTTGGCTCCTGGTACTTCCAACATAGGAATAGTTCATGTTCACGCCCACTTCTGAGGTGGTGGGCTCATGGAACATGTAGTCAGGATGCCCAAGACTACTTGATTCTATGTTAGTGATTGCTACATGGTTACCTAATTCCTCCTGGATTGGGGGTTTTCTGCTTGTAGAAATGTTCTTGAATAGAGGAGAGGGTAGAAGCAAAGAAAGAAGGAACCAAAAATATTATGACTAAGATAAGTACACAATTAGAAAACAGTTCATTGAAAATATTTTCGTGTCTATGCAATCATTTAAACCTGTATCAGGCAGGCACAGTTCTTGGTTGACTGAGTTTACTTAATAGATCGTGATAAGATTTTTAACTGTAAAAATGCCATTTCTACTGCTACTATGCCTTCTCTTTTGCTTTATCAATTATTCTTTTTCTTTAAATCTGTTTTCTAAATGCAGTGCCAAAAATAAGACTCTAAGTAGGAGATCATTTTATCACCACAAGAAAAAAAATGTAAATTGTTCTTTCTGTAGTTGAAGCCATATATCTCTGACACATGACTCTGAAAGTCCTATGGTTTCTAAACCCAGAAGGCACTGTCTCTCTGTTTTTCATGTCATGAAAAATCTTCTGACAATGGCATGGCTGTGACAACTCTTGGGCTGCAGCAACTGGCTTGAGGCCAGTAAAGGAAAGCATTAACCCTTTCCTGCTCATCACACATGAGCCATACTAATTTTCATGGAACTGGCTTCTGGTGCCAGTTGCAACTTAAGCATAGTATTCAAGGAAAAATTCAAGGAATTTGAAGCTTAATTCATGGAGAAGATGAAAAAGTCTCTTTTCTCTTTTCAGTAACACTGATGGCAAAGGTTCTTTGCTTGACCAAGCCTTTAGTCAGGCCACTGAAACTTCTCCTAGGCCCGTGTGGGTACTTTCTTGTAAACTCTAGTTTTTAGCAAGAGTCCTACTATGTCAGTTTAGCAAGAATCCCTCCTCCTCCTTATCTGATCACTCTTATATCTGATCAGGTTCCTCATTATCAACTACCTTCCATGTATGTCTGATCATCCTAGCCTGTCTTTAGCGAAAATCTTGTTATGTCAATAAATTTCCACTTGCACAGGATGTGTACAGAGTTGAGCCCAAGCTCTCTCCCCCTTTGGAACATCCCACAGGAGGGGTGCCTGCACTTAGAAACATAGTCTTAAATAAAGTCTGTCTTACCATCTTTAACAAGTGTCATGAATATTTTTTAACACTGGCTAAACAGCAAAGGTGATTTTCTTTACACATCCCGGGCTCAGCTGAACAAATCACAAAGGAGAGTTTCAGACACATTCTACTTCCTCACCCTCATTTGGGCATATTACTTTTTCCCCTCAAGAGATTTCTCACACATTAAACACAGTGTCACTTTAAACAAATGTATTAAAACAGTCAGACTCTTCAAAGAGGCATGTCTGCTTATGCTGCATTTTTCCCAACTGCAAAGAGCACCGACTCTCTGCAGCCTCCCTCTGCAGTCTCACTCTGAAGAGCTCTTTAGAAGTGCCCCTTTTAGAATGAGCTTCTGGTGTGTCATCATCAATACTTCATCCTACGTGTCAGGCATCATCAAGTGCACTTGCCAGTGGAGAGTTTGCCAAAGCTAGCACTTCAAGGTGAGGGTGCAGCCATCCCCTGAGATTCACTACGAGGTGCAGTGACCACAGTCATCCCTGACATCTAGTGGCCTGCTGCTGCTGCTGCTAAGTCACTTCAGTCGTGCCCGAGTCTGTGTGACCCCATAGACGGCAGCCCACCAGGCTCCCCCATCCCTGGGATTCTCCAGGCAAGAATACTGGAGTGGGTTGCCATTTCCTTCTCAAATGCATGAAAGAGAAAAGTGAAAGCGAAGTCACTCAGTCCGTCCGACCATCAGCGACCCCATGGACTGCAGCCCACTAGGCCCCTCCGTCCATTGGATTTTCCAGGCAAGAGTACTGGGGTGGGGTGCCATTGCCTTCCCAGTCTAGTGGCCTAGAGGATCTGCAATGTTGGCAGCAATAGCTGCTGAGGGTAGGCCAGGAGATCCAGAGCTCAATGGCAATCAGGCTGCTCCTGTGGACTCTCACAGAAGGCCTGTTTATCCAACACTGTGCTTTCCTTCAGTGACATCTGATCATCTGTCAATCTAGTCAAGAAAAATGACAGCAAGATTATAAAGAGGAAACAAATCATTTGGCCCAGTGTTTCCTAAGTTTGCCTTACCAGAAGCTAATTAGGGGGAGCCCATTAAGAATAGTCTTCCCTGATGGCTCAGTAGTAAAGAATCTGCCTGCAATAGAGGAGACCCAGTTTCAATCCCTGAGTCAGGAAGATACCATGGAAAAGGAAACGGCAACCCACTCCTGGAGTGGAGAGGAGAATTGGAGTGGAGTGGAATTGTCTTGCCTGGAGAATTCCATGGACAGAGGAGCCAAGCAGGCTACAGTCCATGGAGTCACAAAGAGTCAGACACAACTGAGGGACTAACACTTTCACTTTCACTAAGGATACAGAATTCCAGATCAAACCTGAGATCCACTGAATCAGAATCTACAAAGGAGAATCTGATGATGGCTAATTTTTTTTATCAAAAACTTTTGATAAAAGTTCACTGAACTTCAGTAAAACTGAAGTTCAAGTAAGGATGAGAAAAACTATTTTAGCCAATCATTCACTGAAACACTGAATATTGAATAAAATCCAAGCTCCTGTAATCCAGCAGTCTAGACCCACTACAACTTGACATTAGCCTACTATTTACTGCTCATCTCAAGGCAAAAAGCAGTTGTGATAAATGGAATAAGCACTGGAATCAGAGCCATAGCTCATAAATCTGGTCTTTTTATGGCTTTGTGTTAATTACCTAGACTCACAGCATTTCTATTAGGTCATCAGTAATGTAGTAATAGTAATTTTTACCTCAAAGTATTGTTGTGAAGATTATATCATTTTAAAGAAATATTTATTAAATCCTTACTTTGTGTCAAATTCTATGCTTAAATACTTTCTCTTCTGTTGTGCTAAATACATCATAGTCATTCAATAATTGTTGGTGGAACAAATGAACTATAATAGATGGACAAGCAAGAGCTATTTATGATAAATGCATAAAATAACATTAAGTTATTATATGACACTGCATAGTTTTTAAAATAGCTCTGCTCTATTAAATCTACATTGTAAACTGTTTATAGACGAGAAGAAAGTCTGATGTTGGGGATGATTGTGGAGTCCACTGGCACAGGTTGTGTCTCCATTCTTGCAGACTATCCATCCAGAGCACGGAAACCATCATTTTATAAATCAGCTGGTTAGTGCTAGACTAGCTTCTGAACACAAACAGAAGTAACAAGCCCTCACAAGGAGGCTAAGTAACCATATCAGGAAGCAACAGCCAGGAGAGTTTTGTTGTGGGGTATTTTATATATGAGGAGTTTCGCTTAATTCCAAGTACAGCATGTGGAGAGTTACTGTAACAGACTAGAAGATGAGGAGTGTACAATTCATTTAGCAAGTACTGCTGCTGCTGCTGCTGCTGCTAAGTCGCTTCAGTCGTGTCCGACTCTGTGCGACCCCATAGACAGCAGCCCACCAGGCTCCCCTGTCCCCGGGATTCTCCAGGCTAGAACACTGGAGTGGGTTGCCATTTCCTTCTCCAATCCATGAAAGTGAAGAGTGAAAATGAAGTCACTCAGCCATGTCCGACTCTTAGCGACCCCATGGACTGCAGCCCACCAGGCTCCTCCACCCATGGGATTTTCCAGGCAAGAGTACTGGAGTGGGGCGCCATTGCCTTCTCTGAAGTACTACTGAGTGTCTGGTAAATATTTACTAGTGCACTACCTCATAGAAGATATATGCATTTTTCTCCAAAACACTCAGTCTATAAGTACCTCAAGAAACTGCATTTTTGTGAGGGATAAAGACAAATAAGCAGGTGACCACAGGACAGCACTGTTCTCTACACCGTGCTCTTAAGAAAGGAGCTCTGTCCCCCTCCTTCCAAGATGGGGAACTCTTGCTCTAGCTGGTCAGATTCTATGATACCTGGGGGGCATATTTTCTAGGAATACATCTTTCAAATGTGGGTAGAGTCGTTTGTATGTCCTACTTTCCTCCTCCACCCAAGCAGATACAGAAGTATACTAACAAATGAACCAGAGCTGTGCCAAGTCATTGTTACTTTCTTTGAGCACTTAGTCTCCTTCATATGACCTCAAGGATGAAGATATTAGCCAGGTCACATCTTAAGCAGGGCTTCTGCAGTGAGTCAGGGGCAAAGATTTCATCTGCCTTGCAGGGGATGTGCAGGAGACATGGTTTCAATCCCTAAGTCAGGGAAGATCCCCTGGAGGAGGAAATGGTAACCTACTTCAGTATTCTTGCCAGGAAAGTTTCACAGACAGGGGACCCTAGCAGGCTACAGCCCATGGGGTTGTGAAAGTTAGACATGACTGAGCAGGCACACATGCATCTTCAGCCAGCTCAGTGCTGCGCTTGGAGACTAACGCAGCACTGTATTTTGTACCTGGCTCCCGGTTCCCTGACACTGTGGGTGGGTGTTGGATGGACACTTCCTTGCCTCTGATGCTAATATCCTCTGAATTAATTGGTAAGGAACCTAATGGACCTCATAGTCTGCTCTACTTTGAAGTTACTTATGCATAACTAGCTTAGAAAAGGAGAGTTTTATATTTGGTCAATTGGATCTATTAGCTGCACATTGGAGTTAAAAGTATAAGTATTAGAGAGGTCTATAAGAAAGAGGAAAAATTCACAGAGAAAGGCTACTCAATACTATTTGGGAGCCAAGGGAGTAGCAAATGAGTGACAATTTCCAGGAGAAGAGAAGCCAGCCACGCAGACTACCAAGAGATGCTCCGTGAGTGAATGAGTAAGTGAAGTCGCTTAGTCGTGTCCAAATCTTTGCGACCCCATGCAGAGTGATAAATACCACATACCAAGCCTAGGGTAGGATACAGTGGAAAAGAGGGCTTAATATCCCAGAGAAGATTCAAAGATTTGCAGCTGAAGTGAGGAATCTAGAAATAATGCTCCAAAACAAATGTCTAAAGGAATCAAAGATATCTTATCTTTTTAAGAGAAAGTTTGAGTAGAGCTGTGATTATATTTTAAGAGTATCCTGTGGGTGGTATACAATGGTCTACTCTCATTTTCCAGAGAATGGAATAGCAACAGGGAAACGACCAGACAGTGAACTTTCCTCAGTATAAAGAAGGCTGCTCCTACAGCAGCTGACTCACAGTGAGGGACTGCTTGCCCTTGGAGTTGTCCAGGAGGAGGTAGAGACACGCATGCACACGTGGAAAAGGACAGTCATGTGTCAGGTGGGAGTTCAGCCTATGTGACCGCCTCAGTCTTTCTAATTCATGATTCTATCACCAGCCAATTCTTGGGCACAGTTCTATGCTGAAATGAGATTCTCTCTTGTGTTCTCTCTTTAGCTTAAAAGACATGAGAACGAATATTGCATTTAAATACTGCAAACTTTTACTTTTCAGGTTAGGACATGGTTAAAAGAATATAATATGTTTCAAATAACAAAGTACACGTGAGCTAAAATTCTTCTACAAAATAATTTCATTAAAAAAAAAAATCAGAAGTCATTTCCAAACCTTACAGGACATCACCTTTTTTCCCTCATATGCATGGTGGCACTTACAACATTGTATTACAATTTACCTGATCACATTGCCTTCTCAAATAAGTTATGAGCTCCTTTAAAGCAAGGACTTCCATTTATCTCAGTATCTCCAGATCCATTACATTATAGGAAGGAGGTTCAGAGTAAACTAATGAATCAATCTCTTGATTTCAAGTTGCCATATTCTTATGGAGCATTTGCTACAAAACAAGATAACAGAGTTCAGCGTAATGGCATTAACACAAACATCCATTCTCTGTATCTTTATAAGCTAGTTTTCATTTTTCTTTCTATTACAATTCAAAGAATAAAGCTCCTCAACACTGAAATCTTGTTTTTGAGCCACACCTTGCCTCTCTCATGTTTTTCATTGTTACTGTTGGTAGTTTGCTGAAGTTGACTTGTTTTTTTAAAAAAGATTTTCCTTGTTATCTGTCAGGTAGAATGAAATTACTAGCCCAGTTAAGAGTGGGTATATATAAGTGATAGTGTGCTAGGCATGCCTTAATGCTTCAATAACCTCTCCCTGCACTCTGATAAGTTTTCTGAAGGATGATCAGTGCTGTTCATTTGGTGATGCTATCTGATAGTTGATTGACTAGGTCATTTACACTTTCTTATCTGGTTGTTTGCATACTCCAAAAGCTTAACCAGGATCAAAGTCTCTGAGTCAAGTACCTTTAAGAATTTAAAATGTTCAATTTTCTTCCAGCTTACTCCTTGTGTGGGAGTTTTATATCCCTCCCCCCCAGGTGATATAATGTAGTTTTCACAGGTGCTGAATGATTGCAGGCTTCCTTCACATCTCTGTAGTCACATATCTTATTAGAAGCGGGTTCATGTTGATGTATGGCAAAACCAATACAGTATTGTAAAGTAAAATAAAGTAAAATTTAAAAAAATCCTCATTATCCATAAGCAGAAGTGAATTTTCTAAATCCATTTGCCTCTGCTTTCTGGTAGGTTGTTGCTGGGACTTGCCATATTACATTTGAGTTTTGGCTCTGGTTTCCTATGAAAACTCTTAGCCCTCTTATAGATTTAAATAATATTAATAATATTAGGTCATCTCTATATGCTGAGCACTGTGCCAAGTGATGGAATAACACATGCCAGCAATAATAAATTCTTAGGCCCCCAAAGCATGAAATTAGACCCACAGAACTAAACTCATGTGAAATAAAAAATTCAGAGGCAAACAGAGTCAAATTAACATGTTAAACAGCCCACTTTCTGTGTATCAGACATAGCTCCCTGAGTTTATAGAGTTTTCAGATGTAGGCAGGCAAAGCTAGAAGAGGAGATTACAGAGCATAGAACTTCATAAGAAGACTATTGCTGGACTAACCACCTGTCCAGATGAACCAAACTGATCATGAAGTGATCAACAACAATAAAAACCCCGGGTTATCACTGCTAGAGAGAAGGTGGGTGATCACCAGAATGAGCCACTTCATGACAGATGATAAGTTTTTACAGTGGAATCAGGAAAGATTGCCAAAAAGACAATATCCACTTCAGGAGACTCCCTCCTGCCCCCCAACTTTTTTTTTGTCATGTGTTGAGTGCTTAATATATACCAAACACTAAACTCAGTCATCATCCTACTTTCTCTGATTTAATCCACACAAAAATCCTTTTGAAGGGAACCCTCCTACCCTGTCGATGGGAATGTAAATTGGTGCAGCCATGATGGAAACAGTATGGAGGTTCCTTTAAAAACTAAAAATAGAGTTACCAAATGATCCAGCAATCCCACTTTTGGGAATACATCCAGAAAATACAAAACTATAATTCAAAAAAAAAGAAAGCATGCACCTCAATGTTTATGGAAGCACTATTTACAGCAGCCAAGACACGGAAGCAACCTAAGTGTCCATCTACAGATGAATGGATAAAGAAGATGTGGTACACATATACAATGAAATACTACTCAGTCATAAAAAAAGAGTGAAATAATGTCATCTGCAGCAACTTGGATGGACCTAGAGACTATCACACTAAGTGAAGTAAGTCAGACAGAAAAAGGCAAATATCATACAATATCACTTATATGTGGACTCTAAAAAATGATGCAAATCAACTTATTTACAAAGCAGAAATAGACTCATAGACATTGAGAGTGAATTTTTGATTACCCAGGAGAAAGAGGAGGAGGGATAAATTAGAAGTTTGAGATGAACAGATACATACTACTATATATAAAATAAACAGCAAGTCCTACTACATAGCACAGGGAACTATATTCAATATTTCATAATAACCCATAAAGGAAAAGAATCTGAAAAAGAATATATATATCAGTAGTATCCAAGTCTTTGTGACCACATGGGCTATAGCCAGCCAGGCTCCTCTGTTCATGGAATTTTCCATGCAAGGATACTGAAGTGGGTTGCCATTTCCTTCTCCAGGGGATCTTCCTGATTCAGGGATCGAACCCACATCTGTTGCATCTCCTGTATTGGCAGGCAGATTCCTTACCACTAGCGCCATCTGGGAAGCTTGTATATGTATATGTATACATATGTATGTGAGTATGTGTATATATGTACATGTGTATAGTTGAATCACTTTGCTGTACACCTGAAACACTGTAAATTAACTATACTTCAATCTTTTTAAAAAACCATTTTGAGGAAGATATTTATGTCCCAATTTTATAGATGGGGAAACAGGAGCTGAGAGTAAGAGGTAAAGTAACTCACCCAGCAGCAGAGCTAGCGTATAAATCCAGATCTTCTCTTTCCAACATCAATGCTTTTCTCTACTACACCAGGCTTTTAGACAAGTAAATCAGTTAGCATTCTGCAGAGCATATTTAAGAGAACTATTTCTTTAGAACTCAATTTTCAAGTATTTTGGCTGAACTTTGAGCTTTTTGAAATATGCTGAATAAGAACTTAGTGATTATAGACTCAACCTAAAAACAGAGAGAGGTGTAGACCTGAGCTACATGAGGCTGAATTCTCTTCATTATAATCAAGGCTCTAATGCTCAGAGTTAGAAAGTCCAGGTAAGCAGCACGTCTTCCTAAAGCCATCTTAGAAAGGTTTGTTTCTGCCTGGGCGCAAAACACATTCCCCTGAAATACGATACTCAAGGTTTAAAAAAACAAAAAATGAGAAAAGGTCTGACTGTAGGAAAGAAGGCTAAGCAGCTTCTGTTTGTCCATTGCTTTGCAATGCAGAGATCCTACTTTATTCCATGGGCTTCAATTCTCCTTTAGCCCTATGATGCTTGTCAAGGCTTTGAAACCTGAGACTTATAACTCTAAATCTTGAGCACTTTTGCCCAGGGAGAATTTTCTCTTCCACCTTATCATCCTTCTTCTAAACTGTGGTGATGTACTTGTGTAGAAGCTTGGTTCAAGTGATCAGGATATCCAGAAACACAGATGCTGTAAGAAACATCGATGTGATCCATTTTTATAAAAATTAGCTCTTCATGAAAATAGCTGTGAAATTTTTTATAATACATAGTACTTACAAAGCCAAAATCCCACACAAAATCATGGTAGAGTTTAGTTCTCATTACGTAAAGTATTTACTAATCTTGGTTGCAGCTGACTCTGACTTTCTCCTGGTCCCCAGATTAGAGGTTCCTCTGTCACCTGCTCCAGGGCTGCCATAGGCAGCTCCTTCACAAGGGAGAGGTGGGGCTCTAGAGCTTGGCCAGCATTGCAGCAATGATCTTTATAACCATACTATGTACAATGATCAACCAGTGACTACTTATTTCCAGAATATGTCACTGAAAGTTTCTCAACACTTTCAGCTTTCTTCTCTTTAAAGTGAAAACCCAAAATGTTAACCAATGCTCCTAATCTGAAACATAAAGGGAAGACCACTTCTCATATGGGGTCAGTTTTTCTGTGCTGTGGTTCAACTACTGAGTCATAGATATCCATTCACTCCATAATGTCTGTTCATTCAGCTCCTGCCATGTGGGGTGCTGAAAATGTAACAGAGGACAAAACTGAGTCTCTATCCATGAGATTGCTTTCTAATAAAGGGACTAAAGAGCACACATATACCTGGTCAGATGATGACGCATACTATGAGGGGGAAATTAAGCAGGGTAAGAAGTCTAGGTAGTAGGAAAGAGGGATTGGTTGCTTTAAATGGGTGATCATAAAGACTTCATTGATAATGTAATAGTGGAGCAGAAACTTGAAGGAGCAAAGAACCTGAAGCACAGAAGGAGCACACCTGACGACTAACAGGAAGATCAAGGAGACCAGCATGGTCAAAGAAGTGAGCAAAAACCAACATGGTGGCAGGAGAGGGCCAGCAGGAAGTGGGGCTCTTGCCAGTCCTGCAGGATTGCAGAAATATTCAAAGAAAAGCAGTACAAATTTTGCTGACTTTTAAAGTTGAATTTGAATAGTTAAGTACAATAATTAAAATTTGGTGACCAATCTATGAGGAAGAAAAGACCACAAAAGTTTAGATAATGTTTGAGAGTCAAGAGGTAAAGAGGTACCTTTAGAGAAAAACTGGTTAAGTTATAAATATCTTTATTAACAGCCATTTATTGAGCACCTGTTATGTGTCAGGTTCTGAGCCAACTGTTAAAAACAAACAAGCAAAAAATCCAATATTCACCATGCTGCTTTTTTATAAGGTCTAGAACTTCCTACCTGGAAAGTGTAAAATTCATCAGGACTGACCCTTTAGATTCTAAGGAAGATAACATATAATGGGCTATGTGGTATAACAAAACCAAATAAGATTTTTAAATAACTTTGGTTTTAAACCCAGTTCTGAGATAAGTGTAGAAAATACTCAGTGAATGACAGACATATAACAGGTTCTCAACCCATAATAGTAAAGTAATTTTCTTCTTATTATTTTAAGCGAGAGTGAAATATTTCCCATTCCAAATGCTTTTTTAGCTACTGGGTATATCAAATTTGAAATGTGCACACAAAGACTTTTATTAAACACTTCTTTCCAATTTTCACAATTTGAAACTTACCTCAGAAGAAAATCATGTGTGTTTCAGATATCTATTGCTGCAAAGGAAACAACCCTAACACTTGGTGTTTTTAAATAATAATTTATTATCTCTCAACTTCTGTGTGCTATACAGAGTTAATTGGGGCAGTTCTCACTTGGAATCTCTTGGAATCTCTAACCTTGTGCAGGTGCAGTCCGAAGGCAGCTGAGACTGGAGTCACCTGAAAGCTTGACTGGGGAGGAAACTCAAGATGCTCACTCACAGGCTTGGAAGCTGCTGCTGAATATCAGGTTGGAGCTCAGCTATAGCTAGCTGCCAACTACAGCTCCTACCTGTGGCTTCAGCATGTGCATTCTGAAAGGGAGTTCCCCAAGAGTGAGTGCTTTAAGAAGTCCAGAAGAAGCTGAAAGTCTGCCAATGAGTGAGCTTCAGAAGTCCCTGTCACTTCTGCTACATTCTACTGGTCTCCAAAGTTACCAAGCCCAGCCCACAGAGAGGAGAGGGGATCCATCTCATGATGTGTGAAGCAAGAAGCACATTCTGGGAGAGGAGGAAGAGTGATAGCTGACATCTTGAAAGCCACATCCCACAGCATAACACTTGGAAACTGCAGTCTGAGCTGGTGTCCTTTATCAAGGGACATTCATGGATACGACCTTTACGTAAAACTTTTGCTTTAATGACAGAGACCTTAAAATTTATGTGTAAAATCTTGTCCAGAGTGCCCATCCAGAAGATAAATGGTTGGATAGCATCACCAACTCAATGGACATGAGCTCGAGCAAACTCCAGAGATAATGAAGGACAGAGAAGCCTGGTGTGCTACAGTCCATGGGGTTGCAAAGAGTCAGACATTACTTAGTGATTCAACAACAACAAAAATAACAAGAGTGTCCTGTGGAGAGTTCAGCATTCAGTAAATGTTGCTAATTGATTAACCAGACCTCCAAACCCAGCTTTGGACTGTGGTCCACAAGGAAATGTTGGATCTACTAGGAAATGTGAGAATCTTTAAATTCTCACACTCAGCTAGAATGTTTGTTCAGCCAGGCTGTATCTCTTAACAGAGGCAGCAGAAAAAAAAAAAAANGAGGTGTAGACCTGAGCTACATGAGGCTGAATTCTCTTCATTATAATCAAGGCTCTAATGCTCAGAGTTAGGAAGTCCAAGTAAGCAGCACGTCTTCCTAAAGCCATCTTAGAAAGGTTTGTTTCTGCCTGGGCGCAAAACACATTCCCCTGAAATACGATACTCAAGGTTTAAAAAAACAAAAAATGAGAAAAGGTCTGACTGTAGGAAAGAAGGCTAAGCAGCTTCTGTTTGTCCATTGCTTTGCAATGCAGAGATCCTACTTTATTCCATGGGCTTCAATTCTCCTTTAGCCCTATGATGCTTGTCAAGGCTTTGAAACCTGAGACTTATAACTCTAAATCTTGAGCACTTTTGCCCAGGGAGAATTTTCTCTTCCACCTTATCATCCTTCTTCTAAACTGTGGTGATGTACTTGTGTAGAAGCTTGGTTCAAGTGATCAGGATATCCAGAAACACAGATGCTGTAAGAAACATCGATGTGATCCATTTTTATAAAAATTAGCTCTTCATGAAAATAGCTGTGAAATTTTTTATAATACATAGTACTTACAAAGCCAAAATCCCACACAAAATCATGGTAGAGTTTAGTTCTCATTACATAAAGTATTTACTAATCTTGGTTGCAGCTGACTCTGACTTTCTTCTGGTCCCCAGATTAGAGGTTCCTCTGTCACCTGCTCCAGGGCTGCCATAGGCAGCTCCTTCACAAGGGAGAGGTGGGGCTCTAGAGCTTGGCCAGCATTGCAGCAATGATCTTTATAACCATACTATGTACAATGATCAACCAGTGACTACTTATTTCCAGAATATGTCACTGAAAGTTTCTCAACACTTTTAGCTTTCTTCTCTTTAAAGTGAAAACCCAAAATGTTAACCAATGCTCCTAACCTGAAACATAAAGGGAAGACCACTTCTCATATGGGGTCAGTTTTTCTGTGCTGTGGTTCAACTACTGAGTCATAGATATCCATTCACTCCATAATGTCTGTTCATTCAGCTCCTGCCATGTGGGGTGCTGAAAATGTAACAGAGGACAAAACTGAGTCTCTATCCATGAGATTGCTTTCTAATAAAGGGACTAAAGAGCACACATATACCTGGTCAGATGATGACGCATACTATGAGGGGGAAATTAAGCAGGGTAAGAAGTCTAGGTAGTAGGAAAGAGGGATTGGTTGCTTTAAATGGGTGATCATAAAGACTTCATTGATAATGTAATAGTGGAGCAGAAACTTGAAGGAGCAAAGAACCTGAAGCACAGAAGGAGCACACCTGACGACTAACAGGAAGATCAAGGAGACCAGCATGGTCAAAGAAGTGAGCAAAAACCAACATGGTGGCAGGAGAGGGCCAGCAGGAAGTGGGGCTCTTGCCAGTCCTGCAGGATTGCAGAAATATTCAAAGAAAAGCAGTACAAATTTTGCTGACTTTTAAAGTTGAATTTGAATAGTTAAGTACAATAATTAAAATTTGGTGACCAATCTATGAGGAAGAAAAGACCACAAAAGTTTAGATAATGTTTGAGAGTCAAGAGGTAAAGAGGTACCTTTAGAGAAAAACTGGTTAAGTTATAAATATCTTTATTAACAGCCATTTATTGAGCACCTGTTATGTGTCAGGTTCTGAGCCAACTGTTAAAAACAAACAAGCAAAAAATCCAATATTCACCATGCTGCTTTTTTATAAGGTCTAGAACTTCCTACCTGGAAAGTGTAAAATTCATCAGGACTGACCCTTTAGATTCTAAGGAAGATAACATATAATGGGCTATGTGGTATAACAAAACCAAATAAGATTTTTAAATAACTTTGGTTTTAAACCCAGTTCTGAGATAAGTGTAGAAAATACTCAGTGAATGACAGACATATAACAGGTTCTCAACCCATAATAGTAAAGTAATTTTCTTCTTATTATTTTAAGCGAGAGTGAAATATTTCCCATTCCAAATGCTTTTTTAGCTACTGGGTATATCAAATTTGAAATGTGCACACAAAGACTTTTATTAAACACTTCTTTCCAATTTTCACAATTTGAAACTTACCTCAGAAGAAAATCATGTGTGTTTCAGATATCTATTGCTGCAAAGGAAACAACCCTAACACTTGGTGTTTTTAAATAATAATTTATTATCTCTCAACTTCTGTGTGCTATACAGAGTTAATTGGGGCAGTTCTCACTTGGAATCTCTTGGAATCTCTAACCTTGTGCAGGTGCAGTCCGAAGGCAGCTGAGACTGGAGTCACCTGAAAGCTTGACTGGGGAGGAAACTCAAGATGCTCACTCACAGGCTTGGAAGCTGCTGCTGAATATCAGGTTGGAGCTCAGCTATAGCTAGCTGCCAACTACAGCTCCTACCTGTGGCTTCAGCATGTGCATTCTGAAAGGGAGTTCCCCAAGAGTGAGTGCTTTAAGAAGTCCAGAAGAAGCTGAAAGTCTGCCAATGAGTGAGCTTCAGAAGTCCCTGTCACTTCTGCTACATTTTACTGGTCTCCAAAGTTACCAAGCCCAGCCCACAGAGAGGAGAGGGGATCCATCTCATGATGTGTGAAGCAAGAAGCACATTCTGGGAGAGGAGGAAGAGTGATAGCTGACATCTTGAAAGCCACATCCCACAGCATAACACTTGGAAACTGCAGTCTGAGCTGGTGTCCTTTATCAAGGGACATTCATGGATACGACCTTTACGTAAAACTTTTGCTTTAATGACAGAGACCTTAAAATTTATGTGTAAAATCTTGTCCAGAGTGCCCATCCAGAAGATAAGATGGTTGGATAGCATCACCAACTCAATGGACATGAGCTCGAGCAAACTCCAGAGATAATGAAGGACAGAGAAGCCTGGTGTGCTACAGTCCATGGGGTTGCAAAGAGTCAGACATTACTTAGTGATTCAACAACAACAAAAATAACAAGAGTGTCCTGTGGAGAGTTCAGCATTCAGTAAATGTTGCTAATTGATTAACCAGACCTCCAAACCCAGCTTTGGACTGTGGTCCACAAGGAAATGTTGGATCTACTAGGAAATGTGAGAATCTTTAAATTCTCACACTCAGCTAGAATGTTTGTTCAGCCAGGCTGTATCTCTTAACAGAGGCAGCAGAAAAAAAAAAAAATAATTATGTCCATTTGTCAATAGCTTTATTCTTTGGGAAGCATTTTCACAGTCATAAATTCACTTGATTTTTGCAACTATCCACACGAAGTAAACAGAAAAAGCAATATTACCAGTGTGTTTGGCAGAGGAATTAAAATCTCAGAGAAGTGCTCACCCAACATATATTGGAGGAGCTACACCTTGAAAACTTCAGAAACTAAACTGAACAACCTTGCTACAAAGTCACACTATTTTCCCAGCAGATATCTTAGGAGAGAGTTGATTACCGTCCAAGGCATCAATAATAGTAATAACAAGCATTAATTGGATGCTCGTGTGCCAAGCTACCAAGCATTTTGTATGGATAACTCATCTAATTCTCACAACCACCCAATGAGATGGGAGTAACTTTATCTCTGCTGTGCATCAGAGAAGCTAAATTCATGCCCTAGAAAGTGGCAAGGCCAGCATTTTAATCCAGTCATTCTGGGTTAGTACCTGTACTCTTAATGATCACATCATGTCAAAATACTGTTGCAATACCTCAAAATAGGTCTAACATCTCCTAAATTTGCTATGAAACTGATATCCAAGAATTATCCAAACCTTTCTCAACTTGTACCTATGTCTTATGGTGAGACATACTAAAAGTTTGACCCTACTTACGAAAACTAGAAATTGGTTTGGTTCTCATGTGGGGAGAAAATGGGTTTTGTTTCAAGGCCACATATGCCCTTGAACTTGAGTAGCTATCTCATAAATGTAGACTGTTCCTCACAATGGAAAGTTTAAATGAGAAAATGGAGAGGTCAGTGCAGCTCTACCTTTGCCAGTCACTTAGCATCTCTCAGGGAAATTTTATTCATATAAAAATGTAAACTTGGATAAGATGTTCTTGGAGGCCTCTTCCAACCTTAGGTTATGATTATGCCCCATAATGCCACAAGGCATACAATGGCCAATTTTGAGAGCACATTTGTGTAATCGAATATAGAATTTCCTCTGTAAGTAGATGGCAGCTGCTCATATACTGGCAGAAACAGCAATGCTTAAAGTTCTGGAGAATAGTAACATTTTTACTGGCACCATTTTATATTAGGCCTCTAATAGATTACAAATATGTTTGTGGACAAAGAAAAATAACTAAGAAAATAGCTTTGGTTGGCATGATACATTGGGGAAGTTTTCTCTTCCATGGTTTAAAAGGATGTGTGATATAAAGACAGGATTGAGCTGACAGTCAAAAACTCTCAATCAAGGCTCCATTCACAAAGCCTGTGACCTTGGACGGGTCACTGTCGGGTTTGCTTCTTCATCTGTAAAATAAGAACCCTAATGTGAGGTGATCTTACAGTCCTATTCAGTTTTAAATTCTACATTTCAGCTTGAGCTGATGGTCTGAATTTGAAGATAAGAATATAAATGAGAAAGCACACATTTTCTTTGTAATTTATATGCTATTTTGTGCTGCAGAGTTGTGAATACATTTGACATAAGGTGAAATGAATAGATATTAGTGTTAGTACATAAAGTCTTTCCTATTTCCTAGGAATGGAGAAGGTGGGGAAGAGGACAGATCAAAACATTTTATAACCTGTTACTGTAAAAGATTCTGACTTTCTTTTTTATTTAAAAAAAAAAGGAAAATGATATAGCAATGTATACTCTAAAAATGAACAGGCTGTCTCAATTTTTAGTTTAGAAAATGCTATGGTATTATTCAAAGGCAAACTTGTTTGGTAGCTAAGATTTTCTTAGGTTTAATGATGTTGTAATTTTAAGTGATTTATTTAAAATATGGCTCCTTGGATGAAGTTTTGCAACCTGTCCATGCAGAGATAAAGAGTCATATCCTAAGTGAGTTCATTTTCATTATTATTATTCATGACAACTACACAAAGTGATGTGCAGTGAAAGGAGGGACCAGCAGATGCCTCCTATAACCTCAAGGCTGATTTTCCCTTGAGGTCCCTTTTTATTCTGCTGACATATTTCAGTCTTTCAGTCATTCTCCCTTAGAGTCACAAAGACAGTTTGTTGCCAATCTTCTTCTACTTCAAAAATTTAGGGATTACATTCACGTCATTTTCCTGGTCAGGAATCTTTGTGCTCTTCAGCTCTCATTTGATTTGTGTTTCTTTTTTACAAATCCTGAACCTAATTACTTGGGTCTTACATGGAAACCACAGAGCCCTAAGTGGTATCTAATATCTCTCTATTATAATTATACAATAAAGGTGAAATAATGTAATGGGTGTTATTAAAACAAGTATGTAAAATATATAGTTCTTAATTTTATATCTATGTATTAGTCATTCCCACACCTAAACTACCATAAACACTTCAAGTCTGAAAAGTAAGTGAGTTAATTCACTAGCTCATGTTTTAGAAGTTAGTAATAAGGACTTTACATACAGTTTAATCATTATCCTCCTAGAAGGCTAAAATAAAACTTAGTGGCTCAAATTTATGACTAAATGGAAAAAGATGAAAAGAAGTGTTAATTGGCTTTGTGAAAAAAAAATAATCCTGAATACAGGTTGCCATATTTTGTATTACATATTTATGATTTAAATCTTAAATTTCACTTCTGATTTATAATCTACTTTGCCTATATTTTGTCTCTCCAAACAAAATATAAACTTGAAAGTATCTAGAACAACATTTTTCTCAGTGGAAACTTAACAAATATTTATTAATAGAGAATAAGAATTCTGCCTTAAATTTTAGCTAAAAATGGGGCAGATTTCCTTCAAGGCTTTTTTAAATATCAAGTTTGGCACTATTCCTTCTCTAAGCCCTATTATAGTTTTTCAACTAGTACATGTACAAGTCAAGATATTACTCTGTCAAAATACCTTACATTAACAATTTTTAGAATTAAATCTTGCCTTGGGGAAAAATACTAATATTTTTGGGATCCTTAAGAATCTGTCGATAAAAAGAAATACTGTGTTTTTCACATTGTGTTTCAAAATATCAGAACATATTTCTTTAGCTGTTGTCCCCGCTCAGAACTTTGGGGTTCATCTCCCTCTATGGTTACAGTGTTGAGAATTCCCGATAATTTGACAGGGAGGAATGTATGCAGAATTAACAGTGAAAATGGGGCTTGTGTGCGTGTCTGCTAACTTGCTTGGGTTGTGTCCAACTCTGTGCAACCGGATGGACTGTAGCCCGCCAGGTTTCTCTGTCCACGGGATTTTCCAGGCAAGAATACTGGAGTGGGTTGACGTGCCTTCCTCCAGGGGGTCTGCCTGACCCTATGTCATTGGCAGGTGGATTCTTAACCACTAGAGCCACCTGGGAAGCCTGAAAATGGGGTTGAACACAATACAAAAGTCAAAGCAAGCAATGAAGATAGATGTAGACCACAAAATCCAGGAAGCAAATTCTGAAATGAGTTTCTGATAAAAGAGGAATCCAATCACAGAAGCTGTAAAGCCAAAAGCCATACCAAGAATGACCCATCATGGTAGCAATGAATAAAAATGACTACATCAAAACCAAGGAATACTGAAATCCATGATAGTACAAATCCAGGGACACTTCTGGAGCTCTCACAGAATCCTGATGCATGATGCACTGTGAGTGTCAAGCAAATAAACATGACAATACTTAGTAACTGTCAAGTTCAGTTCAGTCATTCAGTTGTGTCTGACTCTTTGTGACCCCATGGACTGCAGCATGCCAGGCCTCCCTGTCCATCAATAACACCCAGAGTTTACTCATATTCATGTCCATTGAGTTGATGATGCCATCCAAACCTCTCATCCTCTGTTATCCTCTTCTCCTCCTGCCTTCAATCTTTCCCAGCATCAGGGTGTTTTTAAATAAGTCAATCTTTGCATCAGGTGGCCAAAGTATTGGAGCTTCCGCATCAGTCCTTCTAATGAATACTCAGGACTGACTTCCTTTAGGATGGACTGCTTGGAACTCCTTGCAGTCCAAGGGACTCTCAAGAGTTTTCTCCAACACCACAGTTCAAAAGCATCAATTCTTCAGTGCTCAGCTTTCTTTATAGTCCAAGTCTCACGTCCATAAATGACTACTGGAAAATCCAAAGCTTTGACTAGACAGACCTTTGTCAGCAAAGTAATGCCTCTACTTTTTAATATGTTGTTTAGGTTGGTCATAACTTTTCTTCCAAGGAGCAAGTGTCCTTTAATTTCATGGCTGAAGTCACCATCTGCAGTGATTTTGGAGCACCCAAAATAAACTCTCTGTTTCCATTGTTTCCCCATCTATTTGCCATGAAGTGATGGGACCAGATGCCATGCTCTTAGCTTTCTGAATATCGAGTTTTAACCCAACTTTTTCACTCTCTTCTTTCACTTTCATCAAGAGGCTCTTTAGTTCTTCTTCACTTTCTGCCATAAAGGTGGTGTCATCTGCATATCTGAGGTGATTGATATTTCTCCTGGGAATCTTGATTCCAGTTTGTGCTTCATCCAGTCCAGCATTTCTCATGATAAACTCTGCATATAAGTTAAATAAGCAGGGTGACAATATACAGCTTTGATGTACTCCTTTCCCAACCTTGAACCAGTCTGTTTTCCCATGTCCAGTTCTTTTTTTTTAATTTAAATTTATTTATTTTCCTTGGAGGCTAATTATTTTACAATATTGTATTGGTTCTGCAGCACATCAACATGAATCTGCCATGGGCGCACACGTGTTCCCCATCCTGAACACCCCTCCTACCTTCCTCCCCATACCGTCCTTCTGGATCATCCCAGTGCACCAGCCCCAAGCATCCTGTATCGAACTCGGACTGGCAATTCATTTCTTATATGATAGTATACATGTCTCAATGCCATTCTCCCAAGTCATTCCACCCTCTCCCTCTCCCACTGAGTCCAAAAGACTGTTTTATACATTTGTGTCTCTTTTGCTGTCTCACATACAAGGTTATCATTACCATCTTTCTAAATTCCATATATATACATTAGTATACTGTATTGGTGTTTTTCTTTCT